>SJYT01038081.1:399839-534455 GCA_006410635.1 Cephalophus harveyi | reverse complement strand
TGTGTGTGTGTGTGTGTGTGTGTGTGTGTGTATTTGTAGAAATATGAGTGTTTTCTGATTGTTCTGTTTGTTTTGTGATTTTTCTAAAGTCCATCTCAATTGTTAGTGCAACACAGAAAACCTGATGCCACCTCTCTGGATCGTCCGGAACCGATTGTTTTCCCAGCTGTACTGTGGACTGAAGTCTCCAATCTCCACACAAACCAAGATTTGCCTAACAATGGCTCGTCCAAGTTCAAGTAGGTCTTTCATACACAGTGCCATCACCTCCCTCTGCAGCCCACTCTCTTCCTTCCTTTTCTCCATCACTGGTTTCATGTCTGAGGGGCGCTTGATTGGTCCAAGAGTTAGTTAGCCTTGGTTGCCACTGCCTGCCGGGGAGACCAGAGAGCCCGCTCCGTCAACCAAGGAACCTGCTTCTGGTCTTGCTCAAACCTTCAGTGCCTTTGCACCAATTGGCTGCACTTGGAAGATGGCCTGTGCCTGGCAGACCCTGACTGGGTGGCCTGGGCCAGCCAGAGGCAATGCTGGTCCACACTGGCTTCTCCTGGCGCGGGCAGTGGAGGGGACTCCCACAGCTTGTGAACCACTCAGGCCTGGCCTGTTGGGACACCACCTTTCCTTATCCCGCTCATGAGGGCTGCGGAGCCGCAGTGCCTGGGATAGCGGGAGCCACAGGCGGTGCCAGGACCGAGTCTCCGCTGCAGGAGAGACAACGACAGTTCCCAGTCTGGCTCTTCATCCTTATCCTGGGATGATGATATTTGGCTCAGGCCACCTTGCGATGCCCAAGTGCTCGGCGCAGAGCCTGGACACAGGGAGCCCTCACGGAAGGCGAGCTGCCGCCCCTGTGGGTCTGCGCTTGGGCAGGAGGATGCCTGGAGATGGAGGGCCAGCCCTTGTGTCCTGGGGCGCGAGCCGCAGGCTGTGACCACGACTCCCTGCTGCCAAGTCGTTCTGCGCGTTCAGTCCCCTTCCGTTACCCCAGGTCTCCGGGGCCATCTTGTTAAAAAGGCCAAGTCTCCCTGGAGCTGTAGAGGAGAGTGTGTCCAGAGTGGGACGGAGCATTTGTTCATGGGGAGGGGCCCTCGTCCTCACCCTGGTAGTGATGCTGAGGGAAGCTGGAATTAGCAGGATCCTCCAAGGGAAGTGAATTTGGGGGGAAGGGGTGGCTTTGGGGGTCCAGTGGGCCTGAGGTCAGCCCTCACACCACACAAGCTTGCTTTTACTTTTAAGAAGGAAGATACATTCCCACTCTGTGTGTGTGTATGTGTGTGTGTGTGTGCTCAGTCAGTTTCGACTCTGCGACCCCGTGGCCTGTAGCCTGCCAGGCTCCTCTGTCCATGGCATTTCCCAGCCAAGAAGACTGGAGCAGGCTGCCACTTCCTTCTCCAGGGCATCTTCCCCCCCAGAGGTTGAACCCACGCCTCTTGCGTCTCCTGCATGGCAGCAGGTTCTCTTCCTCTGCGCCACCTGGGAAGCCTTTTTTAATCCTCATAGCAGCCCCGCTGTCTCAGCAAAGCACACTTGTGCACATGAAACAGCTAAGGAGACCCAGACAGCAGAGGGTCAGCGGTTCACATAGGATTCCCCTCGTGGGAGATGGTGGGGGGCAGTGGGCAGAGTGGGGCTCAGAACTCGGGCTGTTCACCCCAGACCTCTGCCCTTTCTGCAGACGCCGTACTCTCACACATCAGGTGCACGGGGCCATCTTCATTGCATGGGAAGATTTTTATTTGGTTATCTTAAAAGTATAATTTCATGCAAGGTCAAGTTTCAAAATATAGGCAATTGAACTGGGGCGTAAATGTCCAAATGAAACAGTGGATTGACCAAGATTTTCCTCTCTTTAGGTATGGCTGACTTCCGGAAGTGTTTTGCAAAAGCCAAGCACATAGTCGTCATTTCCGGGGCTGGCATCAGTGCGGAGAGTGGGGTCCCGACGTTCAGAGGAGAGGGAGGCTACTGGAGAAAATGGAAAGCCCAGGTTGGTAATGTTTCCAGAACTCTGAAAGGCTCTTTCTGAATGAAGCCGTTTAACAGTTTGACTCAGAATCTATATCAGAGAGAAACGTTTTGAAATTTACTGTGACCTTTTTATCCTGTTCTTTTTGGCGTTGACCCAAAGTCCATAGGGTTAAAACCTCAGCAAAGCCGCCTCTTTTCTTTCTTTCTCGGCGTGTATTGATTATCCTTATTCAGAAAACAATTGGATTTCCTCTAGTAACTAAAGTGGAACCAGGAAACTTTGGTTAGCATAATTCATTACTTTTCTATGCATGTTGAAATTAAGAATTACACATTTTTAAAAAGTTTCTGTGAACTTTCCAAATGAAAACCAGTGTTGAGTTGTTAAAGGCTTAGGCCTTGATGCTCAAAACTTTGTACAAAGGTCATTAGAATATAAGTTCTTTGGGGGCATGGAGTTTTTAAAATTCTATTTTTATTGAGATATAATATACATGCAATAAAAATCACCAATTTTAAGTGTGCAGTTCAGTGACTTTTGACAGATGTATATATAATGGTACAACTGCCACCACAGTCAAGGTGTATAACATTTCTTTTTTTTTTTTTACTTTATTTTGTCGAGTATTTATTTTTATTTGTTTATCTTGCCTGCGCTGTGCATAGGCGGGATCTTTGTTCCCTCATCAGGGATCAAACCCATGTCCCCTGCATTGGCAGGTGGATTCTTATCCACTGTACCACCAGGGAAGTTTGGAGGAATCGTACTTTTAAAAATATATATTTTATATATCCTGTTACTATAATGTATATGCTATTTTTTTTTTTTTTAATGTGTAGTTGTATGTTCGTGTGGACCTATAAAAACCAAGTTTTCCCACTACGGCCATTATAGCTCAGTTGGGCGTTTTGCATTTTACTTTTCTTCCTGGATAAATGAGATAGCCATCATGTTACGTGGAGCTCCATGAAAATGTGGCTTCCAGCCTAAGTTACCTTCCCATGTGTTGCTCTGTGTTCGTGGCTCACCTGAGTGGAAGATGGGACGGGTTACGATTTTGCTGGGGGAAATTAAACCTAATTTCTCCAGGGCCCCTCAGGAGCCCCAGGCCCCCGCCCCTGAGAACCTTCCCACGACACCCCCTAGAACTGTGTGCCTGCCTGCCCACAGCCAAGGGTGCCTGGGAGTGTCCTCCCACCCAAGTCCGGTGCCCCGCAGCCCCGCTTCCGGAGCATCAGCCCTTCTTTCCCCACTGACCCCCGCCTCCTGCCTGCCCCCCAGGACCTGGCCACCCCGCAGGCCTTCGCCCGGAACCCGTCCCAGGTGTGGGAGTTCTACCACTACCGCCGGGAGGTGGTGCAGAGCAAAAAGCCCAACGCTGGGCACCTGGCCATCGCCGAGTGCCAGGCCCGGCTGCACAGGCAGGGCCGACAGGTGGTGGTCATCACCCAGAACATCGACGAGCTGCACCGCAAGGCTGGCACTAGGAACCTTCTGGAAATCCATGGTGAGAGGCCCTCAGTCTTCCATGGGAGGGGGAACCAGACCTGAAAACACACGTGCTGCTGGGGCCCAGCTGGGTCCACCGAGTCAGAGCAGCATGGTGCCAGGACCCCAGGGTCTGGTGCATAGACCACCTGGCCTGAAGAAGCCGGTCTGCATCCCTGTGTGCTCTCCCCTCCCTGGGGGTCCTGTTGCGGGGGCCCTGTGCTCCCAGATGGTCCCCACCCCACCCCAGCCTGGGTGCTGGGAAGCGGGAGGTTTGGTCCATTGAACGGCTAGGGCTCTAGCAGGATTCAGGCTGCGAAGGCCTGGCATCCCTGGGAGATCCATTTACTGTCCCTGCCCCACCCTGCACCATGGGCACTGTCTGCTCTGGCTGTGTTCCTCCTCCACCCTGGAGCCTTAGGGGGGCTGCCAGCTCATTGACCTTCCCTCCTGGGAGCCCACCAGGTCTGTGACACCGAGGAGCTTCTCTGGGGTCCCTCTGGTTTCCCTTCTCTGCTTTCACTGACACCCTCCTCTTCCCTCTTCTCACTGAAAATCTAAGTTTGTTCACACAAGAGCGTAAATGGGTATGCCAGAATTTCTTCCCAAGGGCTTTTGATAGTCTGTGATGCTGTGTTGAGCCGCTCAGTCATGTCCAACTCTTTGCCACCGTCTGGACTGTAGCCCGCCAGGCTCCTCTGTTGTGGGATTTCCCAGGGAAGAATACTGGAGTGGGTTGCCATTTCCTCCTCTCGGGGATCGTGCTGACCCAGGGACTGAACCTGCATCTCCTGCGTTGCAGGTAAATTCTTTACTGCTGAGCCATCCATGGAAGCCACTTATTAGTCTACGAAAATTCAGTCCAAAGAAATGCATTTCAAATTGCAGAATTTCCAGAAGCAGTGACCCAGTGGGGCTCCACGCTCCCTTCCTCCAGTTTAACCATCTCCTCAGAAAATAAATCTCTGGATGGCCTGACCATCATTATCCTTTTTGAGCAAACACTACTGCTGGAGGGACAGGATGCCGCAATTAGACCAGTCTGGAACTCGTGCCCCAGCTTGTTTTCGGGAATGTGACTGATAGCTCCATCAGCTTGGCGTGGGGCAGAGGAGGGGCGTGGTTTCTCTAAGAAGGAGCCCTGGCGAGAATGGACCAGCGTGTGTCCCCTGCCGTGTGGCCTGCTCAACGCTGGGCACACGGTGACTATGTAGCGAACTGAGGTCACCTTCTATGGGTTAAGCTCAGTAAGTCTTTGCCAGTTTTAATGATTATTTTCTTCATTTATTAGTTGATTATTTATTGCGCTGCTTTTGTAGAAAAGATTCAAGCTTTACTAAGTCAAAATTAAGATTTTGTAAAACATATCCCAAGCTACTGAGCCTTCATCAGGCGTGTTCTCAGAAAATCCCGCCCTTAGGGTGAGGTTGGCTTCTTCTATCCTGTTGCACATTTGGATTCCACCCGAACACCTGGGTGACCAGAGCGCCCCTTGGTCATGCAGTAACTTACTTCCTGTCCTTCTCTTCTCTCCAGATTGCGAAGTCCAGGAGGGCATGTGTTCTGGCTTTTTTCAATCTCACTACATGCCTTGATGTTTCCCATGAAAGCTGGGATGGGTGCATTTGTTAAAGTGATATATAGAAACCAAATCACTTTGTACTCTTTTAGATGTGGAGTCCGGAGAAGGCGATGGCACCCCACTCCAGTACTCTTGCCTGGAAAACCCCATGGACAGAGGAGCCTGGTAGGCTGCAGTCCATGGGGTCGCAAAGAGTTGGACACAACTGAGCGACTTCACTTTCACTTTTCACTTTCATGCATTGGAGAAGGAAATGGCAACCCACTCCAGTGTTCTTGCCTGGAGAATCCCAGTGATGGGGGAGCCTGGTGGGCTGCCGTCTATGGGATCTCGAAGAGTCTGACACGATTGAGTGACTTCACTTTCACTTTTCACTTTCATGCATTGGAGAAGGAAATGGCAACCCACTCCAGTGTTCTTGCCTGGAGAATCCCAGGGATAGGGGAGCCTGGTGGGCTGCTGTCTATGGGGTCACACAGAGTCGGACACGACTGAAGCGACTTAGCAGTAGCAGCAGCAGCAGCAGCAGACGTGGAGTCAGTTGCTCTCAATTATACTAAATTCCAGTCTTGTTCAACTTGTGTTTTTCAGGTAGCTTATTTAAAACTCGATGTACCTCTTGTGGAGTTGTGGCTGAGAACTATAAGAATCCAATTTGTCCGGCTTTATCAGGAAAAGGGTAATTATACTGCACTCTGGAATAGGTGTGTGTTGTTTTGTCTCTTTAGTTGACTATAAACACGAAGAAATTGAACATTCATCTATGACTCCCATGGACATTTATGAGACATAAAGCTAGAGACAGTACAGCTATATTGTAAGGGAAGTATTTTGCTCACAGGTTACAGTAAGTGAAAATAACAGGCTCTAACTCTATACATTATGATGCCAACTTTGTATTTAAACACACATCCACCCTCACCATGTTGCTGTATCTGTATGTAGATAAACGTCCAGAAGAAAATCAACAACAGGGACAGTAGGATTATGGCAATTTTGATTTCTTTTTTATTTCTTTCTGAACTTTCCAACATGTCTATGATGAACATTTACTATTGTAAATATTATAATTGGGGGAAAAATTTAAGAGTAGACTCAAAATACTGAGAAAAATTCTACCTAGCCATCAGTATAAGTTGTACAAGTAACTTATTAAAATAATATCATTGCAGGTGATTGAAATTGCAGTGACATATATGATGCAAATCATGAAACCCTCCTTAGCACAACAGTACTACACTCCCCCTCTCCCATACATTTTCCCTCTCTTGAGGTAGAACCAGTGATAATCAATTGTTTGTATCTACCCTCCTCATCCTCTTGTAAGCCAGTAGGTATTCATCAGGGGTTTTGCAAAGAGACAGTCTTACTGGGTTATCTTATTTCTTTGTTCTTTGATTACACCAGTGACATTCTTCCTTTTCTCATATTATTTACTTCAGGGCTCCAGACCCCCATACTCAAGATGCCAGAATCCCAGTGGAGAAACTGCCTCGGTGAGTAAAAAGAGTTTGGTCTGTGTCTGGTGCTCCAGTTTGGAAAAAAAGGAAAGAAAATTAGTAGGAGTCCAAATCTGAGTTCACCTGGTGAGATGCCTCTGAAACATGCCAGTGCAGAAACCAGCCCTGACCCATGAGGCCAAGTGTGAAAGGACAAAGGGTGAACCAAACCAGGCTTAAGAGAAGGACACCTGTCCCGTCCCCTTCTCCTCTGTGTTGTGGTGGGATCATTTGAGGTCTGGAACGTCTCCGAAGCTGCTGTGTTGTAGACGTTCCCCCGGCGTGTGTGAAGCATAGTGGCTGGCATCCCGGGCCTAACTGGTCAGGAAGCCTCAGCTACTGTCCTCCTTCCCATCTCCTCCTTATCGGTGTTGCTAATCCAGGGCTATGGAGGCCGTAAGAGGTCTCACAGAGGTAAAGTTATGGGACCGAGCAGAATTTGTGCAGATTAGCAATAGCAAAAAACCTTGGAAAGATTTTTATGTCAGTGTTTCAAAACTTGACCTTAAAATGGCCTTTCCCAAAGTGTTTCATAGGGCAGTAGATCCATGTGACGTTGGTAGGCACTACTCGGAGAAAAAAGATGTCACATGCCCAAACGAATATGGAACCACTAGAGCCGTCTATGGGGTCGCACAGAGTCGGACACGACTGAAGCGACTTAGCAGCAGCAGCAGCAGAGCGAACCAAGTTTGAAGCACCTTGCTTTGCTGCAGAGCTACTCAGAGCACTCCCAAAGTGTTTCATAGGGCAGTAGATCCATGTGACGTTGGTAGGCACTACTCGGAGAAAAAAGATGTCACATGCCCAAATGAATATGGAACCACTAGAGCTGTCTATGGGGTCGCACAGAGTCGGACACGACTGAAGCGACTTAGCAGCAGCAGCAGCAGCAGCAGCAGAGCGAACCAAGTTTGAAGCACCTTGCTTTGCTGCAGAGCTACTCAGAGCACTGAATGTGTGAAAGTACCTTGTTACTCCCTAAAGAGCAATTACACTAACATTTCCCTGGTTTACTGAACCTTTTGAATTTTTCTTAATAAGGATTTTCATTACTAAAGTCAGAGTTTTGACCTAAAAGAGTAAGTTTTCATGACTAAATTCTAAAGTTTTGATCTAAAATTAACTTGATTAGGCAATTAATATGATGAAAATGGAGTTTGAGAGAGATTATTTTAGAATGTAAATAAATACGTTGACTAGAGATGACCTAGGGTAGTAGCTAGTGAAAGATGAGAGATTTGGGGAAATTGACACAGGAGAACTTGGCTACCGACAAGGCAAGAGAGAGGTGAATTTGAGAGAAGATGAGGGAGGTCATTGATGACATTAGCAAGTGGTTTCTGTGTTGAAGGCAAGTCTGAGTCCAGTAGTCCTCCTGGGTCCAGCTAACCGTGAGCATGGCTGTGCCTGAGTGGAAGGAAGTAGCTGGGAAAGAGCTATTTAGAAAGAGAAAGTCAAGGTTGGCTGACACATTCGCCAACAAATCACCCCAGTGCATTCGGACACAATAGAGACTTTATGATTTCCCCCGATCCACCTAGGCAGGCCTTCCCAAGAGTAGGTCTTGGGAGTGGGTTAAGGATGTCACTCTTACAGGTGTGAAGAGGCAGGATGTGGGGGCCTGCTGCGACCTCACGTGGTGTGGTTTGGAGAAAACCTGGACCCTGCCATCCTGGAGGAGGTGGACAAAGAGCTGGCCCTCTGTGACCTGTGTCTAGTGGTAAGTCACGGCCTTCCCTGATCTTTTCAAAGAGCAGAAACAACTAAAATTAATTTGGGTGATGATCAGATCATTTCTTTGCCACTCTTGCCACAAGCTCAGCTCTCTTTTTCATACCAGGTAACTGGTGGTAAAGAACCTGCCTGTCAAGGCAGGAGACATGGGTTTGATCCCTGGGTCGGGAAGATCCCCTGGAGAAGGAAATGGCAACCCACTCCAGTGTTCTTGCTGGGAAATTCCATGGACAAGAGGAGACAGGAGGGCTACAGTCCATGGGATTGCAAACAATCAGACATGACTTGGTGACTAAACATGAAAAAAATCCTTCCTAAATTCTAGGGATCAGCCAAAGGGGAGCCTCCGCCTCCCTTCTTGTCCCCCAGACATTCTCCATTTATCCCGCCCAGCTTACCTTCCCTCACACCAGCAGCCGCAGACTGGCCCGAGTTTCCGTAAGGTTTTCTGCAAAGACGCTGCTTCTCCACCGTGTGGTCACTTGTGCACTTCCGTTTGTTTGCTCTGCAGGTGGGGACTTCCTCCGTGGTCTATCCCGCGGCCATGTTTGCCCCCCAGGTGTCAGCCCGCGGCGTGCCGGTGGCCGAATTCAACATGGAAACCACCCCGGCCACCAACAGATTCAGGTACGGGGTTACCGGCGCGGGAGGCGGACAGCGCTGAGCAGGTTTGGACGTGGTCATCCAAGCAGATTTTACCTGCTGTCCTGGTTTTGTAACACAGAGTTTGTGTTTTCTTATTTGGTCTGTAGTTGCTTTGATGGAAGAAAACAACGTGTTAGTTGTAGATTGATGGAAGAAAGCATTAACTGTAGATGGAGGTAGCCATGTCTTTTTACAGGGAGTTTGCCATAGGGTTTTTGTTTTTCACATTTTGAAAGTTCTTTGATGCTTTAGACTTTACTTTTATTCATGTGTTGAAGCTAAGTATAGCAATGGCATTTAGATGCCGGTCAGCTGCAGACTCAGCACGTAAGCCAGGGAGACACCCACACACAACTCCGTCACCCACTGTTCTCCGTGGGGCTCCCTGGGAAAATTCCTCCCTGGTCTTATTGCCAAGAATGTTTGTACTTGTGACCATTTAATGATATTGATCCTGCCCCCCCAAATCTGTGTGGAAAGTATAGATTATCGTAAGGTATTCACATGTTGTCTCAGTCTAGGCTCCAGTTTACATCTCCTTTGTTTTGTTTCCTTTTTTTCACCCCTGCGTTTCTGTCTTCCCTTTTAATGTAGTTTATATATTCTTAAGAGTCTAATTTCCTTTCCAGAATAAGGTAGACTATGAACTAATACATCAATAAGTAAAATGTAAAACATTACTGAAGCATCTTGCCATTACTTTAGTCAGTGACTTTTACCTCAACTACGTATTTTTAAAAATCTGATGACTGGGAACTTCCCTGGTGATCCAGAGGTTAAGACTTGGCCTTCCAGTGCAGCGGGTATGGGTTCCACCCCTGGTCGGGGAGCTAAGATCACACATGCCTCTTGGCCATAAAACCAGAACATAACAGAAGCAGTATTGTAACAAATTCAATGAAGACTTTAAGAATGGTCCACATAAAAAAAAAATCTTCAAAATTTTTTTTTTCTAAAATCTGATGACTGGGTACTACTCAGGAGATTCTGATGTAACTGGTGTGAGGTATAGCCTGGGCCCCCCCTTTTATACACTTCCGGGGTGATTCTGATATGCATCCATTGTGTACGTCTTCACATGAAAGGAAAATGAACTTGGCAGTTTTCCCTGCAAGTTCAGACGAAATTCTTGGAGTGTAATGATATCACTTCATAAGTTGGGCCTCCCCAAACCACAAACCTGCAACAGCTGTTACTCGTCTTCAACAAAAATTCTTCGGCTCCCCATCCTGAAAACCTGCCGTGTCTCTGTTCAAATAAACAGGCCTCTTGCTGGTCTGAGACTTTGATCAGATCTGAACAGCACCAACCGCAGGATCCACAACAGATGCTCAGTGGACCTTTTCGGAAGCCAGGACTCTTTGTACCACCACGTCCTGGAATTTTCCCAGATGAGTATAACTGATCAGTGAAGCCAGCAATGCTTTTATCTGGGCATCATCAAAGCTGACATTTAGAAGAGGCGTGCGTGGTCGTCTTCTCATCCTACTTGGGTTTTCAAACAGGGAACCAAACCCAGAGTGACTGAGAAGCTGGTTTAAACACGCAAGTTAACAAAGGCCGAAATTTCTCACATCTCACACGTAACAGATGTTGGCTGAACTCTAGCCTAGGTCAGAGGTCAGCAAACTACTGCCCGCAGGCCAAATCCACCACTGCTGCTGCTGCTGCTAAGTCACTTCAGTCGTGTCCGACTCTGCGTGACCCCATAGATGGCAGCCCACCCAGGCTCCGCCGTCTCTGGGATTCTCCAGGCAAGAGCACTGGAGTGGGTTGCCATTTCCTTCTCCAATGCATGAAAGTGAAAAGTGAAAGGGAAGCCACTCAGTCATGTCCGACTCTTTGCAACGTCATGGACTGTAGCTGACCAGGCTCCTCCGTCCATTGGATTTTCCAGTCAAGAGTACTGGAGTGAGGTGCCATTGCCTTCTCCGAATTCACCCACTACATTTTTGTATATAAAGTTTTATTGGCACCCAGCCACAGCCACATGTTCCTATATTGTCTGTGGCTGATTTTGCACTTAAACAATGGAAGTAAGGAGTTGCTGCAGAGACTGTCCGGCCTTCAAAGATGAAACAGTAAGTCTCTGACTCTTTACAGAAAACATTTTGCCAGCCCCAGCTCTAGGTTAGCAGGAAAAATGAAAATTGAAATGATATTGCCTTTTCATCTGATTTCTTTGTTACCTAAATAGGTTGCAGGAAATGATGCCTGCATTTTATGTATTTATTTATTTCTGCCTACATTTTCAATTTGAATTTCGCAAGACTCCTTCGACCTTGCACAAGTTGTTTGGATTCTTTGCCCCAATTCTAATTTAGAAACAGAGTCATGGTATTTGCCTCCCATCGAAATGTATTAATATTTTCAAGGTGTTAATTAGTTCCTGTTTTGTTTTTTGTCGTTTCCCCTCTGCCAGATGGTTATCTTGGATGATTTTCTGAGAAACCATTAGACTAGGTAATTGGGGATTTAGGCATCAGGTTTTTGACTGTTTCTCAACCCCAGGAGTCTTTGGCATGTAAGGATCTGCATATTTGTTGAAGCAGAAATGGGATTAGTGTGCCCAAGGGACTGGGGTGCAAGGCCTTCCAAGGACAGTGGGCCCCCCACACCCTGCACCCCTAGTCGTTCAGCTTTCCATTTCTCTAAACTTCGGAGTTTAGTCCAAGTCCACCAGTGTTTATGTAGCACCTACTATGTCCTAGACTTTGTTGTTGTTTAGTGACTCAGATGTGTCCAGCTCTTTTGCAGCCCCATGGGCTGTCACCCACCAGGCTCCTCTGTTCATGAGATTTTCCAGGCAGGAATCCTGGAGTGGGTTGCCATTTCCTTCTCCAAGGGATCTTCCCCACCCAGGGATCGAACCTGCGTCTCCGGCATTGGCAGGAAGATTCTTTACCACTGATACTGTTCTGAGTGCTTGGGATAGGATATATTAGTAAACAAAATAAAAATCCTACCACGTGAAGATGGCCTCCTAGTAGCCTCAGAGGGCAAACAGTGAACGATAAGATAATGTGCAAATTGTGTGGCCCGTGAGAAGTGGGATCGGGCTGTGGGAAAAAGCAGCGGTAGGAGGGGGCAGGGGGAGCAGGCGGGCACGGGATCCAGCGGGTGGCGGGGGCTTCAGAGAGACGAGGTCTGGCAACACTGGAGGAGGAGGAGCAGTTCGCTGAGGAGACCTCCAGGCCAAGAGCCTGCCAGGTGCCAGGACCACCTGGGCAAAGGCCCCAAGGTGGCAGCCAGCCCGGGAGGCCCGAGGGACAGCAAGGCGGCCAGTGTGTGTGGAGAGGGGCGGGAGGGGGCTCCGGGAGGTGGAGGTGGTCAGTAGTGTGTGGAGGGCACGTAACATGTGTGCGGGGGACGTGTCCCCAGAGAAAGTACCCTGCAGGCGGAGTTTAGAAGTCTCAGGAACTCTTAGCTGGAAAACAGCTTCATAGATGGCTTCTTGTTTATGTTTGTACTCCTCAGGAGGGTGAAGAGGTTACTGGTAATTCATGGTTGGCTGCATTTGACAGGGGAGGCCAGTGCTCTGCCTGCCTAGATCATCAGGTAGCTGGTAGGACCCTGTTAGTCCATGCAGTGGGGCCCTAGTGATCCCTTAACCAAAAAAGTCACTTAAAGCAAGAATAGTAAAAAAAAGGACACATAAGCATCTCATTTTCATTTAAAGCATAAGTGGGCATTCATTTACTTTTTTTTTTTTTTTGATAGAGCCAAAGGCCTTTTCTTTGAGTAGGAATCTGCAGATTGGGGCTCACCTTTGTTGCATAAATCATACTCATAATCCTCCTGGTGGTGGTGGTTCAGTCGCTCAGTTGTGTCTGACTCTTGCGACCCCATGGACTGTAGCCCTCCAGGCTCCTCTGTCCATGGGATTCTCCAGGCAAGAATACTGGAGTGGGTTGCCATGCCCTCCTCCAGGGGATCTTCCTGGCCCAGGGATCTATCCTGAGTCTCCTGCATTAGCAGGCGGATTCTTTACCACTAAGCCACCTAGGAAGCCCTAGAAATAGAATCCCGACATTTAAAAGCAAAGCTGCCGTTGTCCGGGTTTTAATTGTATCCTGTCGAGTCTGAATGACACAGCAACTTGACACCCACCATCATTATTTACAAAACAAATATGTAAGTGGGTTTTTCAGTGAGAACCTTCACATTTTTTTCTTTTTCTCTTTGAACTTGTATCCCCATCCATCCTATTTCTACCACAGAAATTTATATTATATGTATTTTTATGCTTGAAAATCTTTTGTTGACTATCGTTTTATACTTCTGCTTCAAAGTATACGAATTATTTATTCTCAGTTTCCTTAAAATTTAAAAATTGTTCCACAGAAAAGCTCTTCTAGATGGAATTATCACTGCAGTAATTTATCCTATGTAGTTGTTGAAAACAACAAATAATACATTTTGGTTAATAATTCCGTAAAAGTCAAACTATGGGAAATGCATCTCTTAGTAGATGCGTGGAGCATGAGGTTTTCGAATTAGTTCAAGTGTCCACTGGCTTCCCTGGTGGCTCAGACGGTAAAGAATCTGCCTGGTAATGCAGGAGACCCGGGTTCGGTTCCTGGGTTGCGAAGATCCCCTGGAGAAGGGCGTGGCAACCCACTCCAGTATCCCTGCCTGGGAAATCTCGTGGACAGAGGAGCCTGGTGACTTACAGTCCATGGGGTCGCAGAGAGTTGGCCACAACTGAGTGACTAACAGACGCACACACATCCACGCTGAGCATTGCGTACCCTTAGGAGGAGGCAGAGTTCATGATGCTGCAGCCCTAATAGGCCTGTGGTCACGGGAAACAAACCTGTGTCCTAAGAAGCTCAGGTTTCCTGACTCACCGCAGCGCAGGGGACCCCAGAGAGCCCTGCTGCGTGTCCCCAGATAGAGGAAAAGATGGAGTTACTGTAGGATGTGGAAGGAGGGTTGAGTTTAGGTGAAATTTCAGTGAAGCCGTTTTTGATCAACTCAGCAGGACTGTGTGTGTGTGTGGAGAGGGGTTAGATCCGCTCTGGCGGCAACGTGGTCGCAGGGTCCTGTGACCTTGGAGGTGGGCATGAAACTCTGGGCCCGGACGCCCCTCACCTGGAGCTCCGCGCCCGGGCTGGAAGTCAGACTGCTTGTCTGTGGCCAAGTGACTGAGGTCCTCCAGGCACAGGAGTCTTTCATTCTCTACTGCCGTCATTTCCAACAGTGAAGTGTCTGATAGTGCATGATTTGAGAGGACAGACTTCTTTAGTGAGCATCAAAGCAGTGCTCGCTCGAGAAGAGGGCTGCTGTGACGGTGTGCAGCCTGTCTTGGAGTGGGGCCGGGGGAAGTGTGTTTCGAGTATCTGTGTCTCTAATTCCAGTCTGGGGGGTGGCAGGCCAGATTTTCCAAGCTGAACACTTACCTTTTCAATGTCAACTGTAATTCTTAGTTTTTGCTTTTTATAGAGAAAAGCAAAACCTAAGTAGTCATGTCAGATGTGAGAGCTGGACCATAAAGAAGACAGAGCACCCAAGAACTGATGCTTTCAAGCTGTGGTGCTGGAGAAGACTCTTGAGAGTCCCTTGGACTGCCAGGGGATCAAATTAGTCAGTGTTAAAGGAAATCAGTCATAAATATTCATTGGAAGGACTGACGCTAAAGCTGAAACTCCAGTACTTCGGCCGCCTGATGCCAACAGCTGACTCATTGGAAAAGACCCTGATGCTGGGAAAGATTGAAGGCAGGAGAAGGGGACGACAGAGGACCAGATGATCTGATGCCATCACCGACCCAATGGACACGAGTTTGAGTAAACTCCAGGAGTTGGTGATGGACAGGGAGGCCTGGCAGCCTGCAGTCCATGGGGTCGCAGAGTTGGACATGACTTGGCAACTGAGCAACAACAATACCATACATAAAATACTCAGAAACCTGGGCCACATAAACCCGGGCATGAAAGAATTTCGTTCTGGCCACTCAGATTTTGGACCACCTTCCATCTTGTATGCTGACATATCCAGAGTACTCCTGAATCGCCTTTGGTGATCTGTTTGGCAATTCTGTAAGAGCCTCTTTCAGTTTTACTGAAAGCAAGAATGAAGTGGCCCTGTTTGTATATATCACCCTGTCTTTAGAAACCATTTGTTTTCTCAGATCCACAGCAGTGTTTCAGACATCGCTTGGTTTGGCAGCCCGTTAAGTTTCCACATTCTGGGATAAGAGGCACCATGTAAGATTGGGATGGGTGAGGTCAGGTACAGCTTGTTTTGGTAAACGGGAGGAGGATGAACGTGGAAAGGGGCGCACGAAAGAACAGGTGCAAGTCGAGGGAAGTCCCTGAGCGCTCTCTGCCTGGCCATGCTTGCTGGGAAGGCCTCAAGGGACTGTGCTGGGAGGAGCTTTCTAGTGGGCAGCCTTCCTCGTGCTGGGGGTGGTGGGGATGGGGTGGGGCTGTGGGAGGGGAGGCAGAAGGATCAGAAATGCCAGTTGGTCAGGGGCATCCATTCATGGCACAGAGGGAACATTCTTGATCTGTGTTGTATCAAGAATAAGTAATATGACCAGATGCTTTTTTTAAATTTTAAATTGTGTGCAGTTGATTTTCATTTATTAATAACACAGTAGAATTAGTTGGTTTCTTTTTTTCCTCTTGTCATAAGTGTTTTCCCTTGAAGGAAGCAGAAATCATTGGTTTTCTTTTCTCTCCCTCTTCTTTCTTTGATCTTTCTCTTTTTCCTACTTTTTAACTACAAGTCAGGGCTAGTTGTGAGTTTCAGTGATTGGCGTGGGCCAGCTGACTCAGTTAAGATCCTTATGGTCTGCATGGTGTATGAGGTTCATTTTCTCTTGTCCTTAGTACCAGTGAAGGCGGTTTTATGTAGTTGTATAAGAGTTTATAAAACAATTATGAGTTTGGCAAAGCAGACACAAAATACAATCATGTCTCTCCTTCCTCCTTAAAATAAAATTCTCATTTATAGGCACCTAAATTCTAAACGNATTTTCTCTTGTCCTTAGTACCAGTGAAGGCGGTTTTATGTAGTTGTATAAGAGTTTATAAAACAATTATGAGTTTGGCAAAGCAGACACAAAATACAATCATGTCTCTCCTTCCTCCTTAAAATAAAATTCTCATTTATAGGCACCTAAATTCTAAACGCAGCATTAAAAAAACTAAGATCATGGCATCTGGTCCCATTACTTCATGGCAAATAGATGGGGAAACAGTGGAAACAGTGGCAGATTTTATTTTTGTGGGCTCCAAAATCACTGCAGATGATGACTGCACCCATGAAATTAAAAGACATTTACTCCTTGGAAGGAAAGTTATTAGCAACCTAGACAGCATATTAAAAAGCAGAGACGTTACTTTGCCAACAAAGGTCGTCTAGTCAAGGCTATGGTTTTTCCAGTTGTCATGTATGGATGTGAGAGTTGGACTGTGAAGAAAGCTGAGTGCCAAAGAATTGATGCTTTTGAACTGTGGTGTTGGAGAAGACTCTTGAGGGTCCCTTGGACTGCAAGGAGATCCAGCCAGTCCATCCTAAAGGAAATTAGTCACTGGAAGGACTGATGTTGAAGCTGAAACTCCAATACTTTGGCCACCTGATACAAAGAACTGATTTACTGGAAAAGACCCTGATGCTGGGAAAGATTGAGGGCAGGAGGAAAAGGGGACGACAAAGGATGAGATGGTTGGATGGCATCACTGATTTGATGGACATGAATTTGAGCAAGCTCTGGGAGACGGTAAAGGACAGGGAAGTCTGGAGTGTTGTAGTCCATTGGGTTGCAGAGAGTCAGACACAACTGAGCAACCGAACTGATCTGAAATTCTAAGCAACTGCTTTCCCAAATTCCCTTGGGAATGAGGGTGCCAACCCACACTGAAGTGTCTGCATTTGGCCTTGTCAGAAACTCGATGAAAGAACTGGGCTCCAAAATGCCTAAGACTCCTATGAGAATCGGGATTTTATTCTGTCTGTAACTAAGCAAGTTGACTTGCTGAAGCAGAATGCTCATTTTGCTCATAACGTTGCTGTGTTCGTCCTCCTGTTTCAGGTTTCATTTCCAGGGGCCGTGTGGGACGACTCTTCCTGAAGCCCTCGCTCCTCATGAAACTGAAACTGTTTCATAGCCATCCTGGGGAAGGAAGAAATCTCAGCGCATCTGAGTACCAAGCCACAAGCATGGGAGGCAGTCTTGTGGATAGTGAGCCAAATACTGGAAAGTCTGAAAATATCTTTTGATTGCTGACCTGGAATCCAAACTGCTGATGGTTGATGGGGACTTGGAAGCAACAGTAGTAACCGTGTTTAGAAGGAGAAGTCACAGGACTTCTGAAGTCAGTTCCTGTTATTTTGTTTGATCCTGAACATAAGTCTGATGTGTTTGGTTGGTTACTGGGTAACTTTGTGATTAGATTGTCTAAAACAAAGTGATTCTCCTGATTGTGTTTCTGCTATTCAGGCAAAGATAGACATAGAGGGGTAAAACTCAGGTATTTCTGATTGTTACACAAGGTTTGGTGGGAAATAAAATCACTCTCTATGCAGGTAATTTATTGTATAAAAATATTAGCCCAAGAGTTGTCTTTGTTTGGGACATTTTCTTGTCAGTGTTTATCTGTTTGACTGCCTTAACCTCAAGTTCGGGGCGGGGATAGCTTACAATAAAAACTCATGCAAGGATGGAAGACAAAATTAGCAGCAAGGCAGAAAATCAGGATGAGAAAAAAGAATGATGCAAATATAGGTTAAACAAAGCTTCCTAAAACTGAGCACAGCCGAAGAGGAAAGGGAGAGGCGACGGTGGGCTGCTTCTCAGTGTCATATACACGGAAGGACATTTCTCACTGTTATAAACACACACCCTGAGGGGTCTGCCAAGCTTCCCCAGACACAGAACCTGGAAGGGAGTTTTTCCCATGGGACTTAAAAAGTGTATGCTCAGAGTACCTTTTTTGTAAAGTAGGAAGAACACAGACCCCCTTCAACTCCCCCCACCTAATGCAGACCCAGGTGCCTGCTGTCAGCAAGCACCAGAGACCAACGCGGGGAGTGGCCGTCAGCACCCAGCGTGGGAAGATCGGACAGATCTAACTCCCTTAGACCAGGTGGGCTCCCCAGGGATTACGCAGCTGGGTGGCATCACTTCCGGCCCTTACAAAAGTGCATTTGCTCTCACACCCTTGGCTTTCAGAGAAGCCACATGGTGACATAAAGCTTTGTGCTGCCTTTGGATGTCACGCCTTTTAATAAATGCCAAGGATCCTTTGCATGGGTAGGAGGGGATTTATAATACTTATAATGTAGTTTCGGTATGTAAAACGGGGCTTCTCTGGTGACTCAGATGGTAGAGAAGTGAAGTGAAATGAAGTCGCTCAGTCGTGTGACCCCATGGACTGTAACCTACCAGACTCCTCCATCTATGGGATTTTCCAGGCAAGAGTACTGGAGTGGGTTGCCATCTGCCAGTAATGGAGGAGACACAAGAGACCTGGGTTCGATCCCTACGTTGGGGAGATTCCCTGGAGAAGGGAATGGCAACCCACTCCAGCATTCTTGCCAGGAGAATTCCATGGACAGAGGAGCTTGGCGGGCTACAGTCCATGGGCTCACAAAGAGTTGGACACGACTGAGCGACTAACAGTTAACACTTCTTTGTACATAATATACCATCATTCCCTTCCAATAGGTTTGTTGTCGAGCTTTTCAAAAGACCACTCTATATACGTTGCCCTGGTGTTAGCAGTGGTGGAAGCCAGTACGCTGGTGGAGGAAGCCTGACTATATTTTTAATTTGTAATTTCTATCTGACCAAGGCCCAGATATTTCAGAACTATCCTTTGTAAACCCCTTCCTACTAGGCCATTGGTTCCTGTAGCTTTTTTGGTTCCGTTTCATACTTTTTGTTCGTGTTTTGGACTTCTTGTTTTTAAGCTAGGAGATGCTTCCAAGAGAAAAGGAAAAGCGAATTGAAAATACTGCAAAATTTATGTGAGGAGGGGTTATGCAGTTTAATATTTATCAAACATCTCCTCTATGATAGACATTAGAAATACAGTGATTAAGAGGGCTGTACCTTCCTTCAAGGAGTTCACAAGAATTTGGTTGGGACCACTGGCACAGAAACTGTTACACATCACGGAAGCTACAGTAACAGAAAAAGATTCAGAGGAGAGTGCAATTAGAGATGAGCAGGGTGGGGATGGGGTGGACATTAAGGTGCTTGAAAGGCTTTGAGAGGAACTCAGCCTGGTTGCGGGTTTTTCAGTTATAAATAGGAGTTCCAAGTGAGGACTGTGTACAAGAGCATGTCCAACTGCAAGGTAAGCATGAAGTAGCTTGGTTTGTTCAGAGAATACAGAGAAGGCAATGGCACCCCACTCCAGTACTCTTGCCTGGAGAATCGCATGGACAGAGAAGCCTGGTGCGCTGCCGCCTATGGGGTCGCACAGAGTCGGACACGACTAAAGTGACTTAGCAGCAGCAGCAGTTCAGAGAATGATGAATCATTTGCTGTTGTATAATGAGTGTGTGCTTAGTCGCTCTGTCCTGTCCGACTCTTTGTGACCCCATGGAATGTAGACCACCAGGCTTCTCTGTCCATGGGATTCTCCAGGCAAGAACACTGGAGTGGGTTGCCATGCCCTCTTCCAGGGGATCTTCCCAATCCAGGGATCAAACCAGGGTCTCCTGATTTGCAGGCGTTTTCTTTACTGGCTGAGCAGGTGGGAGAAAATAAACTCAAAGATCCACTGAATGGGCACATACGCTAAGAAATGAAATAGGTGTAGTAGGGGCGGAGCGGGGCATAAAAATACACTGTACCCGGGTTTCGATCACTTAGTGGAGGTGCGATGGGCAGTCACTGGGCAAGGTCCCGGGGTCACAGCGGGGAAGTGGGGGTCCCTGCTCTCACTGAACTCACGTTCTAAAGGTGGGGGGTGGGAGGGGCAGTCTGGAGCGAGAGAGTCTGTGCGGACAAAGAACAGGCAGCGGCCGAGGGCTGGGCAGGGATGCCTGCGAGAGGGCGGCCGAGGTTGCCATACCGCACGCTTAGTGCCGAGATCGATGTAACTGTGGGTCTGTCCACCTTGTTTTTCCTCAGTGCCAACAGGGCTGCAAGGCATGGGGTCCCGCTGCTATGGCGCACTCCCTCCTTTTGAAACGGCACTTTTATGGGGAGTGCGGAGTGGAGGAAGCCGAGTCTAGATACTGATTATTAGATCGACCCAGCGGCTCTCTGGGTCGTGAATGGATGAGAGAGTTGGGCCATAAAGAAAGCTGAGCGCTGAAGAATCGATGCTTTTGAACTGTGGTGTTGGAGAAGACTCTTGGGAGTCCCTTGGACCGCAAGGAAATCTAACCAGTCCATCCTAAAGGAGATCAGTCCTAGGTGTTCATTGGAAGGACTGATGCTGAAGCGGAAACTTCAATACTTTGGCCACCTGATCCGAAGAACTGACTCCTTGGAAAAGACCCTGATGCTGGGAATGATTGAAGGCGGCAGGAGAAGGGGATGACAGAGGATGAGATGGTTGGATGGCATCACCGACTCGATGGACATGAGTTTGAGTAAACTCCAGGAGTTGGTGATGGACAGGGAGGCCTGGCATGCTGCGGTCCATGGGGTCGCAGAGTCGGACACGACTGAGCGACTGAACTGAACTGAGCGGCTCTCTGGGCGGAAAGAGGCGGCGACAGGGCGACCGGGGCTCGAGGTCCCCGGGTTCTTGGGCACCGGGCGGCATGACCTGCACCAGCCCGCCCCGAGGAGCTCAGGGATCCAAGCAACAACGCTCTCGGCATCCCCGCTAAGGCGGCAGCAGCACGGATCGGCCCTGCCTGGACACAAGCCCCCAAGTCCACCGGCTCTCGTAACCGTGGGCAGGGACCGGGCATCCTCCGGGCGGGGTGGAAGGGAACGCCCGGCGCTTTCCTTAGGCCACGCCCCCCTTCCCGGCTCTGCGCATGCGCCTCCGTACGGCGCGGTGGGGCCTCCGAACCTGCGGAGGGCAGCAGAGCCCAGGCCGCCCCTGCCTTTTGCGTCACTCACCGCGTGCGTGCGGCTTCCGGGTCAGAGGTCAAGAAGGCCGCCGATCCTCCGCAGCTCGGGTCATGGTGCAGCTCCGTCCGCGCGCGTCCCGCGCCCCGGCGTCGGCCTCGGCGATGGTGGACGAGGGCCAGCCCGCCTCCGAAGAGGAGGCGGGGCACGGGCTGCTGCTCGGGCAGCCCAGCAGTGGCGCGGCCGCCGAGCCGCTGGAGGAAGACGAGGAGGGGGACGACGAAATCGACGACGAGGCCCCGGAGGAGCTGACTTTCGCCAGCGCCCAGGCCGAAGCGAAGGAGGAGGAGCGGCGAGTGCGGGAGACGGTGCGCAGGTTCGGAGCCCCGGGGGCGGGAAGCGCCGCCTAACCGTCCCCCTTCTCTTTTCCGCCCACCCTGACTCGTCGCGGTCTCTTCCAGGGACAGAGCGCTTCTGAAGGAGAAGAGGAAACGGCGCGAGGAACTGTTCATCGAACAGAAGGTTAGAGGTTTGCAAAGAGGGGGGCGTTTCACGGGCCGGCTCGGGGCAGAGTTCAAGGCTACTGGGGTCCGGGGTGGAGGACAGCCGCCGGTGGTCTCTTCCGACAGCACTGGCATCCGCGTGCTAGTGCTCCTCGCTGTCCACCAGTTCAGAATACGGTCGGGAGGAGGTGAATTAGAGCCAGACCCACCTCTGGCGCGCGGCGGAGGTGGTTTATGTGAATCTGGGTGGCTGTGTGGAGGCAGCGCTGCGCAAACGGAGGGCCGTACAAAGGAGGCTTGGTTCGCGCTCTGCTATTCCGGAGATTGGCCGCAGGTGGACGTGACTGTGAATTGCCTTCGGTGTATAACGTGACCCGAGGGTTAGAATAAAGCGGGCACCCTTTCCAGCCTTCGCGTCTTCCAAGTGAAGTGGGAGTAGGCTCTGAGTTGCTTGGGCCCCAGTCTTCCCACAGCTCACAGGTAGTGGAGGGCAGTGTTCGGATCATTTATTTGCCTAGAGGTAGGGCTAGCCTTAAAATGGTAACTTCAAAAGCACGTCAGGGCGTGTTGTCCTGTTGCTTACTTTTTACTGATTTTTTTTTTTTAACATCTTTAAGAAAAGAAAACTCCTTCCAGATACTATTCTAGAGAAGTTAACTACAGCTTCACAAACTAGGTAAGTGGTGGATCTCGTTTTATTACTTGTTTACATACAGTGTTTCAATGCTGTCTTGGTACATTTGTCTGAACTCAAGTTTTAAAGTCTAAATTAAAAAGCTACCCAGGAGATATTTGAATTTGATGGGACAGGTGGAAGGAAACGTTCCGCTTATTTTCCGTCTGTGGCTGTTTCTTATTTTTGTTGTTTGCATGGGTAACTAGCTTCTGAGTTGCTGATCTCAGTGAGTTCCTACCGTATGTCAGTGTAGTAGGGGCAGGATAGATGGTGTGAATAAGGCAGTGTTTTGAAGTTCATCCTTTAGTGGGGTGTGGAGTACTAATCTATTAACCATAGGCTCCTAAAACTCAGCTTGTCCCATGCTTGCCTTACCTACTTCTCCCTCCTTGTTAAAGTGAAGTCACTCAGTCCTGTCCAACTCTTTGCGCCCCTGTGGACTGTTTCTGTGGGGTTTTCCAGGCAAGAGTACTGGAGTGGGTTGCCATTTCCTTCTCCGGGGATCTTCCCGACCCAGGGATTGAACCCAGAACTCCCACATTGTAGGCAGACGCTTTACCATCTGAGCCACATAATTTTTCCCTCCTTGTTCCCCTTTTCATTTAGTAGCTTTGCCATCCACCGTATGTTTTAAGCTCCTTTCTCCTCTGTGCTATGGCATCAGGATTCTATGCTGTACTAAATTTAGATTAAATATTTGCTATTTTTTTTCCGGTTCCTCTTTGTCTTCTGTTATTGTTTTCAATTTAGCTTAGCCCTGCTAGAACAGTGGTTCTTTTTCCATTGAAGAACTTTTCCAAAGAGTTACTCAGTTTCTGAATACAGCATGGTGGCAAAGTCCCTTTCATCTTTGAAAACCGAGTTGTCACCTGTCCCTTCTTATTCCCTCTACCCCATCACTGCTCCCGCCATTTAGCTTTTCCACTTCTGTATAGACATCTCATTGTGTTCTGGCCTTTGACTCACTCTCCATTAGACCACACTTCTTGAGACTACCATTGTTTGTCTCCATTCTCATGTCTGAAGTGTTCAGTTAATCCTTTCAGCTCTCTCCACATAGTGAGGCAGGCCTACCACCTTTCACTTCATGTTTTAAATACTGTATTATATAATTCTTAAATACTTTTTACTCCATCAACCACAACAATCTGCTTCTTTGGAGGCCTGCTAATATACTTTCAGATTTTAAATTCTGATCCTACAGGCCTAGTATACTTTGTTGATTGGGAGTTGTTGACAGCGCATTGGGGAGTGCCTTTAAGAATGCTCAGTAAAAATTGAGAATGGTGGTAGTAAAAGGGGTTTTGTAAAACCAGCTGAAATTTTGTGATAACCTGAGTCATCTTTGCTCGCGGCCATCCCAATCAGTGTTTTGCTTGTTCTTCCTTAGTGTGAAGAAATCACCGGGAAAGTTGAAAGAAGGTATGAATTATTTATGTAACCTCTCATTAAGTGTCAAGGGCATTTGCTGGTATTTGCAAATGTTGTTGACCCTGAGAAGGAGCATGGGAACAGGCCTGGTGGGCTTTAGCTTGTTTCTTTTTTCAAAAAAAGTATTTGGCTCTGCCGGGTCTTAGTTGCGGCATGCACATCTGTTAGTTTTGGCCTGTGGGATCTAGTTGTCCTAGTAGGGACTGAACCTAAGCCCACTGCACTGGGAGCACAGAGTCTTAAATTTTAGCTTATTTTGTACAATCACATACAAATTGGTGTGTAGTGGTTATTTAAAGTAAACTCTAGTGTATATTCTTGATTTATTTGTGTGCAAATGCTAATGAGAAATATTAACTCAATTTTTTAGTTAATTTGCAAAAGAAAAATGAAGAACGAGAGAAAGGAAGTGACTGTAAGAAAGCTAAAGTGCAGAAAGTACAGACTGTTGGGTAAGAAGTCGTCTTTGTGTGTAGGATGTAGAGGTGACCTTTGGGGGGGTTATTACCTCAATTAGTAGTGGTTTCAGATTGGATCCTCTGGGAGATTTTGGGTATTTATATTTAAAAGTATTTGCTCTACTAAAATGTAAACATTAGTTGTAAAATAGCCCTATAATTTTATCATCTAACCTGTGCTTATACAAAATTAGGATTTGGGGATTTTTCTCCACTATTTGAATCAACTAACAGAAATACTTTATTTTGAAAATAAATATGGCCTCATTTTTACCTTTTGTATTGACCACCAGCCAGAATAAAAGCTACATGGCTGTAAGGCTAAAAGATCAAGATTTGAGGGATTCAAGGCAAGAAGCTGCCAAAGCCTTCATACAAAATTGCTTATATGGTCCTGGAACCAACAGAACTACTGGTAATTTCCTTACAGACTGTTTTTCTTCCTTTTCTAACTGTGAATTAAACCAAAAGATGACAAATAATCCTCTTTCCTAGTAAACAAGTTCCTGTCTCTTGAAAACAAGAGGTTACCGATGAAAAAGGCTGCAGCCCAGTTTTTGAATAATACTTGGGGTAAGATTTGGCTTTATCTCGTGAATCTGAGTTTTATATATTGAATAATGTTTCTTAAGGAGATAGTAAATACTCAGGAAGTATCTTTTTTTCCTTAAGTGGCTTCTGTTACTGTTTTAAAGTTGCTTAGAGAGGTCAGTGTAGTATACATGTGCACATGTGCTCAGCTGTGCCCACCTCTTGTGACCCCAGGGCCTGTAGCCCACCAGGCTCCTCTGTCCATAGGATTCTCCAGGCAAGAACACTCGAGTGGGTGGCCCTGCCCTCCTCCAGGGGATCTTCCCAACCCAGGGACTGAACTCGTCTCTCTGGCATCGCAGTCAGACTCTTCTACCATTGAGCCACCAGGAAAGCCCCGTATATGTGGACATATAGCAAATTTTAATTATGTAGAAAATTTGTGAATTGTTTCTTGGGAATTTTATTTCTTTATTCATAACTGCACAAAACTTTTTATTCTAGGATCTCAGAGAAAACAAAATGCCAAGAGGTTTACCAAACGTTGGATGGTCAGAAAGATGAAAACTCCTAAGACGTAAATCAAAGCTAGATGAAGAACGAGTACTTTGTATGTATAGAACTTAGTTATTTAAAGAATGTAATTTTTCTGGGAAAAAAAAATAAATCACTTATAAATCCTTCTGAAGAGTCATTTTAAGAATCTCAAGTCTCTTAGGGGCAGTACCTAGTCACACTTCATCCACCTGGCAAATAACTGTGCCTCCTAGTCTTTGAGCATCCTGGAAGCAGCAGTTTAAAAGGACTTGTTTTCCTTTTTTTTCCTGTTTTTCCATTTTATTGACCACAAGCAGTACCCACACCAGGAGGGCACCTCTGCTACCGCCCCCCCCCAACCCCCACCCCTGGTATGGCAGTAAAAGTCTCTCACTGAAGCTCTTGGATGTATTTGTCTCAGGTATTTTGGTGCCACTGATGAGAATTTCACAGAATATGTGGAAGAGTGCAGTATCCAAGTGTAGATAATCTGTTCTTTTAAAAGAAGGTTTAAGACTCTGTGTACAGCCAACAGGCACCTTTGCCAAACCAAAGGATGCGGTCATTCTGTTGAAGAGCTTGTTTATATTTTACTTTTAACCAGCTTGGGGTTTGCTTTAAAACTGGCAACTCCCACGCCATATGATGATTATGAAAATAAGATTAATTCCCTGCTTTCGGTATCACCTATAGTATCAGGTTTGGCCCTAATCCAGGGGGGCCAGTAAATGCAAGGCAGTCTTAGGTTGCAGAGCTCAGATTTATATAGTAGCAACCATTCATTTTACTTGTTCTAACTTTACATTAATCATAAGTATGCTGCTGCTGCTGCTGCTGCTGCTGCTGCTAAGTCGCTTCAGTCGTGTCCGACTCTGTGCGACCCCACAGATAGCAGCCCATTGGGCTCCGCCATCCCTGGGATTCTCCAGGCAAGAACACTGGAGTGGGTTGCCATTTCCTTCTCCAACGCATGAAAGTCAAAAGTGAAAGTGAAGTCGCTCAGTCGTGTCTAACTCAGCGACCCCATGGACTGCAGCCTACCAGGCTCCTCCGTCCATGGGAGTTTCCAGGCAAGAGTACTGGAGTGGGATGCCATTGCCTTCTCCAATCATAAGTATGCAAGTACCTAATGTATAAATTCAATTGACACTCTGGTATCTGTAGAAGTAAAGTTTTAATGGCTGGTTAATTATATCACTACATTTTTATTGCAATATAGTACTCATTTTAAGCACTTAAAAATGGAAGGTGTACAAAGATTAAATTAAGACACAGTAAATTGACTAAATATTTGGTTTTTATATAAATAAAGGTCATAACCACACTGTTGACATGTAATACTGTTATAATACAACAGTTCAACTTGTGAGTCTACAACAGAAGTCATCTGTAGTTAAACAGGAAACAAAGTTGAGAAAGACCATGTTAAAACAAAACTACTGGGACTAACAGGTCGGGATTGTAAGTAGCAACAAACATATTCACTCAGCTCCTGAGTATTTCAAGTTTTACAGTACACATTAAAAATGATTTCTTCCATCAACACTATAAATTCAAACTGTCAGATGTTTATGCATTTTGCAAGTTACACTGATTGAATGCTTATATGGGAGCGGGGGTCAGAATACCTCCCAATTTGAAGTTTACATCACCCACATGCTAACACAAACACAACTTGTTCGTTTCCTTTCCCCCTCTCCCCCTAACAAAGAAGGCAGGACTTTTTGGTTTCTTTTAGGTAATTGTTTTAGAGGATTTGTGATGATCAATTTGAATGTCTGGAATTCAGTAATATTTAACTCTTAGACAACTAAGAGGCTAAAGATGGAAAATAATTGCTCCTAACACTAAGTTAGAAAATCATTTGCATCATGCTGTAAACTAGGAAGCAATGTAAAGCGACAAAAACCTGTCCCCAGTACATAATTAAAAAAATCTAAGTTTCAAATCAGCAGAGCTGGTCTACTTCCATGTCGTCTATATGCCACAATGTAAGTGTGAGCTCCGAAAATGCATAGCTAATGTAGGTAGTCATCCACTGTGGCAAAAGCACAGGATCCGATTCCTGATCGAGCCATCAGTCCCAGACACTGGGTGGCCTGTCCCATGGCTAGGGCGAGTGGAGGTTGCTTTGGCAGATTGTGGGTTTCTGAGGAAAAATGATTAAAAGTGGAAACGCCAATTAGCAAGACATTTTAAACAGCATCTCTCAATCAGGAAAATACTGCATTGCTTACAAAATTACCAATGCCTGTACTGCACTTAATGAGCTAAGTAGCAAAGGTGGTTTTTAACCAAACAATACCTTGGACATTACTTTGACAAGGTACTATATGGTCACTGGGTTTTCAAGTAGTAGTAAATTGCAGAATTAAGACTTTGTTAGATATTCAAAAACTTTTACTTCCATATTTACTATAATGGGAATGATGTAATTTCTTATCTAATGTTTGCTGGGGAGTAAGGAACATTTCGTATCTCTCTTCTGTTTGATCAAGGTCAGCTGACATTACCAGAGAAAAAGGCACCAGGCTTTCAGTAAAGTTTTACTGACGGATTCATCATCTTTATGGGGATATGGCACATCAGAGGCCACCTACTCCTCTCCAGGGCACAGTGGTGAATGCTATTTGGGTTGGTAAGCACATTGTGTCTGGGGAGGCCTTACAAATAGCTGTGAAAAGAGAGGCGAAAAGCAAAGGAGAAAAGGAAAGATATAAGCATCTGAATGCAGAGTTCCAAAGAATAGCAAGAAGAGATAAGAAAGCTTCTTCAGCGATCAATGCAAAGAAATAGAGGAAAAGAAAAGAATGGGAAAGACTAGAGCTCTCTTCAAGAAAACTAGAGATACCAAGGGAACATTTCATGCAAAGATGGGCTCGATAAAGGACAGAAATGGTCTGGACCTAACAGAAGCGGAAGATATTAAGAAGAGGTGGCAAGAATTCACAGAACTGTACAAAAAAGATCTTCATGACCCCGATAATGATGATGATGTGATCACTAATCTAGAGTCAGACATCTTGGAATGTGAAGTCAAGTGGGCCTTAGAAAGCATCACTATGAACAAAGCTAGTGGAGGTGATGGAATTCCAGTTGAGCTGTTTCAAATCCTGAAAGATGATGCTGTGAAAGTGCTGCACTCAATCTGCCAGCAAATTTGGAAAACTCAGCAGTGGCCACAGGACTGGAAAAGGTCAGTTTTCATTCCAATTCCAAAGAAAGGCAATGCTTGTTGGAGAAGACTCTTGAGAGTCCCTTGGACTGCAAGGAGATCCAACCAGTCCATTCTGAAGGAGATCAACCCTGGGATTTCTTTGGAAGGAATGATGCTAAAGCTGAAACTCCAGTACTTTGGCCACCTCATGAGAAGAGTTGACTCATTGGAAAAGACTCTGATGCTGGGAAGGATTGGGGGCAGGAGGAGAAGGGGACGACAGAGGATGACATGGCTGGATGGCATCATGGAATCGATGGACAGGGAGGCCTGGTGTGCTGTGGTTCACGGGGTCGCAAGGAGTCAGACACGACTGAGCGACTGAACTGACTGACTGACTGACACTTTTATTTTGGCGAAGGGGGGCACATCAGTTATAACTGTCCTTTAGATTTTTTTTGGAATACAAAACTTGCAGGCATCACATACAGTAACGTAACTTGAAGCACCATTGAGACATGAAGCCCTACAATACAGCACAGTATTTACCAATATGCACACATACACCCACAGCAGTTTAAGTCTTGTCATTCCTTTTGCAGGAATTATATATAGTTAATAAATTTAAGCACTATTTATAGTTGAACTACATAATTTAGGGCACAATATATAAGACTATATATATATCTCTCTCCTGGATAATGGTCCTAAGCAATTGACTACTTGAAAATTTAATTCCCCTGGAGAACACAAGATTCTTAACTGTCATATGAAAATTGGTCACTTTTCTTCAAAAATTCTGAATCTGAGCATTACCCAGATACAAAGCAATTAGGACTTCATGATTACCTATAATGTAGTTATTTCAAAAAGACAGTTACAGTAAACTATAATTTGCCCTACAATTCTAGCACTGCCACTGAGTATACTTATTTTTTACTAGTAGAACTAAATTAATTTTGTATAACCAAAGCAACATATTAACCAGAGAAAGTTCACATCATTATATACAAATTCTAAATGTGAGAAAATTATAACACAATACCAATTCCTATGCCAAAACTTCAGTATTAAGCCACAAATAATGATGAACTTTATACGGGCAAAGAAGCAGATTAAGGCCCCAGTGTCTGAACTCTAAATCGCTCCCTTTACGTTCCAGCCATCTCGGCCCTGGCCTTGGCTCCAGTCTCCTGCCTACACACTGACTGTGTGCACGCCCTCATCTAAGAGTGTCACATGTTCCTCAAAGCTCCCAAGCCTAATGGCCAAACAGCACACAACAGACTTTGAACTGGTAGCTCCCATTTTTCTTGAGGAATTACATTCTAAAATGGAAGGTGAAAAGTCACTCTCATCCAAATTCCCTTTGAAAAAAAATTGCCCAGATGTTAAAATGTCATTTTATGTAAATCAACCCTATGTAGTTTATACTGGAGAAGGCAATGGCACCCCACTCCAGTGCTCTTGCTTGGAAAATCCTATGGATGAAGGAGCCTGGTAGGCTGCAGTCCATGGGGACCAAGAGTTGGATATGACTAAGCGACTTCAGTTTCACTTTTCAGTTTCATGCATTGGAGAAGGAAATGGCAACCCACTCCAGTGTTCTTGCCTGGAGAATCCCAGGGATGGGGGAGCCTGGTGGGCTGCCGTCTATGGGGTCGCACAGAGTCGGACACGACTGAAGCGACCTAGCAGCAGCAGCAGCATGTACTTTATATATAAATGCATAAGACATGCAGTTACTGAGTTCATTTAAAGAGCATCTGTTCAGTTTATAAGCGCCACACTCTGCTCACAGGAATGGCCACCAGTCAGGGGACAGCAAGTCCCGTTTCCCACGTGGGCTCCCCCTGGCTAAGCCTACGCACTGCTCTCTCCCCTCCCCGCCCTTTTCCACTTGGTAAGGGCAGGCAGTTAAATCTGAACTTTAATGCGAACAGCCTGGGTCTCCAAGAGCTGGGGCTGACAGCACTGAAGAGCCCCCCGGAGGCCCCGAGTGAGTCAGGCCAGGAGTGCTGTGTCCACAGTCACACAGACACTTGCTTTCCAGACATTACAAGATACACCCCAATGTACTGTCTTTATTCCACTGGAATCCATTTAATCCGGGACTGAGATAACAGGAATTGTTCTATACTGTGAGGTAATTTTTTTTTTTAATGTTGAAAACATTTCCCTTAAGATTTTACCAAAGGATAAATGCCAGCACAAATACTGTCTCAAATACTCAAGAGACTAGTTGGAGCTGTGCTTTCTGGCTTCACTTACCTAATATTGCACTGTTAAGAGCTGAGCACACAGGTTCTCTCTGAATTGGGTCAAGCTGATTTCCAACTGGGCTGTTCCAAGGATCTGAATAGGCTAGTAAACTGAATGCATCCTGTTGAAAACAGCAATTTGATTAAGTCAGATAGTTCAATGTCTGCTCACTATGGCTTCCACTTGAGAGGTAAAATACAACCTTAAGGCACTGAATTAACACTTAAACTCATTTACCCCTGTGATATGAGACTGTTTTTTAACAACTAGATTATGCAGCAAAGTCTAATCTGTTTTCCTGTTTTTTACAAACAGCCATTTTCACCATCCACCACTTATACCTACAAAACATACAGGACAGAAATAAAATGGAAAAAACTCATTCTTGTGTAATGGGCTACTACTGTTTAAGTTAAAGACAAAACATTCAGATGCTCTATAATTAATGACCACTGATACGAATGTGACATTAAAAGGATATGACCTGCCATGTATTTTTTTAAAAAATGGGGGAAACTGTACACATCTTACTGAACGTCTTCTCACACTCAGCGATCAAAAAAACAACTAGCTCCCCTTCAGGATCACTGAGGCGTTCCAACCACCTTCAGACTGCCCCTCCTGAAGCAACTGACACCCATCATTCTTTTCAGGTGATGGCTCTTGTCCTGTGGGAGGATGTAGCTACGGATGTAACTACAACGGTTTCAGGCGTTGGCCTCAAGTGGAGCTGCATCACCAGTGGAGCCTTCGGCAAGAACAACCTTCCTAAGTATCAGTTTCATCGTCTGTATAATGGGGATTGGGCTTCCCAGGTGGCTCAGTGGTAAAGAATCCGCTTGCCAGCGCAGGAGCCACGGAAGCTGCAGGTTCAATCCCTGGGTCAGGAAGATCCCCTGGAGGAGGAAATGGCAACCTGTATACCTGCTGGGATAATTCCAAGGACAGAGGAGCCCGGAGGGATACAGTCCATGGAGTCGCAAAGAGTCGGACACGACTGAGCACACCCCCGCCCACACACATCACAGGGATTATAAGAGGTCCTATTTCAGTTTATGAGGACTCACTGAGCTAAAGAAATTAGCCATGTCAGTTCACACTAATCTTTCAATGAATGATAAATTACTGTTTTGCCAGAAATCAACACCCCAATCCAGAATAATATTACGATGCAGATAAAGACAGTTAGACATAGGACACCTTCCTAGTTCACATGGGGTACGTGGAGAAGTGCTGGGGAAAACGAAATCAGTGAATTCAGTAACAACACTCAAAATGCCGGTCACTGAAATGTGGAAGACAAATTCCTGAAGAATCCTATCTTCCCGGGTAAACGGCTCCAGCATCCCTTGAGTCATCTTGCTAGTGGGAGAAGGCTTCCCGGTCAAGTCTGTCCTTGTCCTTTCTCATCTGAACCGGCCTGGGTTGTGGCGACGAGAGGAGAGCTGCCCGTTAAGCAGAGCTGTGCGGTCTGGGGTTGACAACAGGAATACATGAGGCTCCCCCATCCACTGTCCTGCACGGCTGAGCATTTCATTCACATTAGATCTCTTGCCCCAGCTATTAATGAAAGTTCTTTGAACAACTTATACTATTGTTCCCCTGCAGTACTCAAAGTGCTGGATATAAAGGGGTGAAAAAAAAGGCTCATAAACCTGTTGATTGCAAGACCTGCTTAACAGTACTTAAGATATCTTTTGCATCCCACAAAGCTACTAGATTCTGTTTCTGGTTCCCTCCCAATCCAAATTTATTCATGGAGAAAGTACTAATATCCTGTGAAGCTAACTGATCCATCACTATTTCTAAGGACTGACCTTTGCCCAAGACTTAATTCAGCCTACCCACATCCATCTCATGAAGCGCCATCCCTATAGTGCACTTCAGATCAGTTCAGTTGCTCAGTTGTGTCTAAGTCTTTGTGATCCCTATAGTGCAGATAAATTTTAAAAGACTGAAGAATCTGTCCAAGGAATAATCGCTACATAAAACTTTAAGCACAAGACTCTGCTCCTGAATCTACATCCTGACTTGCTCCCCGAAAGGTGGGATGCTGCAGCTTCAAATCTCCCATCAAGACCATTTCGTCTACACCTCCTAGTATTAAAATATTAACAGAAAAAGATCGTGATGGTAGTAACTTATTGTGCGCTAACACTGTGCAAGGAAGTGTTTCAAGGGCTAACGTGAACCATCTTATTTAATCCTCACAATAACCTTAGGAGCTGGATGTTTATGCCCATCTTAGAAGCAAACTGAGGCAGTGAGAGGTTACCACCACAGCTAGTACTTCTTTCAGTAAAAACAGTTTCTTTCAATTACCAATCTAAATATTACAAGCAGAAAAGTCTTAAGATTTTGGCCCAGTATCTTCAGTACAGTTGAACGAGTATTTATTGGACGAAGTCGGGGATCACCAGGGCCTCGTTACTGTTGCAAGGACTCACAGTCCTGGGAGGAAGGCAGACGTGTGAGGAGTGGTGCACCGGGTATTGCTTGCTAACAGAGTGCACTGTGTCACGAGCAGCAGCCGGAGACACAGGCTGAGAGCAGAGAAAAGCCCTGGGTGGTGGAGCCATGGGTATGAGCTTAGATCCTGAAACACCCTAGAAAACGTCAATTTTTTCCAGTACAGCAAGAGGAGCTGTTAGTCACTCAGCCGTGTCCCGACTCTTCGGGGCCCCGTGGGCTGTAGCCCGCCAGGCTCCCCTGTCCCTGGGATTCTCCAGGCAAGAGGACTGGAGTGGGTTGCCACGCCCTGCTCCAGGGCCTCTTCCTGACCCCAGGACTGAAGCTGTGACTCCTGTACTGGCAGGCCGGTTCTTTAGCACGAGCACCACCTGGGAGCTGGAAATACATTATGACAGTAAGGACAACACAAAATAGGATAACCACAATCACCAGTCACATAGAATATTAATATACGCCCATGCATTTAAGGCAGAAAACTGAAGATACCTGTAAAAGATCAAGGTATTATGGGTTACTTTTTATTTTAGAAACAAATTTACCTCAGTGGAAATAATTTCTGAGGGAAATATGACATTTAGGTAGGATTCTCAAACCATACTTATACTTGGCTTAAAATCAGTAGCAGCTTCTCAGTAGGATGTGCCTAAATGATTCAATTTCTGCTTCAGTTACTAGATTAAGAGCTACTTGCAGACTGGGGCTGCGTATTCTAACCCGAGCCACCCAGCCCTCCAGCTTGACCCTCCGCTCTGTAAGGTTCAGCACACAGCTGTTGAACAATTTAGGGTGCTCTCTCGGGAGCCACGGGCGGACTCAGGCAGGTAAGCAAGAAAACCAAAAGACAACAGGAAAACAGGAAAGGACCGAGAAAATGGGAAAAAGGTCAGGCGAGCCCGGGCGCAGCAGGGGCCCCACCCGCTCTCAGCCCAGCGGGGCGGCCACTCCAGGGTCCGCCGCGTGCCTGCTCCTCCATGCCCGAGGAGAAGCAGAACACCCAGGGGCCCGCCGGTCACTCACGTAAACCCCACCGCAGCTTTCACCAACTCCGTCTCTCTCTACATACGTATGTATGCTTCAGAAGTTTGTGCATATTCAAAAAAAAAAGATAAAAAACCCCGCTTCAGCTACCATGACCTGAAGTGAAGAATGAAAGAAAAAAGCACTTATTTCTAATCCTTCTTAACCAAGGCAAAAAAAAGTCCTCTCCAACACAAATCCCCCGGCACTGTCCCCCAGGCGCTGAGACACCACTGGGCCAGTCACTCGCATCTACCTGGGCGGAGATTAGCCTGGGGAGGGTGAGAAGCAGCTCAGAATGCTGAGACAGTAGTCAGCATCTGCACAGAAGTCAGAGGTGCAAAATCAAAGCCATCCGCGCTCCTTAGATGATAAATTACCTCTTCACTTCATTCAACATATAATCAAAGAGTATCTCTGAGAACAGGCCATGTAACACCCTTTTCTGTGCTTCACACAAATTACAATCAAAGAATAAGCCATGGAGTGAAATGTTAAATTTTCAAAGGGACTACTTAAATGATACTCAATTAGCATAAAGTTTTAACAAGAAAGCAGATGACCTAGTGTAAAAATGTCTACGAGTTCTTTTTTAAAAAATATTTCCTATCTCCAAAATATCTCCTAAAACATCAGTTCTCTCCAGGGACAACCGGGGTCCAAGACCCTTTCATGGGCTCTTGTGAGGTCCAAACTATTTTCATGATACTAAATTCAGATAGTACTCTCTTTTCTCACTCCTATTCCCTCACAACTTTCCCAGTGGGGCTTTCCAGCGGTGACATGATGTGTGAATTCCTAAAAGACTGAATGCAGAAGTAGGGATGAGACTCCCGCTTACCTTTGATTAAACCTGGCATTAAAGAGATTTACAAAAATGTAAAGCAATGCCACTCTCTTCTCATTGTTTTATTTTAGAAAGATTAAGTAACTCTTTTATGAAAAATACCCATGTAACGATTTGTTAAAGTGAATCAATAATTTTAGTATTAACTTCTAGTAGAGAAAAATCAATAAATATAACTCATACAAACAAAAGCCCTTTGGGAATCTTTAATCGGTTTTAAAGGGTTTAGATACCAAAAAGGATGAGAACCACTGCCCTAAAACCACCCAGTACCCAGTAAGGAAGCTTCCCAGACGATAGCTTTGGATATACGAAGTAATAATAAAGCCTGAGAAGTAAGTTTCTTAGCACTGTTGATAGCTGAAGAGATTCTACAAAGTTGTATTAGGTTGATACAAAAGTAACCGCTGGTTCGGATGGTGAATTTTAAATCATTATAAGGAGGCTCAAACACATCTTTATTCATCAAAACAGGAACCATTATAATCAACACATTTTTGCCATCGAGAATTAAGCCTGTTTATTCCTGTAGCATAAAAATCCATGCTTTGGGATTCGACGAACTCTTGGAAAGCATTTTCTGCCTCCTGCTGGTTGTGGAAGCATTTTCCCTGCAAAAAGTTGTTGCGGTGCTTGATGTGGTAGTTTGTTGGCAAGAGGTCAGGTGAATATGGCAGATGAGGCAAAACTTTGTAGCCAAACTTGTTCAACTTTTGAAGTGTAAGTTGTGCCACGTGCGGTCGGGCGTTGTCACAGAGAAGAATTGGGCCCATTCTGTTGACCAATGTCAGCTGCAAGCGTGGCAGTTTTTGGTGCATCTCATTGATTTGCTGAGCATGCTTCTCAGATGTAACAGTTTCACCAGGGCTCAGAAAGCTGCAGTGGATCAGATGGGCAGCAACCACCCAACAGTGACCAGGACCTTTATTTGGGGCAAAGTTGGCTTTCAGAAGTGCTTTGGAGCTTCTTCTTGGTTCAAGCACTGAACTGGTTGTCACCAGCTATCTATATAAAATCCACTTTTTGTCACATGTCACAATTCGATCGAGAAATGGTTCGTTGTTGTTTAGTACAGTAAGAGAAGATGACAGTTCAAAATGACAATTTTTTTGATTATTGGTCAGCTCAAGAGGCACCTGCTTTTCAAGCCTTTTCACCTTCCCAATCTGCCTCATATGCCAAATGAACATAGAACGATCGATGCCGAGTTCTTTGGCAACTTCTCATGTAGTTTAAGAGGAACAGCTTCAATGATGGCTCTCAGCTGGTCGTTTTCAACTTCCAGTGGCCGGTCACTGCACTCCTCATCTTCAAGGCTCCTGTCGTCTTTGCAAGGCTTCTTGAACCGCCACTGCACTGTGTATTGGTCAGCCGTTCCTGGGCCAAATGCGGCTGTTGCTGTTGCAAGTTGCCTCCACTGCTTTAGGACCCATTTTGAACTCAAAGAAAAAAATTACTCGAATTTTCCTTTTGTCTAACATCATTTCTATAGTCTAAAATGTCATTAGCAAAAAAAAACAAAGTGAGAAATGCGCATTAAAATGATGTATAACATAATCACACTTATTTAAGAATGTATTCCAATATTACATGGCAAAGTTCAACAATGAAAAACTGCAATTACTTTTGCACCAATCTAATAGAATGATGAACATGTGCAATCTGGAAAAATCCAGGTATGCGTGCCTTTTTATCTGGAAGTGTCAAAGTGGCTTCTTGAGCCTTCCTAGACAGGTGCACGCTGCCTACTCAGGTGCTGTACCGAAGCTCTCAGCGCAGGCAGCTGGGGCGGTTACTTCCCCCGATTTCGCACGTATTTAGAGCTAGTCGCCGCTGCTCACTGGCCCTCAGCTCAGCGCGGGAAGGGCTGGCGGGAGCCCTGAGGCTCGCCCTCTCCTTCAGTACCCAAAGTCTCAGGGTCAAGGCCACTAAGTGCCGTTTCTCCTTCAGTTTTTGGACTTATTTCAAAACACTGAGAAGAAAATGTTTTAACAGACTGACACCGAGCCCAACCTGATGCAGGGCAAACAAAACACAGCACACCAGCACAATGGCTAGGCTCCCGGTTCACAGGCCTGCAGGGCTGGCGGGACTTCTGTGACTACGAAAACCAATCCCATCCCTCGCTGACCGCAGTGCTGGCTGAAGGGAGCCAAAACTCCATCTTCAGCTGCTGCACAGAGCTGCGGCCAACTAACTGGAGTGTTTCCCTTCTGCCCGTTATCACCACCCGGCACAGGCATCAATCCAGAGGAGACCTGAGAACGCGTCTTCACTCTTCTGCGGAAGACGACCCAAGCCTTCGCCGACCGCCATCAAAAGAAAGGCCACACGTCGTACGTTCAGTTGGCCGCAACCCTAAGCAGTGTTCACTAAAATCGAAACATCCCACGTTTATAGTTTGATCAGCACACTCACATTTCTCCTAATGACTCTGCCAATTTTACAGCTGAGAAAATAAAACTAAGAAAGCAAGCTGATAAGAGGCACACGACACTGGGAAGTGCAGAACTGGGGGCTAACCTACGTGTTTTACTGAAATCCAGCGCTTTCTGCAGCAGAGCCTGGCCGCCTCACCCCGACACACGTTTTCACCCTCGACTGGGCCGGAAGCCAGGCAGGAGCTCGTGGCCAAGTTTCCCGACAGTAACTCCAGTCCTGCTCAGCGCTTTACAAAACGACGCTCTAGTTTTATCCGCACGTTTATAATTTTTCAAGGGAAAACAAATTTACCTTCAACATTTTTTTATTTGCTGTGTTCTTGCCACATTCTCTCCTCAGCTGTTCACTCATCGCTTGCAGCTCTCTTCCAAAGTGAATCATTCTTTCTATGGCAGCTTGACTCCCTCCACACAACTGGCGCCTTAACTGGCTTGAATCAACCTCTGTAAGCAAAACAGACAGGTATTTTACTACCTTACAGCTGGGATACAATGGAGAAACAAACATAAATTGCTTACAACATTTTGGACGTTTCATTTAGTAACTACTTCCTAATATTTTACCTAAATATGCGGTTTCTTTTTAACTTATTATAATATGGAACCTTGTAGCTACAAGAAATACTTTCTCTAGGGCTCATGAATCTAGGATCCAATATCTATCTAGCTTGGAGTTGAAAGTCAGGTGACAAGCTTTCAGTGTTATGATGTACATGTCTCAAGGAAAATGTTATGAAAAATTAAGCACAATTTTCTAAAAATATAGCAACATTGAAAAAAGAGGAAAAAGTAACTACTTCCCAGGCTACTTTAACTGACATAGAACAGTTAGAAGGTAAGATAGTCTAAATGACTCCAATAAAAACACAGACAATACCATACCTAATCAAAAGGGTTAATTACACTACTTTTAGGAAAAAATTTTAGTTTATATATCTTGACTGACAATAATCACTGATCAACAATACAAAAAGTATACATCACTAGTTAACAATATTATAAATCACTAATCATGATGGTAACAGTTAATGTTTATGAAGCACTTACAGGCAGTTATCATTACACCCATTTTACAGATGAAGAAACTGAGGCAAAGAGCTCCTAAGTAATTCACCCAAGGTTGCACAGCTAGTAAGTGGCAGTTGCAGAATTCAAATCCAGGTGATCTGGCTCTAGAACTCCTGCTCTTTATCCCTAGGCACAAATTATTCTTGGAATGTTGAGGCTGCTTGCTAATATTTGATAGGGTAAAACTAGGCTGCCTTTCAGTCATACTCCTTGCTTAAGAGTGAATTATACATTGGAACACGTGATCCTAAACAAGAAGGTGGTTGTGTAAGTAATACTGTTTGCATTTATAAAATAGTTTCTAGCTTAATAAATTCCCTTTAATATCAAAATATTATAAAATCAAATAGAAATTTATAAGCTTTAGTAATTTCCACTCTCCAATTGATGGGAAAGTTTGCTGCTTGTTTAACTTTATGGTACAATTTACTACATAAGTTGTCCACAAAGTAAAATTATGCATGGTCTATATTGGCTATACTGAAATAGGTACGCAAACCTTTTGTATCTCCAGCCTTACCAATCCTTTCTAAGGACAGTGAACACTAGCAAGCTGGCACCGCTGCAGGACTGAAAGCGCCGCAGTTGTGCAGAAACAGTTCAGCAAAGAAAGCTCCACAAGATGCTAAAAAACTAAACTCTACTCTCTCGAGCAAGCCACTCTCAGAGACTTCTAAAATATGTTACTATCAAATCCAATGGCACACACATCTTTAAATTTGATTTATGTTCATCAGCTGTGAATCAGTACAAGTAAAAACATAACCTTGTAGTCATCATTTTTTATTAAAAATGTAAGAAATATCACTGCAGACCCATTTCGGTGTCACAATCTTCCATTTCGTGGTCATGTTTAGAGCTACCATTTAGGAAACCATTGGATGAAGTTTCTCCAACTCCATTGGAGTAGTGATCTGTTTCCATGTCTACATCATTACTGAAAATGAAAAAACAAACCTAATTTTAGAAATAGCACACTTGCAGCTTAGTTTAATATCAATTAGTACTCAACTACAGAGCCTACTTATAAAACTGGCTTCATAAGGCAACAGCAATCTGGAAAAAAGGTATTTAGTTAAATCTTGAATGTATTCAAAGCCAAAGATGTAGCTAACTTTTAACGAATTTGTAGTCCTGGAGATAAGGAAGGAAAAAGATACATGTACCAATATGTAGTGGCTTTAAGACTTCCTATCATTATGGAGAAATCCTTTTTCAGCACATATTTCCCATTATCTTTCAAAATTAGATGTGCACTTCATTTAATCAGCTCCTGCCCTAAAATACCACCCCCCCACCGCCCCAAGCATGTAAGGGAAAAACCTCCCTGACAAAACAAACTGCTCCTGGGACCCACCTCATCTCGCCTCTTTCCCTGCCCTCATACTCAGCTTGCGTCTAGACTACTTTTTCTCTAACACTCTTGGCGTTCGGACATCTGTCCTCACTACTCAAAATTATACTCTTTCTCAAAGGTAAGTGGTGACCTGAAAAACGACTACTCAGTCTCATCCCCTCAGCCCTTCTCAGAACCCAACACTGCTTTTCTCTGACAGGCTTTCTTATTGTCTGAAGATTCTAAATATACTGCAGAGTCTTAATTTTTGAAATGCTATTTTGGAGATACCTAAGGCGTTTCCAATTTGCCCATTTCACACTGACTGGATGAATAACGTGTGCCAACAGCTCTAAGTGGCCACTCTGAGGTTGCCAACGTTTGCCCTTCATTCCATCCACATCCCAAGCAACAATATCTAACCTTCCAGATTTCTTCTATGAAGATCTAGGTAATGATTATACAGTTCAGAAGGAAACACTTGATGAAACTTTAGAAAATATTTATATAAATAAAAATGATCGTTTCTCATTTAAAAAGCAATGTATATTCATTTGTAGTAAAAGAACAACAACAACATCAAATGCAGAGAAGCAAAAAGCACTTTATGTATAATGCCAGCAAAGGCAACCACTGGTTTCCAGCCTGGGTGAGGGGGTGCCTACACACTCTGTCCATAAGACCATCACGGCACAGGGACATGCAGAGATCCAGAAGAACAGGGTGTGGCCCCGGCACATCTCCGTCAGTTAAAAAAGCTTGTGTAGTATCTTCATGAAATTTGAGAATTGATAAGAAATCATCCTGGAAGAGGTTAACAACCGAAGTGGAATTTTACAGCTTGAGTAGAATCTGGGATGGAGGAGAAGGCGGTGGGGAGAAGAGCATTTCTCACGGGGAGTCTAATGGAGAAGGCGCGAGTCTAGAGGTCAGACATCCTGGGAAGTAGTCATTGTTCTGCAACTTACTAGTTGCTAATTATTCACCTTTTAAAAAAAGTCATTTACTTCTCTGGTACTCAGCTCTACATCTGTAAAATGGTTTTCACAGTTGGTTAATACCATCTTTGCCTACTTCACCACACTGTCGCAAGGAAAGCCATTACCAACTAGAAAATAACTGTTACTGCTTAACAGTTTAAAGCAGTTTAAGAGCTTACTTTCTTCTATGCTGCACACAAAAGAGGATGCTGCGTCATCAACCCCTTCCGTTCAGCTTGCTTCCCTCAACTCAGGTAATTACAGGTCTCTTTAGCAACTTCCTGCCATGAGCATAATATTTAAGTGAAAAACTCAACAAAGTAACTGCAATCCTACCTTCAAACTATGGTAGAAGCATCTAATAATCATAAAGTACTATTAATACTATAAAGTATGATGATGCACCAAAGGCTTAATTGTTTACATCTCCATACAAAATTTTTACTATGATATTCTAATTTTATATTTTAGTATGTCATCTCCACTGCCTACCCTGACCTCCTCAGCAAGACAATCCCTTTTCCTACTGTTGTTCTTGAATCATTTTTGTGGATTTCACAACTGTACCACATAATACCATTATTTCAGTATATATTTGTCATTTGTAATAGATAACCTGGAAATTCTGATTAATCTCCAAACTTCTAAATATAGAGTTTTTACATGCACTTCTCCAGAATCATATTTACACTGAGAGTCACTGTAAACATTAGGTGCTGTCTCCTTCAATGGGAGAATTTTACACTGATGCATATTCCCCCAAAACGCAGTGTGACCCATTAATTCGTGTTCTAAGACCAAACCAACATCAATCAAATTGATAAAAATCCATAAGAACTTGACCTCACACACTAGCATTGAATTCAAATGGTTATATTTCACGAACCTTTAGGTTTCATGAATAGAAACTTGAGTATGTCAGAGTACCATGACGGGAACATCTCTCCTCTCCAAGCTCTTCCAGTGGAGACCACACTAGCAGCAGAGCCAGGCCTCCCGCACTGCAGGCAGGCGCTTCACCGTCTGAGCCACCACGGAAGCCCAGGGTGTTTGACACCCAGCAAGCTTTCAATCCTCTCCTTGTGCTGTACGTTTACTAAAGGACTTAACCATATGCCATATGCAAGCTATTCAAATTAAAGGTAGGTTCTCATCAACAAATATTTTTTGTAAAGTTAGTTATTTGCAACCCAGGAAACACTCATCACACTGAAAAACCCACACACAGAGAAAAAATACTTGAGAAAAAAATAGTTGTATATGTATCATATGTCAACTCCAGAGCTTAAATACACTACAGTGACTTAACTTGGAAACATTAACAAATGGCATTTCTGTGACCACCGTAGGGGTGTGCGGTGGCAGGAAGGCAATAGAGAGCCCGGACCCGCCCCCGTCACCCCTCCAGAGGGAGAGGGGTGCAGAGGAAGGGACGGCACTGGGGAACTGACTCCTCACCCTTTCATTCTCGCAGACCCCACGGTGGCCATCTAACTCCATTTTTCCAAACTATTTCAGACGATGCCACCCATAACCGAGGTTGCTCACAGTGATGCCAGTGCTGGGGGGACGCGTTACCTGGTGAAGCTGCTGGCCTGCTGCGACCTGGACGTGTTGATGCTGTTCAGCTCCGGTACGTTCAGACCGCACGGCTGGTGCTTACTGTGGCAGTACGCCTGATGCGCTTTGTTAGATATCACACCGTTACTACAGCTCTCAAAACCTGCGGAGAAGAAGAAGACACTTTACAAAAGCAGAAACAAATCAGGCTGCAACACATCTACCACGTTCTGACGGTGTACTTAAACCTTTTATAATGCAGGAGAGTCAGTGGACTACTTAAAGAGAAAGCAAGTGGATAACTTCTTCGAAAGAACATCAGGATACTTAATTGGGAGCTGTAATTTCCTCCTGTATTTATTGAAAGCTTAACTATGCGTCTCATTTAATCCCTGCCATGAGGCCCAGCATCACCATAACCCCGTTTTACTAAGTACACAGCGAGATCAAGGATCTGTCCAAGCCTGACAGGACACATGGTGTCCGAGGGGCGCTGACGAAGAACACAAGCGTGAGACCCCCACACACTGTGCAGGATAGTGATGGGAACAAGCTGAGAGGCAGCAACGCAGAAAGGCGCTGTGTTGAGGAAGAAACAGCAGACGTGTTGCTCTACTCTATGAAAGCACAGGAAAGTTGGGTTCTAGAAAGTTAAACGTACAGAGGAAAGGTAAGACCTCGGGAACAACAGAAAGAGACAAGCAGAGCAGAAAGACTGAGAAGGACCAGAAATAAATCTGTAGAAGAAAGAAAGGAGAGAACTTTAGTTAAGCCTCACCAAAAGCCCCCGTGAGTCCAGGAGGAAGCGGACAGGCAGACCTGACTTGCCAGCAGCCGGGCTGGGAAGGGAGGAGGGAGAGGCAGCCCGGCTAGGAGCCGGGTGTGGGGCCGGGGGCTTCCGACACCACGGCCACATCACTGCCTTTACGTGCAGACTTGAAGAAAACACACCATTGCCTTCTCATTACCAGAGATCTCTGATTTGACTTCTAGAGACAAAACTCGAATGTTGCCCTTCATTTATGGAGATCTGTTAGTAACCCACTCTTAAAAACAGCTCATCTTGAAGTTACTTTCTGGTACCAAAAACACATGAATCAGACTCGCCCACAATTTTTTTTCCAGACTCTCTTGAAATCAAATGTGCAAAATGGCTGGCAGAAATGTCTACATTTTTCATGTTGTTGTTCAAAATCATGAGGAAGGGTAAAAACTGTAAGATAACGTAAGACTGAATCTCACCAGAAAAATGTGCAGTACTTCCTTTGCCCGACGCTAAGCTGTGGATATTCATCCCATGGCTGGGGCTCATACTTGGACTGCTAAACGGTCGGGGACTAACAGGATAACTGTCTTGAGACTTTGGACTTCGGCCTCCCAAACACCGTACTTCACTATCTGTACCATTCACCATTTCTATAAACTGACGGACTCTAAAAAGAGAAAACAAAAATTTATGTACATCATCTTCAGATTACTGTTTAGTTACCAAATAGCAACAGATTTCTACCAGGAAATACTTTAATAATTTGCATTTATCAGTAAGTCTGGCCTTTAGATAGTATACTAAAAATGCTAAATATGGCTCCACATACTGTACTGCCTAGAATATTATTTAAAAATTTCCCGAAAAATGAGAGTATAATGCAAAGACATTGTATCACCTTTAATCAAGATTTACTAAGAAACAGAAAATCTGTCTGTAGCTATAGTAAACCAAAATGGACCTCATTTTTTTAACCTAAAATAATCAAAATAATATTTGCACTTGGACGCAAATCAAATAGTACCTAAGAAGGACCTGATGTAGTTTTATGTACACATCTACCTTCACACAAAATAAGGGCTTACTCCCCACACTTCCTCACCCCTAGTCCCATTTATAACCTCTTAATCAAACGGGCCACATTTAAACTTTTATTCTAAAGCAAAGTAGTTCTGTCATCGGGTTTAGCATTTCTGATCAATTTTTATGATCATTTCTGATCATATTTTAGCATTTCTGATGCTTAAAAGTTTAAATCTTAAACTTAATAACAGCTGATTTTTAAGGTAACAAAGATTCATACAACCAACCAAAAAAGCCAAATAGCTATTATTTATTTAGAAAAAAAATGAAAGAAACAGAAAACAACAAGTGTAAGTGAGGATGAAAAACTAGACTCTTGTCACTGTTGGCAAGAATGTAAAATTGTACAGGGCTATGGAAGTGTGAGGACTAATTTTCAAAAAATTAAAAACAGAATTATCCTATATTCAACAATCCCCCTTCTGAGCATATATGCAAAAGAATGAAAGCAGGAACTCCGACACAGATGTGCACACCCATCATGCTAAGGGAAGGCAGGCAGCGACAAAGGACGAACATTCTACGATTCCATGTACATGAAGTGCTCAGAGCACTCAAATTCAAGTGTACAGAGACAGAGGGGAGAATGGTGGGTGCCAGCAGCTGCGGGGAGAGAAAGAAATGCAGAGTCAGTGTTTAACAGGTGCCAAGCTTTAGACTGAGATCATGAAACAGGTTCTAGAAACAGACGGCTGGTGGTGGCTGAAAAACGATGAGTGTACCAGGATCAAGGTGACTATTGGAAACCTGTGCAGGTAGAAATGGCAAATCCTATGATATGTGTCTTTTCACTGGGCTTCCGTTAGCTCAGCTGGTAAAGAATCCCCCTGCAGTGCAGGAGACCCCGTTTCGATTCCTGGATCAGGAAGATCCGCTGGAGAAGGGAAAGGCTGCCCACTCCAGCACTCTCGGCTTCCCTGGTGGCTCAGCTGGTAAAGAATCTGCCTGCAATGCAGGAAACCTGGGTTCGATCTCTGAGTCTGGAAGATCCCCTGGAGAAGGGAAAGGCTACCCACTCCGGTATTTTGGCCTGGAGAATGCAGGACTATATACAGTCCATGGGGTCACAAAGAGTCAGACACAACTGCGCGACTTTCACATATATTTTTACCATAATTTTTAAAAATGCTGCAAACTTACTATAAGGCATTTTCCAAGAGAAAAAAAATAGATAATCCATCTTCTAAGTAAGAGTTTCATATTTTTAAAATACAGGGATAGAATGATAGAAGAGCAAACACAAAGTAGAAAAATGCCTTCTACTTAAGAGTCCTCAACACAAAAGTATATTCTTCAACCCGTTACTTAAATGTACTACAAAATTATACCTAAATACCTGAAACAAGGTAAAACAAAAATTAAAACTATTAAAGCAAGAAAATAACTGTGGCTATGTAATGCACATATATAATTAATATAACATCTATTAAGCTCACTTTAATGTGAAAAGGAGATTGGGATTTCTCTCAAGTAAACTCGGATATAACTGCTGTGTTGTTTCAATGGCTTCTCCCATTCTTCCTGCTAACACCAATTTCTGAATTCCTATTTAGAAAAGGAAAGCAGAAGATAAATGTTACAAGACGAGTAAAGGAAACTTAGTAGACCCTCAAAAAATTAATAAAAGAAATCTTTAAATTGTGATTGAGTCTGCACTTATTTTTCTAACTCAGTTTCTATTTTAAGGAGTATTTTCAGACAAAATAACCAATTAGAAAAACAAATACTTTAATAAACTACTAAAAAAATTCAAACATATAAGTGACATAGGAAAAACAGCTGTTAAGCAATACTGATGTATTAAACACTAAGATGAAAAAGATGGGTATATTATGCTATATACTGTGGTGATGGTCTCCTGGATATATACAAACTCATCAGGCTGTATACCCTAAACAGGCATCGTTTTTCATATGTCAACCATATCTCAATAAAGTGGTTTTTAAAGAAAAGACTATAGGAGATATTAAAGAAGTAATATTCAAAATATCTTATCAAATACTATATAGTGTTTTGAACCCAGTACTAAATGAAAATTAGCCTTTGAGTAAGATCTGAAAGCAACAGCCACTGAATGAGCCTGCCCTGAAGGTTAGAAGATGAGGATAGGGAAAAGATTAAGCAGACATCTCCTGTTTGCTACAGCCTATACAACGTGGTGAGAAAGACAAGCATACCATCGGCTACAACACAATATCATCAGTGTTTTCTAACAATCTCATCTATGAAAGTTCTGTCTGCATCTCTCTTGTCTTGTTTTTGTCTCAACACCCTCATCAAGCCACACTCTCCCTGATGGACTAACAGCACCGATTTGAGGACGGCTAACTGTGGATCGGTTGTCATGCTGATTTGCCCCTGATGGAACAGGCCACACAGCACTGGCCCACTAGCATTGGGACCTAAGCAATAAATACTTAAGACCAATACTATCTTAAATTTACATAGCAATTTAAGTGCAAACATCTCACACGTTATCTCCACTAACATCTAATAATCATGGGACTACTTTACCTACTGAAACACACACACACACACACACACACACACACACTTCTTATTAAATGCTTACTTTCTGAAAGTTCAAGAAAACATTTTTAAAGAAAAAGTGGCAAACATTTTAACAAAAATTTCACAATTCTACCCTTCTACATGTAGAAGGGTAGAATACTAGAATGTAGAATCTACTACAGTCCTGTGAATTTTTTAAGGTAACCTTTAAAAATGTCAGTAAAAGACAATTTCAGAGGCATAATTTCAAATTAATAAATTTGAAAAAAAACTTTCATGAAAAAAATCAGGTTTCAAAAAGTCAATGCAACCAAACCTATAATCTGAAAACATGTGTTAGCCATGCACCACAGGTCCTTACTTTGTCTATTTTTAATGGAAGCTAATTCTTCTAGAACGGTCTGGTCTGTAGATCTGGCAAAGGCCTCTGCTGTGGCACAGTACCCATGGTGGACTAAATAAGATGAAACCATTCTTAAAATAAAAAGAAGAAACACACAGCTTTTAGTCAAGAGAATACATGCTTCATACTACAATTTACATGCACAAGGTCTACCCTGGTGTTACAGAACCAATCTATGCCCTGGGAACAATGAAGGCTTTAATTACCTCAGGTTCAAAATCAGTTCAAAATATCATTTTGTCTTATTCACAGAGTTATTTCCAAAAAGAACTGCAAATGCTATAGTGAGTCTGCTGCTAAGTCGCTTCAGTCGTGTCCAATTCTGTGCGACCCCACAGACGGCAGCCCACCAGGCTCCGCCGTCCCTGGGACTCTCCAGGCAAGAACACTGGAGTGGGTTGCCATTTCCTTCTCCATAGTGAGTCTACTCTGCCTAAAAATAAGTATTACCAGACAATCAAGGACACGAAATAACTTTGATTCTTAGCACTCCATTATCCCCAAGTCCTTTCCTATTATTTCCTACTCTTACTCAATCGTACTAACCATAATTTCTATTTTACCATTATCATATGACTTACCCTAGTAAAGTGCTGGCATTTTGTAAAATAAAAAATTTAAAAACAATAGGTTAACTCTTCCTGTTCTGTACTTTAACTCTTTGCAGTTCTGTCCACCAATTACATAAAACGGGTCACAAGGTGTGAACACAAAAAATACGAAGGTTACCCCACAGACAGAATCTTCCGGAACAAAGTCTATGAGGGTGATAATATTAATCAGTGAGGAGTCAGCCTTCTAATCTAAATCAGGTAGTATGTTCGTGCACAGGAGATGAATTCCTGATGAGTAAGTGACACTTCCAAAGAGCAAACTTATTTTTTAAAAGCCAAGTGGTGTTTGCAAGTATGGTATCTGGATCTAATGACAAAATGTTAGAAAAACCGCTGACTAAACAATATTAACTGAAATACCCAATATATCTATAAATATTCAACTCTTGAACCTGCCTCCATCTGGCGCTACTAAGGGCCCAACAGAAAATGGTATGAAGCAGTGGTTCAGGAAGGGGACCGAGCTGGCATGGGGAAATTTCTAACAAACAGATTTTTTTCATTTTATTTCATCTAAATGTTAGATTGATTTAAGAGGGCAGGGGAGAACGTTTTAACATGAACTTCCCCCAGTGAGGATCTATTTTGGGAGGAAAGGGGCAGGGGAGGGCGCTCTCCCTGAACCCTGGCTGCAGGACTAAGAGAGGTGACGCTTCCTCTCCAGCCACCCGCGATGCTCAGCGGGAACCACTGGAGAGCAGTGAGAGCAGTCCAGCCCAGCTCACACCGAGTCAGTGCGAGTCCACTACTGTGGCAGAGTCACTACTCTTCCAACTGGGCAGGACAGAAACGCTGGTGTCGAGACTCTAGAGAACAGCTCCGGGGAAGAAGCTCGTTCTTGGAATCATCATCTTGCCCCAAATTATCTCCTCCAAAAAACATGACAAGTTTTACGAGATTTGCAAATTTAAGATTGTTCAATTATACAGACATTTAAGATGAACTGTGTCAGACTGAGGGTATTTTGAATTTTCTTGGGTTAGATTATGATAGTGAAAATGACTACTGAAACTTAACAGTATTTATTTTGAAGTCTGCACTATGTGGAATTTTAAGAGCTACTGCTATTCAGTACGACTGACATTCACATGTCATCTCGAGCCTTTCAAACAAAGGCGTAGTCTAAAATAGATGACTGTCACCGGGCTTGTATTTTCTTGCTGACTCCCATATTGAAATTCTACTTTTTCATAAAAAGCTGCCCAATAAAACGAACTGTAAACTGGGGGTAAAGAGTGAGCTGAGACAAAGGCCATTCATGTACAGTACTTGCAGTAACGCCCACTATCTGCTCTGGGGCTGCCTGTCCACCCTGTTACACTCGGAAGCATTTAAACCGCACTGAGCAATCTAAGCTCCACACTCACTGTCTCTTGATTTGTATTCCCTTTACCTCCTCTTAAAGGCCTAATGGAATATACAGTAAGTAAATGGAGTTCTGAAAATTCTTCAGGCTGGAGATTTTTTGTCAGATTAAAAAAAGGGATCCAAGTAAACAAAAATAGCTGATATTATTCTCACATAGTTACCCATTCACTGGAAAAATTTAGCCAAATCCTGAAAGGTGCAATGAGCACATCATGTCTATATTCCAGGATGTAAAATACACCATTATTCTGATGTTTATTCTTACTGAGCAGTAATTATTTTTTCTCCTAAGTGTTTATACCACTGCTGAACAACACAGCCAAGTTCCTGCCCCAAAACCACAATGTGAATTCTACAATCTAAACTGTACTTCTAAATTTACCTTCTGCACTGGCACTATTAATAGCTGAATCATGTAACTCATGGAAACTGGTAAATCCCATCACTAAGGACAGCAAATGAATCAACCTACGAAGCCTAGTGTCACTTTATTTCCTCCAGCAAATTAATAAATCAGACTAAAATGCAACTCGGGACGTGTGTCACCAAAGCCAGCATCACTAATACATTAAGATCATTAGGACACATATGAAGAGATACACAGTCTTTCACACCGAAAGGCTGAAAAGTTTTATGAGAAGCGCACTCTTAAAGACACCCCTGCACACCTCCCCACTCACTTCTGTATCATGGTCTGCCACTCCCCTTCTCGGTCTCCGATAGGAAAGCGGTCTATCTGTGCCTGTGTCTTCGTTCTCCACTCGCGCATGTAATCTTCTATATCGAACACGAAAGGGTGCTGCCCAAAATTAGCATCGACAACTTCTCCTGGCGTCTGGAGCCCCACGGTAGGATATAAATTTGGCTGTAAGACAAGACAGTTTACTAAATATCCATCCCTTTTATGTTTAAAAAAAAAAAATCATTCTTTCAAATGCTACCTTTAAAATTACAGAATTGCAAATTTGCTCCACAAATATTTTAAGATCTCAATCAGAAACTAGTAGAGGAAGAACTAAAGCAAATGATAAAGAAAAATACACAGCAACCTAAGCTACTTATTTATTCAGACCATAGGGCATTATACTTCTAATAAATGAAGGCACTTCTAATAAATAAATTCTTGCTCTTAAGCATATGTCATACAGACTCCGGGAACTGAAACAGGGGCTCTGTGACAGGCTGAAGAGTGGGCTAGAGAGGGAGATGGGCGAAGGTCTGGGAGGGCGGGGACATGGGTGTACCTATGGCTGACACTTGTTGATGTATGACAGAAATCCACACAATTCTGTAAAGCAATTATCCTTCAGTTAAAAAACTGAAAATAAAAAGAATAGGTCATACAATAGAGAGATTCAAGCATAACTCATGTTTATCCTCTTACGTATGATACTGCGATGCGCTTCTAGAAAGTACACGTGGAAGCTGATTACCACAGAAGAACATCCTAGCCGGGCATGCCCTATTTTAAGTTTACTAATTTCTATTCTCTCTACATCTGGAATGCCTTTATTAGAGAATGGTATAAGAACTTAATTACAAGCAAAACCGTGCCTTTAAGAATAGAGATTCTTTACATAAAAATAAAATGCACACATTTCCTGAAAGGATTTAAACATTCAAATTCATAAAGAAATGCATTTTCTCCAAGATATACTCTAAGACTTGAGGGTAAAACAAGTTCAACAGCTTCAAAAATTTGTACAGAAAATACAGAAGTCCTTCTATTGGCTCTATCACTAGTTGTCACATCTGAAGGGAGAATATGTTACTGAATGTCTACTAAATGTCCGGGTTTAATCATTATAATTACCCTGTTAAGTCATCATCATTATTATTATTTGCATTGCGAGGATAGAGGAATTGAGGACTGGGGTAAATTAACGTGCTCACAGTTGTCCTATACTATGGCAGAGCTGGGACTGGAACACAGGCTTATTTAACACCAAAATCTAAGTTCAGTGTACCTTTCTGTAACTCCACACCCTACTTCATCTTCAGTCTCTATACTTATGCCTATTTCGTTACTTTAATGATTATCACAGGTATCTTCAGTACAAAATCAGGTAAAGATTAAGAGAATGTAATATGTGTAAATATAAGATGCTTAGATAGAATTTCACTCCAAAAAGCTAAGAAGGTATTTTTAAACTCAGGTGACCAATCAAGCAACCCAAATCAGAAATAGAAGGAGTACCGTGGTAATATACTGATAAAGACAGTCACACTGAGTTAGGGAAATAAATGGTAACACAACACACACATATGTACTGATTCTTAATAATCAACAAAACTCACAAGTTAATAGAATTTTACGGTGAAGACAAGTGAGATACTCATTATAACATTCTCATTTCACCAATGAGAAACGGAGATTTAAAGAGCTTGCCTGGTGTCTCCAAAAGCACCAGTTTGTTAATGACACGCAGAAAGGGAAACTCATGGCTCCACTCCGAGCACAGTATTCTTTTCATTAAAGCCCATTACAAAATTGTGACACAGTTTAAAACAAAAGTATTTTAAGCCAAAAACTCTGATGTCAAGAAAAATGAAATTTATAGAAAAAAAAAATCTGCCACACATTATAAGGACCAATATTCTAAATACGAAAAAATAATCTCAGAGTATAGGAAAACAAAGACCACTGGTTCGTCTGCTCAGTGTTGTGTGGCAGCCTGGATTTGGGGGGAGAATGGATACACGTTTACGTATGGCTGAGTCCCTTCTGCTGTGTACCTGACACTATCACAACATTGTTAGTTGGCTATACCCCAATACAAAACAAAAAATTAAAAAACAAACAAAATTACTAGTTAAAAACAATTTAATTGGCAATAGATACACAGGCAATTTGAAGAAACATAAGGTGATGATTAAAAATATTAAGAGATAAAAATTGAATTTCTTAAATGCAAACTAAAATAAACAGATTATTTTGCACAACAGATTAAGATTGTGAAAGCTGAGAATACCCAGTGTTGATGAAGGCTGAGAAAATAAGCCCTCTCATTCACTGTACACAGAAATAGGAGCCAATATAACCTTGTAAGAAAGATATTTGGCAAAATCTATTAAAACTAACAAGACAATTTTACTTTACTTCTTTCTTTCCAATTTGAATTGCTTTTATTTCTTTTTCTTGTCTGATTTTGAAATTACAGATTCAATTTCCTTGCTGGTAATTAGTCTTTTTCTTGTAAGAAATTAATCCTACAGAGAAACAAACATGTGCAAAGACATATGTCCTGCAGCATTCTTTTTAATAGCAAATAAAAAATTAAAAAGAATGTCCATTCACAGGTGGTATTATATACCATGATCAGGGAAGCTCCGGCCCCACTGACTATAAGATCTATCATCATTTTATGTCTAAGCAGAAACACTGTCCATTAAACTGTGACAGGCCATGGATTTCTAGGATACACCCCATTTCATAAATGTCAAATATGCAAAAACATACATCTTTAAATCGTTGCAGTGCATCTTACAATAAGATATTATAAAAACAAGCAAAAAGAAAGCGTTAAAGATGTGTATACTGACGCAGAAAGAGGCGCAATACGCATTACTAAATGAAGCAAGCAAGCTACCAGAACAGTGCCTCAGCTATGACCCATTCTCTTCCAGCCGACAGCTACGGACATACCGGCTAACCTAAGTTTAAAACAGATCTCGAAGGGCACACACTCAACACAATCATTATACCTAAAGATGGTGAGGTGAGTTGGGGAAGAGTGATCGTTTTGACAAACATCTCCAGTTTTCAGACATGTAAAGCACCCTCTGGGTCCATAATAGGCAAGCCTTTTTTCTGTAAACATCCCCTCCACGGAGGCTGACTGCCGTGACTGGCTAGTGAAGGATCACAGGTGGTAGGGACTCTAAGAGAAAGACTAACTTTTTCTTTTCTTTTTAAGTAGAAGAATGATATTTTGTGTGTGGAAGTCCCAGAAGATCTCACAGTCACAAAAATAAAGAGCTCTCAGAACCACTGTGTTATTAACAGAAAACTTACAACCACCACCCTAACCACCACTTTACCCACTGAGGCAGAAATGAACATCACCCTTGGCTAATTACAGACAAGGCAAAAAATATAACTGGTGATTCTAAAATGGGACAAAAAATGATCAGAAGGCAACCCCAAACAGTCAACATATCTACAGCTAGCTACGCCTTTTTCAAATGATCATCACTATCTATCAGGGAGGAACAAAATCTGCTATCTGACAAGTTGATTTTACTTGCTTAGTGCCACAAAAACTGGGGGAAGGAAGGAAAAAAAAAAAAAAAAAATCAAACCAGCTACATATGCCCTTTCTCCAAATCCATGTGACACGGAGAGTCTGAGCAAAACGTCTGCAACAAGACTGAGCTATGTGGGCCCTCGTACCCGCACCAACACCCAGTCGCCCCCACCAGACGCTCTTCTCGAAAGCCTCTCCTTTCCACTCACCCTCGGGATCACCCCTGTCCATTCAAGGGCAGGATCACAGCTACTTTCCCTCTGGATATACAACATCTCCCGTTTTTCTTGCTACTGTATCATTCTCAACAGCAAGCAAACACCCTGCTAAACCTAACAATAAGCCCGCCGGTCAATTCTCAGCCCGAGTGATGCGATACACCGCAGTGGCATCTGACACCTGACTTCTCCTTCCTTCTGGACAGATCTTCTCCAGTTGGCGCTGAAGAAGGACACCCAATTCTTGGCCCTCCTCCTGCCTCACTCACTGCTTGCTGCTTCTTAAGGTCCTGCTGCAGGCATACAGTAAGTGATACCGATCCAGAGTTTATTAGCAGATTTAAATATCTGAAGAGATCAGTGGATATAAACTGCCGGTCCTAGATGACTGGAAAGCGCTGCATCAGCGCTCACTAGGCCCCGCTCCCTTCAGGGCTAGGTACGAGGCTTGGATGTGGGGCGAAGGGGTGGAGGATCGAGCCGCTCCTTGTGTCTCTAGAGGCCGCGTGGCCAGCATCTCCTGCCGGAGCGGCTGCCCAGCCCCCCACGGTCGGCTCGTCTGTCTTTACTCCCCCAGCTGCCGTCCTTGGCCATCCGCTGCATCATGACAGCTAACACCCTGCGCGGTCGGTGCGCTTCACTCAGAGTGGACGCCCAGGTGCCCACGACGGCGCCCACCCTGGGGTCTGACCCCCACCGCCTGGGGCTCCTCTCTACCTCCCTTCACGCTCTGCAAGCGCGCCCCCTGCGCTCCGGCCCCAGCGCCCGCCCCCTATCCGCGCCTTCCGCCTGGAAGGTCTTGGTCTCCGCATCCTCGCTTCCTCCAAAGACTCTGCTCAGCAATTACCTGCGACAGTGGTGAGCAAACTGTACCACCTGGGTCTGTCTTTGGTCTTCTCAAGTGCTACTGTTTTTCTTCCTTTAAAAAGTATTCAAAATTTTAAAAATATTTTTAACGCATTATTTATTAAGGTCCTCAACTTGAATAGTCCGAGAGGACAGAGACCTCCATCTGTTTTGGTGAATAAAAGCAAGCACAGAACTCGCCACATAGTGGCATCAGTAGACGCTGAATTAGTAAATGACTGTCATACAGCCATTTACTAAAAAGCCCAACAATAAAAGAGAAACATATATCAAATGAATCCACAGTGATCCTAAAACGTGTCTTCTAAATAAACATTTCCCATTTGGTTCTGAGCCACAGCTAAGTTCCCCTGGGCAACGGCGCCCAGTGCACTTTTGGGCTTGCTTTCCGATGGCCCACACCAATGGCAGCTCAAGAACGGTGCTCTGGTGTGTGTGCAGCGTGGCTTATAAACTTAATTATCAATAAGACTGCATTTTAAATGTGAGTGGTACTAGTTTCTATATGCTTCTTTTAATTAAAAATACAAAACCACTTTTACAAGAAATTATGTCTTACCGGTAAGTCGGTGAAAGCGATACCTAAAAGGAAACGAAAACGGCATTAGAAGCTGTTTTTCAAAGGCAGAGAGTGGCGACAAGCTGAATTCCTCACCAAAAAGAAGGGAAAACACAGCAAAGGAAGAAAAAATTAAAAAGCTAAATATAAAATAACAAGACGAATTTTTCTCTCAATAACACTTATACAGGTCTGAGTGAATGCCATCCTGTTTCAAGCTCATGACCCTTATTAGGGACACGCCAATTTTATTTCTAGGGTACGGTTGTTGCCTCCAGGATTTCTGAAATGGTTTCAGATATGTATTCAAAGCTATATGAGGAACCACAAAAGAAAACTGGCTGCAAAATAATTACATTTAATTTCTGACTGACACCTAAGCTGCTTTATCTGGCCTTGTTATTTAAATCTTCCTTACCGAGATTTAGCTTTTAAATTTTAAGGGAAAAGGAAAGACTTTCTGTTACAAAAAGGGGTGAAGAGAAAATATAGTAGCTTTATTTACTTTAAAAAATTCTCATAAAAATACATTCTCAAAGTTTTGATCACTCTAGAAAACAAAATTAATTCCTCCTTCAAAGGACAAAGATACAGTTGAGAATGTCTCTTAAATGCCCTCTGACAGTAATTTCAAGTTATGTACCAAATACATTTGAACAATGGCAACATCACTGGAATAAATCTACTGACATCCCAAAGTGATGATGTAATCACCCTTTAAATATTCAAATAAATTACTTAGCTGAAAATAAGATAATAAACAAACCAGATATTTCTATAGGACCCCAGTCATATGTTTAAAAAGACAGCTCTATAATAATGGGAGGGGGTGGTACTGGTGAGTTGGCTAATCGCAGTTCTTCAGTTTAAACACACATTAAGACAAAATGAAACCATGCCAGCATCCCTCCCTCTATGGTGATGATCACCACCTAAAAAAATGAGGGCCCTTCTGTTGAAACATTATCTTTCAGGTCTCTTCCCAGTTGAGAGTCTGTGGCTCTACAGTTGTGCTAAACCACCAGAAAATACAACTATCTGACTATTCATTAAAGTAATAAAGTTAAAAGGCAAACTGACTGTAAAGCTCTACTATATACACCTTGAAATAAATGTAAAAATAGTGCTTTGTAATTAAAATACTGTTTTTACGACTGTTAAAAACCAGTAAACTCATGTTAACTTGTCAAAAGTGAAAACATTCAGATTACCTATAGTTTCATTAAACTAATCAGATTACCTTTAGTTTCATTAAACTAAAGTGTATTGTGGGCCAAACAAATGTGAAAATTTATCCTAAAAGTTTCAGAAAACTAAAAAGAACAAAGAAAACAGCAAGAATAAATAAAACATGACCATATATAATTTTACCACCTTTCATAAAACAGCAGCCTAATCACTTTCCCTCAAAAATGTCTATTGATAAAGACTGTCTAAATTTATATCGTTTAAGCAAAAATTTACTTTTGTCAGTAATTACTGAGATCGTTCCTCACTTTACCAAAATTTCTAATGAAATATCCAACTTAATTCTATAGAATAACACTTTTGAACATTGTCAAATATATTAAAGACAACCTATACGTATTCAGACCACAAAAATGGCACTTTAACAAGCTGAACAATTATTTAGGTTTTACAAAGAAAACAATTTTTTCCCAACTTCCTAATCTGGTTATCAAGAGACTTTTAGAAAAGTAACTGTCAACTGAAGAATGATAACAAAATTTAAAAATGCAAATGAATTAACTTGTATACTGAAATATTTCTCCTTTAATTATTTCCTCAAAACCCTTTCTATTTCTCTTTATATGGTAAGTAAATATACATTTTGAAAACCTCCATGAGACGGAAACTAAGGATGTACCAAGCTTTGGGGCACAAATTATCCACTTTGTGAAACATGAGGGAGAAGTAGCTGAGCAGTATTTAATCTTCTAGATGCTAGAATCTGGTCCAGAGAGAAACACAGTACTCTGTAAAGGGTCAGCTCTCTAGGCTTGTTTCAACTACTTAATTCTGCTCCAGCAGCAGGACAGCAGCCATATACAGAAAATAAATGAACAGGGGGTGGAGGTGGGGTAGGGGAGACTGTGTTTCAACGAAACTTTACTTAGAAAGCAGACACAAGACTGATCTGGCCCATGGGCCATCACAGCTTGCTGACCTCTGCTCCAGAGGAATAATTTTTGCTCACTGCATCCCCAGCACCTGGGCCAGAGTCTGGCAAATGACAATAAACAACATTTACTGAGCACTCACTAAGTGTATGGCAATCACTTAACTTCACACGCATCACTTCAGTTTGCCCTAGCAACCTCAATAAGGCACATGTTATAGTGATCTGGTTTTATGATCTGAGGCACAGAGATGTTTAAGTAACTCCCCTAAGGTCACAAGACCAAGCCAGGAGATAAACCCAGACAACTGAACTCTCATACTGACAACTGTTATCCTGACTCTCCATGTGCTTGATAAATACATATTAAGTTTATGAATGAATAATACCAACTGTTTCAAACTGACAATTTTAGAACGTGATTCCATCAAGTACCCTTGTTCTTAAACAGCATCTCATGTGCTGCAGTTCACGGGGTCACAAAGAGTCAGACACAACCTAGGGACTGAACGACAACAACATATTTTAAAAACAGCTTCCTTACACAAGAGAAAATCTCAATGTAAATGCGTGTGAAAATCTAATAGGAAAAAAAATAATATCACATCACCTATGATCTTCTCAAGTCCCAAAATAAAATTTCTTCTCTGAAATAAAGTTTTTGCAAACTATAAAAAGATTCATTTTGGCTTTAAAAATGTCATCTTTGCATTACTGAACCAAAGGTCCTACCTAAAGGCAGACTTCTGGTTTAAGACCTTAAATATCTTAAGTAGCCAAGCCAATGAAGACTACCCCAGTTAACCGCTGTGACAAGTCAGACAGAGCCTGAAGAGCAGCAACAAACTAAAAGGGCCGCCTCCTTCTGGAAGCCAGTCTGCCAGTAACAATCAGATCACAAATACACGCACTACATATACACGGCATCCTTTATCAACGGTCTTGTACTGAGAAGAATGCTAAGAATCTCTGTGGACTTGTGAGAGCTTTCAAGTTAGCCAGCACAGAACTTCAGAACCAACAGTAATAATCAGAAGGAAAACTTTTAAGCCAAATGTAACTAACTATGACTAAGACAGTAACATTATATAAGGAGTATGTCGAGACACTAAAAAACCCAAATAACTATTACCAACATAGCCCAAAATTTAGAATTCTCTACTATTAAATTACAGAATAGTATTTGCATTATATTAAAGAATATTTATTATATTTATTTATTATATGCCTAAGCATACTATCTGCTGTTTAATTTTTAAATACTGTTTATAAGCAAACTGAATTTTCTGCCTTTGGGGATTCGTTTATGCCTTCTTTCACTTTATCTCATCAGAAATAACCTGCTATAAATCAAGAATGTTTTAAACAGTTAAAAATCTGAAACTTTTTTTAAAAGCATCAACCTTGCTATCCTTTATACTTACTTTAATACAAAACAAAGACAAAAAAAATCTAACAAAAGGGAGCATAAAAGTATTAAATCTGAAGTAGCACAGATATTCGACCAAAACCCCTCATTTCCTTGTTAGTCTTATAGCCAGTGATCTTCTCATCCTTTCACTAATCTGTTTATTTGCCAGCTGTCTTTTAGAAGTTTTGTTATCATTTGCTCACTTTAGTTCTGCTCCCTTTTGCAGAACTAGCTTGTAGTTACAATCTTTATTAATTTTTTGTTAGCAGGCCTGATTTTTCAGTATGTCAATGCCCTTCATTTGGCTGGGAGCATAAGCTTTTCCATGCTCTCTCATTACCCTCATATTATACTAAAAACTGACAGCTTTTTTCTCGGCACCCAGTATCTAGAAAACTGGATCATACTGTGAAGGGCTTTATTCAAAGCAAAGCAGAAAACATGTAGCATTTCCACTACTAGAATAAATATCTGAGCATGAAGTTCTTTCTAGTTAGTCCCACAGGTGTGATACAATGTGGCCTTCAATGTAAAAAATTAAGATTTTTAATTGAATATGTGCCCATTACATAATACTTCAGATTTAAATTTTCACCATTTTCTAAATTTCTACCTAGAAAGAACAAAGAAATAATTTCCAGAGGCATCTACTCATAAAGGAAAATTACATAATAAACATTACTACCATGTTGTAAGTACAATAACCATAACATTTGGTTATTTTAGTACCTAAACTATGTCCATTCTTGGTGTAGAAGCAGGTGTTGTTGATAAGGTTAACACAACAGCCGATGACATCACCAGTTGTAAAAGTTGGTCCATAAGGTTGCCCCGTTCCAGAAGAACAAAATGAATGTCCATCATCACCATGGTAACCATATGAATGTTTATCCCAGCCTAAAAGAGAAAGTTTCAGTATATTTACAGTGAAAAGTAAGGTTCCCCCATACTAGAACTATTCAGTAAATTTATAACAAGACAAGCAAGAATAGTTCAATCTCTGTAAATTTCACCTTTGCAAAGGTAAAATTCCCAAGAGAACATTTAAATTCTCAACAATCACAGTACATAAATTCTGTATTAAAACACTGCTTACAACATTAACAAAAATAAATCTGCCACACAGAACACTAGACTATGTCTTAAACAGAGAGGACTCAACACAGAAAGCAAACAAACAGCAAGATGCAGTCTCCATGCATATTTCCTTTGCTAATAGACCAAAGGAATTTTGCTTTGATTTGGTTTAAGCACACACTGAGTTTAAAATAACACACAAGACTTTTCTTTCAATTTTCAAGTAGTTTCCTCTAAAGTTAATTTTTAACATTAGTAAACAGAACATCAGAAAATATAATCGAAGAATCACTTTAGTACAATTAATGGTTTTAGGAAAACAGTCTACCAATGTGTTTCACACCTTCCTTACTTTGCTTTTTTTCTCCTTAGTTTACTTTTAATATCAGCCTAGATACCCAGAGTATTAAACAAATGAAAATGGGGAATTCCTAAAAGTCAGGAATGTGTTGGGTAGGAGACAGAACCAACGACATTAAAACATCTAACGTAGTTGATATCACTATGTACTAGAAGTTCAAAATACCAACAAGAAAACAAAACAAAACAAGGCATGGCATATTTTGCAAAATAGCATAAAATTTATTAAAACCATGTAGCTTCAACTCTGAACTCATAAAGTGATCAAAAATATAGAAGATTAATGTACTTAACTATCTCAAGTTATTACTCGACATTTTTAGCCACAGTTAGCCACAAGACCGTACTGTAATTCAATTACAAGTGTACCTGGCAGTCTGTTCATGTTCACACCTTGAGCAGAAAGGCCAATTCCCATGTAACTGTTTAAAAAAAAAAAAGGAAGAAAGAAAAGCTGGTGATTATAGTTACATATAAGTATAAATAACCAAACACTCTCAAACATTATCAGAATTAAGCCCAAGATGAAATGCACAGGGTAGCTACAAAAAAATTCTTCAAATTCATGAAAAAGCAAAAAGGGCAATATTAAGCAAACAACAAATCCCAGACTCACAGTAAATTCCTATAGCTATCATTCATAAACATACCCAAAGAATTACTTATGTATTGTTACAATTATAAAAATCTTTCCAACTTATCTACACATACATATTTGGAATTAAAAATTCTAACAGAAAGTACAGAGAGGCATGTGGCTTTTAAAAGGACACAGTAAAAATCTTGTTCCTCCCCTCCCCTAAACAAAGACATGGAGACATATTTGAAAAAAATCCGATTCAGATAAAAGCATCTGCAATACCTAAATATCCTAACAAGTTGTGCTACAGGGTAACTATGTATTGGTTTTCCGAAAGTATTTAGGCAAATTGATGATATGGACGTCAACACGAAAGCCTTAATTATTAATGTATAAAACACAAGAACAAAATTATCTCTACAAAAGAAATACTAGAGCAAAAGGTAATCATTAAAGTATGTGATTCATTTAAAAATTTTTTTAAATATTAATAAAGTCTGATAAAGGTAGTTCAAAATATAATGTAAGAGAAATTTTTTTTAAGTATAAAGTACAAAAAAGTATAGAAAGTATAAAGAAATCCATTTACAAGTATTGATGCAAAAAAGAAACACTAAAAAAGCAAACTGAGTCCATTAGTTAACTTGCAATGCAGAGGACAGCGGTTCGATCCCTGGTTCAGGAGGATCCTGCCTGCCGTGGGGCAGCTGAGCCCGTGAGCCACGGCTGCTGAGGCCACGGGCAGCAGCTACCGAAGCCGTGCTCCACCACGAGAGACGACCGCAGCGAGAAGGTCGCGCACAACTCGAGAGCGGCAACTGCTCATCGCAGCCGGAGCGCCCACACCAGCAATGAAGACCCAGTGCAACTAAAACTAAGCATTAAAGAAAGAATTTCCTTGCTTTAAAAATAAAGTGCTTCTCATTAAAATAAAATAAAATGGTATTTGATGAATTCAGCTACCACTCCTAATAAAAACTCAAATAAAACTAAAAGGGAAGTACTTAAATAAGACACACTTTTTGCCAAATCTAATACAACAAGCAAGGTCTTCAACAGTGAAACACTTAAGTCATTTCCAATAAAATCAGGCACAGAGACGCCTACCACTGTTAAACATTGTTTTAAAGGTGTTAGTTTAATAAGAGAACTAGATAACAAGTATAAATATTACAAGATATAAAATTATATTAATTGTAGTTGCTCTGATTATATACCTTGGAAACTACAGAATATACTCTAAGTTTTTAGAATTAACTAGGTATTTCGGGAAAATTTAAGATCCCCTGGGGAAGGTAGCAGGCACCCACTCCAGTACTCTGCCTGGAGAATTTCGTGAATAGAGGAGCCTGACAGGCTACAGTCCATGAGGTCGCGAAGAGCTAGACACAACTGAGCAACTAACACACTTTTGGAAATTGACTGAAAGAAAGAAAAATATTTTAATTTATTTTCTAGTAATAATCAGCTAGAGAAAGGAAGTAGAATCTATAGTTACCAATCATAATAACTACAGACACTGAGCTAGACACAACTGAGCAACTAACACACTTTTGGAAATTGACTGAAAGAAAGAAAAATATTTTAATTTATTTTCTAGTAATAATCAGCTAGAGAAAGGAAGTAGAATCTATAGTTACCAATCATAATAACTACAGACACTATAAAACAGGGGTATCATTAAGGATGGAGGCTTCCCAGGTGATGCTGGTTATAAAGAACCCGCCTGCGAATGCAGGAGACTTAAGAGACACAGGATTGATCCCTGGGTCGGGAATATTCCCTGGAGAAGACAATGGCAACCCACTCTAGTATTCTTGCCTGGAGAACCCAATGGACAAAGGAGCCGCGGGCCACAGTCCATAGGATCGCAAAGAGTCAGACACAGCTGAAGTGACTCAGCATGCACGTATACAAAATACGAGTAAAGAGCTCGAGTAAAGAGCTCAAGTTAAGCTCAAAAACGGAGTCTTAAAAGTGATAATAAATGAGTATTTTAGTATCTGGATAACATAACAGCATAAGAATAGCTTTCTTTCTTTCTAAAATCAATATATATGTGTACTGAAGTTCAAGATAAGACTCCAAATGAGCCTTTTTAAAACTAGAAAAGGTGATTTTAAAGTTCATATGTAAAAATAGAGAATTTTGATCAAGACAAAGTTAAATAAAAAATAACTTAGTGTCTATCCTACTAGATATTAACATTCACAGATAATGGAACTCGCAAGTGCAATATGACCAACAAGAGTTATGTGTCAAGGGACACAACAGTGACAAACCGAGAAGAAACATGTTGGATGTCCAGTCAAGACTCAAGGTGGTGTTCTGATTCAGCCCCTCTGTCCCAAATACAGCATACAATGTAATTATTTATGTTTAAAGAAAGTAATGAGTTTCAAGAGAAACTCCGAGAAGAAACACAAAGTAGGCAGGGACAGCTCTGGGCCTGCGGACACCCATGAACCGGGAGGAGTTCCTCCTGGGACACCAAGGGCTTACAGGGCTCCACAATGATCATCAGCTCTGCTCACTGCTGAAAGCCCACGGGGAAGGGGCTCCCCCTCCTGAAGAGAAGAGAACACAGGTACCACCCGCGGCCTTGGCCTTGGCTAAAGCTCATCTGACACTGTGGCCTAGTTAAGCGGGAGGGAGAAGGAACAGCCTCTTAGCTAAGAGCTGGACCAAGTTCCTGACTCCATCTGTGACTCAGCCTGCAACACGCACCCTCAACAGAGAACCTGGAAACCTTGATGTAGACTGGCTTTCGACTGGAGGCCCAAGAGTAAGAAAGCAACTATAAACTGTAACCAAGAGAAAAGCAGAGAACTAGATAACAAAAGGAAGAAAAATGTTTACCTTCCTAATTAAAATAAAGCCACAAAAACAAAATTCTAAAATACACCAAAAATGTGCCATGTTTAATTGTGGCCAACTCTTTGCGACCCCATGAACTATAGCCCGCCAGGCTCCTCTGTGCATGGGATTCTCCAGGCAAGCATACTGGAGTGGGTTGTCATGCCCTCCTCCAGGGGATCTTTCCAACCCAGGGATTGAACCCAGGTCTCCCACACTGCAGGCAGATTCTTTTTTTTTTTTAATTTATTTAATTGGAGGCTAATTACTTTACAATACTGTAGTGGTTTTTGCTATATATTCACATGAATCAGCCATGGGTTCCCCATCCTGAACCCCCCTCCCACCTCCCTCCCCATCTTATCCCTCAGGGTCATCCCAGTGCACCGGCCCTGAGTGCCCTGTTTCATGCATCAAACCTGGACTGGCGATCTGTTTCACATATGGTAATATACATGTTCCAATGCTATTCTCCCAAATCATCCCACCCTCTCCTTCTCCCATAGAGTCCAAAAGTCTGTTCTTTACATCTGTGTCTCTTTTGATGTCCCACATATAGGGTCATCATTACCATCTTTCTAATATATGCTTTAATATACTGTATTGGTGTTTTTCTTTCTGGCTTACTTCACTCTGTATAATAGGCTCCAGTTTCACCCACTTCATTAGAACTGATTCAAATGCATTCTTTTTAATAGCTGAGTAATATTCCATTGTGTGTATGTACCACAGCTTTCTCATCCATTCATCTGCTGATGGACATCTAGGTTGCTTCCATGTCCTGGCTATTACAAACAGTGCTGCGATGAACATTGGGGCACACGTGTCTCTTTCAATTCTGGTTTCCTCGGTGTGTATGCTCAGCAGTGGGATTGCTGGGTTGTATGGCAGTTCTATTTCCAGTTTTTAAAGGAGTCTCCACACTGTTCTCCATAGTGGCTGTACTAGTTTGCATTCCCACCAACAGTGTAAGAGGGTTCCATTTTCTCTGCACACTCTCCAGCATTTACTGTTTGTAGACTTTTTGATAGCAACCATTCTGACCAGCATGAGATGGCACCTCATTGTGGTTTTGATTTGCATTTCTCTGAGAATGAGTGATGTTGAGCATCTTTTCATGTGTTTGTTAGCCATCTATATGTCTTCTTTGGAGAAATGTCTGTTTAGTTCTTTGGCCCATTTCTTCACTGGGTCATTTATTTTTCCGGAATTGAGCTGCATGAGCTGCTTGTATATTTTTGAAATTAATTCTTTGTCAGTTGCTTTGTTTGTTATTATTTTCTCCCATTCTGAAGGCTGTCTTTTCACCTTGCTTATAGTTTCCTTTGTTGTGCAAAAGTTTTTAAGTTTAATTAAGTCCCTTTTGTTTATTTTTGCTTTCATTTCCATTACTCTGTGAGGTGGATCATAGAGGATCCTGCTGTGATTTATTTTAGAGAGTGTTTTGCCTATGTTTTCCTCTAGGAGTTTTATAGTTTCTGGTCTTACATTTAGATCTTTAATCCATTTTGAGTTTATCTGTGTGTATGGTGTTAGAAAGTGTTCTAGTTTCATTCTTTTACAAGTGGTTGACCAGTTTTCCCAGCACCACTTGTTAAAGAGACTGTCTTTTCTCCATTGTATATTCTTACGCAGGCAGACTCTTCACAGTCACCAGGGAAACCCAAGATCACTGGAGTGGGCAGCCTATCCCTTCTCCGGGGAACTTCCCCACCCAGGAATCAAAGAGAGTCCCCTGCACTGCCGGCAGGCTCTTCACCAGCTGAGCTACACAGGAAGCCCCCCAAAAGACGCATAAGAACAACGAAATACACACACAACTGGAACATGAATTCATTCTACAAGACATCAATGGAGAGTATGATTTTTTAAAAAAAGCATTTAAAAAATACATACTTTTAGGATTATGTTTAAAAAAATGTAATCACCATTATTAAAAAGTACAGTGGAACACCAATAGTTACTGAGATAGTTTAGCTATTGATTTCCCACAACTAAAAAATATTTTGGTTAAGTTGAAAGTGCACATCACACACTGAGAAAGATAAAAATAGACACACACAAACACACTATAGACTATCGATACAAACAAACTCCTAAAAGCTTCCAAAGAGAAAGGCAGATCATGTCAGAAGGAATGACAGTTAAAATGAAAGCTGAGTTCTCTCCAGCAACGGCTGATGACAGTAAACAGTGGCAGAAAGCACTGAGAGTAAAGAACTGTCAACCCAGCACTTAAACCCAGGTAAAGCCTCATCCAAGAATGAGGGCAAAACAAGGCATTCTATGGCATAATAAAGCTAATATTCTGCTATCCACAAATGCTCACGAAAGAACTATTTGAGAATAGACTTCAGTAGGAAGTCCAGTAAAACCAGAAGGAAATGCATGAGACAGAGAAATGGCAATTAGCAAAGAAAATTATGAAATGTCATTAAACTTACTGAAAAAATATTGTTAATTTAAAAAATTATAATCCACTTACAACACGCAATTCAAAATTACCTGCATATAAAGACACAGTATAACATGACCCCTCATTGGCTTTCACACGCAAGGAACAACTCAGAGGTGTACCAAATTTATAGCAAGGACTGTGTTACTGTGACTATTAGCATTTCATTCTCTGTGCAGAGGGGAGGACTGGCACAGAGAAGGTGCTCAACACACATTTTCGAATGAATTAATAAATGAATGGTTAGTTTGACTAAAAAATATTGCATAAATTAATGGTATAAAATTTTTAGATTTCAGCATAGTTTATTCCTAAAAGCTAAATATAGACAGATAAATATATTCATCTAATAAAAACATCCTATTCAAGAAAAAGGGGAAGATATAAATCTGACTTTATTTGTAAATAGCATAACTTTAACAAAAGATAAACACAAAATAATCAGTAAAGTTAATAAGTCCATTTAAATTCAGTTGCACGATACAGAATTACTATATAAAAGTATCTATTGTATTTGTATATACTGGCAGCAAACACTAAGAAAATAAAATTTTAAAAATAATTACATCTACAAAAGGACCAGAAAGCATAAAGCATTTAAGAACTGAACAAAAGACATGTAGAATTTCTCAGCTGAAAATTACTAAACAATGATGGGGAAATTAAAGAAGATGTAAATAAATGGAGACATACATCACATTTATGGACTAGAAGACTCAATATTATTAAGGCTACAATTCTCTCCAAATTGATCTCTAGAGTCAATGCAATCCAAATCATACTCATGCTAGGAGATTTCTATAAAACTGACAGGCTGATTCTAACGTTTGAAATAAACAGGATCTAAAATATCCAAAAGAAAGTATGAGAAAGAATACAGATGTAGGACTTACATCATTTGACCTCAAGATTCACCTAGCATAAACCTGAATAATCAGGACAGTGTGGTACTGGCATTAAGGACCAACAAACAAATCAACGCAATGGATTCAGAAAGAGACCCAAAAGAGTTCCACACTTATCCAATCATTTTTACAAGGGTGCCAAAATGGTCCAAAAGAGTAAGGAAGGTTTTTCTATCAACAGTGATAGAACTGATAACCATTTGCAAAAGTAAACATTAATTTCTATAAATTAATAAAACTGAAAACTCAACTGAAAATGGATCACAGTCCTAAACACAAAGATTAAATGTATAAAGCTTCTAAAAGAAAACATGTAAAAGTATCTTACTTACATGGGGATAAAGCAAATACCTATTAGGACACAGAAAGCAAGAACCATTAAATAACAAACTCGTAAGTCAGATACTCTGCCCCAAAGACGTAAGACAATCTAATTTTTATAAATGAACAAAAGATCTGAATAGACACTTCACAAAATATCATAGAAAACTGCAAATATACCAGAAGCACACGAAACGCTACAGGGCAGTGACTAGTAGTCCCTACAGAAGGGAAATTAAAACCACACTGAGGAAGCACTATACATCCAGCAGAATGGTTACAGTTTCAGACTGACCACACCAGCACTGCCACGAATTTGGTACAGTAAGAACTTTCACACACTGTTGGTGGGAACGTAAAATGGTACAACCCCTTTGGAACACGGCTGGCAGTCTCTCCTCGGTCTGAGTGTATGCTTACCCCAAGACCCTGCGGTCCCACTCGGAAGAGGAATGAAGGCAACGTGGGCACCTAGAAGCTTGTATGACCATGCTCCTGAGAACTTTCTTCACAAAAGAGAAAAAGCTGAAACAGCCCACGCATCTATCAACAAGTGAACGGATTCACAAACTGTGGTATGTTCTACTCAGAAATAAAATGGAAAATGAAGTACTGATACACACAACACGGATGACCTAAAAGATGTAATCCTGAATCAAAGAAATTTACAAAAGAGTCTATCTATGCTGTGTGACGCCTTTTGCAGACATACCTCATTTTACTCAGCTTCACAGATACCGCTTTAAACCAACCAACTGAAGGTCTGTGGCAACCCTGCGTCCACAAGGTCCATCAGCACCAATTCGCGAGCAGCATCTGCTCACTTTGCATCTCTATCACGTTTTAGGAATTCTTGTAATATTTCAACCATTTCCATTATTATTAGCATTTTTAGCAAGTAAGTACTTTTAAATTAAGGGATACACTTTTTTTTGACATAATGCTATTGCACAATGAACAGATGATAGTATAATGTTAACACAACTCATTTGTACTGGGAAAGCAAAAAAATTCATGTGACTTGCTTTATTGTGATATTTGCTTCACTGTGGTGGTCTGAAACTGAACCTGCAATTTCTCCGAAGTATGCCTGTATATGAAGTTCTGGAACAGGCAAAATGCAAACAATGGCACTTCTGAGACAGTGTCCTAGGCACTTCCTAGTACAGGGCCTAACTGGGAAAGAGGAGGAGGAAACACTTCTACTCATCAAATGGTACACTGCAGACTTCACAGTACGTAACTTTTATGATAATTTTCAAAAGAGCAGTAAGCAAGTATCAAACTCTAGTTAACGCTATGCATGCCATAATCATTAGGACTTAAGTCTGCTTACTTCGAAATGCATGAAAAACTAAGATGGATGGCTGGGCGGCCAGAGGAACGGGCAGATGTGGGATAGAGCAATTACAGTCGGTTCTGCTATTATCATGGGCTTCCCTGGTGGCTCAGAGGTTAAAGCGTCTGCCTGCAGTGAAGGAGACCTGGGTTCGATCCCTGGGCTGGGAAGATCCCCTGGAGAAGGAAATGGCAACCCACTCCAGTATTCTTGCCTGGAGAATCCCATGGACGGAGGAGCCTGGTGGGCTACAGTCCACGGGGTCGCAGAGAGTCGGACACGACTGAGTGACTTCACTCTGCTATTACCATGATGTCTGAGTTCCTTAAAATCATTGCAGTATACAACATCATGCAATAAAAACCACAGAGCTTAAGGAGAAAATGGGTTTAAGAGCACAACGTTCAAAAACTTCATCATATCTTTTTTTAAAAGGTAAAAATTCAATTAAAAACTACCAAAATTCAATAACAATGGTTTTACACATGTGGAATTGTCAAGAAATACATAAATACTATAATAAATATGGCACCTTACACTGAGAAAGACCTAAAGGCTACTTGGGGAAGTTGGTGAAATAGAACTGCAGCTTGTGAGTTGCGAAGTGGTGGAAGGAGTGATTGGACAGGGGAGATCTGCAACACCAGATGTGCAGGGCTGTGGCTCACAACCAGGAGTGAACCAAGACAGCTGGCAGCTGTCTGAGGTGTTCCATGACATACAAAAACAAGCTCAAACTCAACAGCAGTGAGAGAGTGAGAAGATTCGATGGACAAGAAGCTTATTGTGGTAGTATGTGCATTAAGACCCCTACATATGAATCTTCTGGCTGCGAACTTTCACAGATGCAAACATGCGTTCACATAATCACGTAAGATAGTTCATGTGTCTGGCGTATACGGTCATGTGCGTGCATCCTCTACAAGTGGTCGTGCTTTTGTGTACAGTATCATTATTTCAAGGATGCTCAGAAGCAAGCGGAAAAGCAGCGGTGACGTAGCTGGTGACGCTGAGAAGAGCGACTGGTTATGACCTGCCAAAGCATCTGCATCACCTGTAAAGCAGTGAAGTGTTGCTTGAAAATGGCTATTGCAACTCTACCAATAAAATTTTTTAAAGAACTATAAATGCTATCTCAAGATAGAAGAGAAAATGCAATCATTTTAAAAAATGAACACTGAAGCAGGGAAAAGATTTTTTAAAAAGCCAACAGGGAACAAATGCAATGGACAAAATAGTTAAAATCAAGGCTGATATCACCCCCACTATAACAATAGTCATTTTCAACGTGAAAGGTCTAAATACAACAATCAAAAGAAACTGACAGACTGAATGAGAGAATAAGACCCACAAATGCTGTCTAGTTAGTTAGTTAGTTAAGTCGCTCAGTCGTGTCCGACTCTTTGCGACCCCATGGACTGAGCCCACCAGGCTCCTCCGTCCATGGGATTCTCCAGGCATGAATACTGGAGTGGGTTGCCATTTCCTTCTCCAGGGGATCTTCCCGACCCAGGGATCGAACCCAGGTCTCCCGTATTAGAGGCAGACGCTTTAACCTCTGAGCCACCAGGGAAGCCCACAAATGCTGTCTACAAGAAACCTATTTTACATTATAAAGACACAGATAGATTAACATGAAGGGACGGAGAGAGGTACACTATGCTGCTGCTGCTGCGCCGCTTCAGTCATGTCTGACTCTGTGCGACCCCATAGTCGGCAGGCAGCCCACCAGGGTCTGCCGTCCCTGGGATTCTCCAGGCAAGAACACTGGAGTGGGTTGCCATTGCCTTCTCCAGTGCATGAAGGTGGAAAGTGAAAGGGAAGCCACTCAGTCGTGTCCGACCCTCAGCGACCCCATGAACTGCAGCCTTCCCGGCTCCTCTGTCCATAGGATTTTCCAGGCAAGAGTACTGGAGTGGGGGGCCACTGCTTTCTCCACACTATGCTAATACTAATCAAAAGAAAGCTGGACTAGTTATATTAGTATCAAACAAAGCAGATTTCAGAACAATTCTTAATGTTGATGCACCTAGTAACAAAATGTCAAAAGATGTGAGGCAAAAACTGATAGAATAACACAGAAAAATAGTCAAATCCACTATTATAACTGGAGACATCTGTAACTGGCAGAGCAGGAGGAAAACCAGTAAGGATATAGAGAACACCATCAATCAGCCAGATTTCATTGACATCCACATCTAAAAACATCAGAATACACATTCTTTTCAAGTTCACAAAAACATTCAGCAGGAAAGATCAGATTCACGTTTTAAAAACTGAAATAATACAAGGGACACTCTGAAACCAATAATGAAGTTGAACAAGAAATGAAAAGCTGAAAAATCTCAAATTATTTAGTGATTAAGCATCACACTGCTAAATAACAAAAAGGTCACAAAGAAGATTTCTCAAAAGAAATTTTAAAATATCTTGGACTAAATAAAAATGAAAACATAACTTATCAAAATTTGTGGGATGCAGCTTAAAAAAGGTACTTAGAGGAAAATTTATAGTACTGAACATTATAATAATCTAAAATCAATAATTTATGCTTCTATCTTAGGAAATCAGTAATTAAGAAAAATATAAGCCTGGGAGGAGAATAAATAGTAAAAATCAGAGCAGAAATCAATGAAATTGAAAACAGGAAACCTGAGAAAAATAAAAAAACCAAAAGCTGGTTCTTCATACTGTTAGTCATCAGGGAAAAGCAATCAAAACCAGAGTGAGCTATCACATCACACCTGTCAGAACAGCCCTCATCAGAAAGACCCCAAATAACAAATACTGGCAAAGATGTGGAGCAAAGGGAACCCTTGTACACTGTTCATGGGAATGTAAATTGGTGCAGTCAATTAAAAAATAGTTCTAAAAACAGACTACCATATGATCCAGCAATTCCACTCCTGAAGACAATGAAAACACTAATTTTAAAAGATACATGCACCCTAATGTTCACAGCAGCATTATTTCCAACAGCCAAGATATGGAAGCAACTTAAGTGTCACATAAATAGATAAAGAAGATGTGATGTCACACACACACACACACACAGAGTGCTATGCAGCCCAGAATTCTGCCACTTGCAGCAACATGGAGGACTTGGAGAGTATTAAGCTCAGCCAAATAAGTCAGACAAAGGAAAAGAAATGCTATATGTTATCACTGATATATGGAATCTAAAATATAAAAGGAATAAATATAATAAAACATAAACAGACTCACAGATACAGAAAGCAAGATAAAGGATCGAGGATGAAGAGGTATAAACTACTATGTACGCACTAAATAAGCTACATGGGCATATTGTACAGCATAGGAAATATAGCCAGTATTTAATAACAACTTTAAATGGAGTATAACCTATAAAAATGCTCAATCACTATGCTGTACACCCGAAACTAATACAATACTGTAAAGCAACTATACTTTAATCAATAAAGAGGAGGACTGGAAAGATTCCCACCCCGCCCCCCCAGCAAAGAAATCTAAAGGCTGGTTATCTGAAAAACTCAATAAAAAGATTCTAGAAAAGCGAGAAGGGAAGGTCCGAAAGAGGTTAGTAATTAATTCCATCACTGCTCACAACAGAGAATATCTTTAAAGAGGAGACTACAGGTATTACTATAAAGTAATTTTCTAAGTGTAAAAATACACTGATGCCCCGCCTTTTAAAAAAAATTTAAAAAGGGCAAACAAACAGACCACATCATAATAAAAAAAACAAAATTAAAACGTGACGAAACTGTTTAAAGTTTCCTTTCTCTCCTATTTCCACCTAACCACTTCCCCATATCTACAGGCAATTAGTGTCACCAGTGACTTGTGAGATCCGTTCATAGTCTTCTCTGGCATATTTGCTTGTAAGTTCAAAAGGAAATAATAGAAAACAAAACAAGAATGAGTGAAAATGGTTACTTATGGGGGAAGACCAGGGTAAAGGGGGCCTTCTGTGAAGGGCCTTCTTGTACAGTTTTAATTTGTGAACAATGTAAATGTTCAGATGTGTTATTTAAACAAAAAATCAAAAAGAAAAAAAGCAATCCCTATAAACGAAGATAAATTTAAACAAGTGAAATTAATAAAATGTCAATTGGTGTGAAACTGTAAAAAAAAACCATGTGGTATTCAACATTCTTTTAGTAATAGTATTGGTGTGTTCATTCAGAAATGTATAGTTATGTTCTAGGACAAAGCAAATAAAATCATGTCAATAGGATTAGAAACAAGATTTCAGAGTAAGAAAAGAGAGATTCAAGTGTAAAATTGGAGAATTAAAACTGGTTTGGAAACTCTGATCTTGAAATGCATTTAGGAAAAAAAAAAAAGTATTCCTGGACGGACAGATCTGGGATAAAGCAAACAGAGCAAAATCCTAACTCTAAAATTAAGGTGGTATGTGGGTGTTCACTGTATTAACTTTTCTTGACACGAGGAAAGCTGCTGAGATTCCGCACCACCTAAATCACAGAGAGGGCAGCGCTAGGATGAGGGACAACTCCTCGCCGGCCTGTGCTTCTATCCCAAACAGTTACTACTCTGTCATCACCTTAAACATCTCAACCAGCCCTCCTGAAAAACCTATCCAAGTGCCAAATCACCCACAGAAACTCAGAAGGTCCAGGACTGACAGATCACGTCTCTCTATTCTGGAACATTTACTTTTATGTAAGTGATTTCAGCAGTAGGCAAACAGCAAGCATGCAATATATCTGAAATAAACATAAATGGACTGGTTACAAACTGTTTTCTGATTCTGTATAACTGAAACATGACTAAGTAATAATAAATTCATTACAACAAAGCTATACAACCTTAACAGGCTTCCCTGGTGGCTCTGTGCTCAAGAATCTGCCTGTTAATGCAGGCGACTTGGGTTTGATCCCTGGGTAGGGAAGATCCCCTGCAGAAGGAAATGGCAACCCACTCCAGTATTCTTGCCTGGAGAGCTACATTCATGGAGCCACAAAGAGTCAGACACAATTTAGGGACCAAACACGAACAACAAATACAACCTTAATGCTATATTGAAAGATTGTGGGTATCTTCAAGACATTATTAAAATGGGATTTTCTCTCAATTTTTAATTAAACTCATATTAAGTATAGGTAGTGATATACGTGATTCGCATATATCTTAAACCAAATTTTCATTCTTAGACTAATGTTAAAAATTGTTTCAATAGAAGGAAAAAAGGCAGAATATACCCCAAAATATCAACTGCAGTTTAGTATGAGTGGGAGGACTGCAAATGCTATTTAAAATAGTTACGCTTTTTTCTACTTCACAGGATTTGTCTGATTTTCTCTTTTGCATAAGAATACACTACCAGGGGGCTTCCTTGGTGGTCCACTGGTTAAGACTCCAATAGGCTTCCAATGCAAGGGGAGGAGGTTTGATTCCAGATCAGGGAATTAAGATCCCACATGCTGCATGCAATGAGAGATATATATATAAATATACACACACACATATATATATATTCCTTGGAAGAATACATTACCTTACAACTGGAGAAAATGTTCTTTAAAAAAATCCACATGCATTTGCTGGGCATAAAATAAGTGATGGAGCAGGCGTAGAGGTGACTTGGGATTTCAACAACACTAAAGATAGATAACCAACTCAAGAATAATTTAAGAAACGTGGTGGTTATATATCTCTAGGGCACTTTTCCCACATTCACTAGGCACTTGTTAAATAACATGTTCCTTCTCACCATCAAAAATGCAGCTCCCAAGCATCTTTGGTAGTTTCAAAACATAGGGAAAGAAGTATCCAAAATCCAAGCTTCCCCTTGTCCATTTTGTAAACATCAACACCTATACTCTGCGAGTGCCACAGGGCTGGGGTCTGCAGGGGAAAAGCTGTTCTTCCCACCATCTGCACCCAGGCCCCTGTTCTGTGCCCGACATTGTTCTGTGCACTGAGGACACATTAGTGAAAAAAACTGTCCCCAAAGCCCTCCTCCTCCTGCTCACGTAGGCTCTCTGTCACTGGTGCACCCTGCCTTGCAGCTCCAGGAATGCCACCGCAGAAATCCCACCACGCCTCTTCTCAAACCTCACGAGAAGCAGCAATCCTCAAATGTCTCCATTCTGCCTACTTTTTTGCTGGCTCTTCACTGATTTCATTTCTCCTTCACCCAGCCTGAACTAAAATTGTCCGTTTGAAAGTTCCTTCACCAGTAAACCTCAACTGCTACAACTGTTCTTCTAACTTCCTAAACTGTAACTTTCCATTCTGCATCAATCATGCAATTCAACTTTCCTCCCCAGCCAGCTGAGTACATAGTGAAAAATAATGTTGCATATGTAAATTGCTGTCACAACAAATTCATGGTTTTAGATCTCACAGTTCAACATTTTTACTTCTCTGATCAAGGTATAGTTACTAAGTAACTATGAGTGGGACAACAGAGATTACCTTGTGAAAAAGACAAAAGTCTGTGCTCTAGTGGAGCTCACACTCTAACAAGGAAGACAGATCTTACCTAAATAATTATGAATATGACGAAAAGCTGGAGGCCTGGCGTGCTGCGATTCATGGGATCGCAAAGAGTTGGTCATGACTGAGCGACTGACTGAACTGAACCTAGTTTGGAGGTGCAAAGGCTGTCAAGGCAGGCTCCCCAAAGCAGAGATGTTTCTGTTCTAATCAATTGCATATTCCAGCCCACATTACTAACTTATATTTAACCCCTCGACCCCACTCTGTCAGCAAAGGAGCTTGTTTCCTCAACTTGCCTTGGATTCCCCGGTGATTCCCTCTCCTTAATTTATTTACACATATGACCAAGCTTCTCCTGCCCAAGCAGAAGTTGAACTCATTTTTCTAGAGAGTAATTTAGCCATTGGTATCATGTATCTAAAAGTGTACATACTCCTTCTTTTGATACATTAATTCTACTTCAAGAAATCTTTCCTAAGAAAGATTAAAAAAAATCATTTAACGCAAATGCAAAAAATCATTTAGAATAGCAAAAAGTTAGAGAAACAAGTTAAATAACAAGAGGAGAATAGCTATGGATGGGCCTTAATACACATACAATAGATGATACTGCAGGAAAAAAATAAAGCAAAAAGAAGAAAGATGACCAGAGCTTTTAATCTTAAAGCAAAAGGCTTTCACCTGTAAGTAGGTTAAAAAATACATAGTAAGTAAATCAATAATAAAAATAGGCTATAAAACTGTTTAAGGAAGAGTAGAGCTGTATAATGAAAGTGTATATATAAACACTGGAAGGAAACAAGTTGTATCATTAATAGAATTTATACAAGATGTAATTTTCTTCCTATTTTTCTGAAGGGACAGAAAATGACTGTTTCCTATAATAGCCACACAGCTAGGCAGCTCCATTAACTCCATCCCATACTCTTAACTCTCTAACACACTGCACTCACGCTCACCCCAACTTTAAGGAATTTGCTAGAACAAGGATTAATCCCCTCCACAGTGACCAACCAGCAGACACTTCAGTTCTCCTTTTAACTGACCTCCTTGGCTTCTAACACCCAGGACTCTTCACGACCTTCCTTCTGACCCTGACCATCCCTGCTCAGAATTCTTAGCTATTAACACCCTTCTGCATTTCCTATAAATTAGGTGTTTCAGATGTCCATCCTCCGGCCTCCTCTCTTTTACGCCACATACTTGGATGATCACATCAATCCTCATGGCTTCAACAACTTACATTCTGATGACTCCAAAATCCACTGACAGCTTTTCTCTCTCCTAAATCCCATTTATTTTTAGTCAAAGCCCTACTATTAACTCATCATCTGGATGTCTCACACTGTTCCCATTAGCTGCAATTTCAAAGCTCCACTTCCCTCCAGTATTCTTTATTATGTTCAGTCACAGCACCATCTATCTAACTGACTGTCCCAGTCACCACCCTTCATTCCTTGCTTTTTAACAGCTACCCTTACTATTCCCACTTCCTAATCAAGCCTCTTCGTTTTCTTTAAAGTCCTAAAGAGCTAACAAATCCATCTATTTTTGTCACTAACTCCACTACACAGATTAAGCCAATTCAAAATCATAATGGCCCAACTGGTCCTCTTGTATCTCTCAGACCTCTCTTTTCTGTATCAGAGTAACCGTCCCAACATGCAAATCCAATCGTTATCATTCCCCATTAAAACTAGCACCTAATAGGCAGAGATTACCCATTAGAAGTCCCTTCACGAGCAACCCTAGACACATTCCTGCCACGAACCTTCGTGCTCTCTTTCTCCATCGGCAGCAGCAGCGAGGATTTGAGCAGGCACTGCGGTAGCTGCTTCCCCTGCACTATTCACAATCCTGTGAGGCTGGCACTGTTTCCATTACAGGAAAGGGGAAAAAGCTTGTCAAAAAGTATAAGGACACAGAACTAGTAAGTGGCAGAAAAGCGAAAGTGATGTAGTCGCCTAGTCGAATCCAACTCTGTACCCCATTAACTATGGGGTCCCAGTCCCAGCAGACTCCTCTGTCCACGGGACTCTCCAGGCCAGAATCCTGGAGTGGGTTGCCATGCCCTCCTCCAAGGGCTCTTTCCTCCCCAGGGATCGAACCCAGGCCTCCCACACCGCAGGCATTCTTTACTGTCTGAGCCACCAGGGAAGCCCCGGTTAGTGGCAGAGCCAATATCCAAATCTCCATCTTTCTAATCCCAAAGTACTTCACTGTATTTCAGCAAAAGTAACTAAATCAGCTTCTAAAGCAGCTATTTGTCTTTGAAAACTCTGCTCAGGGACGAACTCTGGAGGAATTCCTAGGAAACCGGTCTAAGGAGGGTGAGCAGGTGGCTAAAGGACAGGGAAGTGAGAGAGACTCGTGTTCGGCTTTCTTCCTCTTCCGTAACTACATGCACACTTTCTAGAAGCTTCCCTGATTGCCACCCCATCTTCCAACAGAGCTGGTCACTCTCTCCACCACACTTCTCTGCTTTGTCCATACAGCTATTATTATACATGTTATGATGTGTTGCCATGCTCATTTCTCATCTTACCGACACACGTCTGGAAGGCAGGGACCCAGTCTCGGCCAACATACAGAACTAGTAAGTGGCAGAAAAGCGAAAGTGATGTAGTCGCCCAGTCGAATCCAACTCTGTACCCCATTAACTATGGGGTCCCAGTCCCAGCAGACTCCTCTGTCCACGGGACTCTCCAGGCCAGAATCCTGGAGTGGGTTGCCATGCCCTCCTCCAAGGGCTCTTTCCTCCCCAGGGATCGAACCCAGGCCTCCCACACCGCAGGCATTCTTTACTGTCTGAGCCATCAGGGAAGCCCCGGTTAGTGGCAGAGCCAATATCCAAATCTCCATCTTTCTAATCCCAAAGTACTTCACTGTATTTCAGCAAAAGTAACTAAATCAGCTTCTAAAGCAGCTATTTGTCTTTGAAAACTCTGCTCAGGGACGAACTCTGGAGGAATTCCTAGGAAACCGGTCTAAGGAGGGTGAGCAGGTGGCTAAAGGACAGGGAAGTGAGAGAGACTCGTGTTCGGCTTTCTTCCTCTTCCATAACTACATGCACACTTTCTAGAAGCTTCCCTGATTGCCACCCCATCTTCCAACAGAGCTGGTCACTCTCTCCACCACACTTCTCTGCTTTGTCCATACAGCTATTATTATACATGTTATGATGTGTTGCCATGCTCATTTCTCACCTTACCGACACACGTCTGGAAGGCAGGGACCCAGTCTCGGCCAACACATCCTTGTAAACCCTGGGTTCCTAGCACAGAAGCTGGCATGTAAGAGGTGCCCAACAAGGGGAACTTCCCCTTCTTCCTCTATTCTTTTTAACCTCTATCACAATTCAATCCTAGGCAACACCCTCAGAGCCTCACTCCCATCTCTGGCTCTTTTCCACACTGTATCCCCTCCCCACCCGGTACTGTTTTTCTAAACAGATAAAATATCACTGCCTGATTCGAGAAGACTGAAGGCCCCCTTCTACCTACAGAGTATTCGCCCGCAGAACTATCGTCAAGGCTCTCCAATACCCAATTCCAACTCCACTCGTACTTCGTAAACTCTTCACTATAAGCCCTCAAGTCGCCACCAGTACTGGGTCAGGTACCTCAGCCAAAGACACCAGACGGTTCCATCCCTCCCACTTGGCACAGTCTGGAATATTCTTCCCCAACAAAGTGTCTCAAATTCTAACTCATTTCCTAAGGCCTATCAAATACTATTTCCCTTATAAATCTGTTTCCTGGAGCTAGAATCATCATCTCCTCAGTTTTCCCATATAGCCGCTCATTCTTTACGTACTTAGTATGTCTTCACCTAGAGTTACTCGCACATACCTGCTCCCTGCCTGCACCACTGTCCCCTCCATATACTGAACTCTGTATTCCTTGAGGACAAGAATCCACATTCGGCTCACTCAATGCATCTACTGGGCTGCTGCTGCCTGGTTCTCTACTAGAATCTAGGGAGAAGGCAGAGACAAATAAGTTCTTATTTAAACTCACTCAGTTGCTGAGAGTGCCTGGTACACCGTATATCACTTCTGTTCAGTTCATTCAATTCACTACGTTAATGAATATATTGCTCATTTGATTTCCGTCTGTGTCTCCCTTCACGGCTATCACCAATAGAAACGAGAAGGAAAGAACTTTTAAGGCTAGGGGCGGGGGGAAGGCCTTTGATTTCTTCTCTACTCCCCCAGGAAATTATCCAGAAAAGTCAGGAAGCATAGAAGGAATGTTCTGAAGACTACATTTTATTATCAGCAGAATTTAGGAACAGAACAGAGACTGGATTACTTGCTGATTTCTCCTGAATCACACTGGCAGAATGGCATCAATATTTTGTTTGAAGAGCTAAAAATATCACACTCATAATAAATTATTCTAAAAATTTCCAAATAAAAATTTTATTATCTCTCACATTTATAATTAACTTTATCTCCACTTCCTCTATTAGTATGCATAATTTAAAACCTGAATGAAATTCCTGAACTGAAAGTACATTCATGAGACAAAGTCTATTAGAAATTCATCCTGTCAATAAGAATTAACAAGAACATAAAGTAAATATATACTCTTTAAATACGTCTCCTAAAAAATGATTTTATGCAGATAATGTGACTTAATTTTCTGGTTGCAAAGTTCTCCTAAAAAATGATGTTATGCAGATAATGTGACTTAATTTTCTGGTTGCAAAGTGTGTTAGAAATTCATTTTTAAATTAAAAAATCTAGACTGGTGATTTTGTCCTAATAAAGTAAGCTTATTTTGCTGAACATACAAAAAAATTACATTTAAATGAAAATAAACATTTAAATGAAATTGAAAATAAATGAAAATCCAAGGCAGAAAGTAAAACATATTGTTTTATTCAACAAGAGGAGCTTCCTTCAAGCCTCACTTCTTATGGAATGAAGAAATACAAGTAATAATCATCACAGGCATATTCTTAATTTTCCAAGGCAACCTAGAAATCATGCATTTTACAAACAAACTGAAGAGCAATTCATACCCAACTCCTGCCACTTTATGAAAAAACCTGCTACAATGACAATTTCTCTTAAGAAAACTGCCATCTTGTATCCAAACACTTTTTTACCTTGGATTAACACACTGCTTTAAAAAAATTCAATTTTATTTATTTTTTTTTTTTTTCGTTATCATTTGTCTAATTTAATGACATTAAAGTAAGGTTCTTCAGTTCAGTCGCTCAGTCGTGTCTGACTCTTTGCGACCCCATGAATCGCAGCAGCCAGGCCTCCCTGTTCATTACCATCTCTCGGAGTTCACTCAGACTCACGTCCATCAAGTCCGTGATGCCATCTAGCCATCTCATCCTTGGTCGTCCCCTTCTCCTCCTGCCCCACATCTCCTCCTGCCTCCCAGCATCAGAGTCTTTTCCAGTGAGTCAACTCTTTGCATGAGATGGCGTTTCAGCTTTAGCATCATTCCTTCCAAAGAAATCCCAGGGTTGATCTCCTTCAGAATGGTAAAAAAAAAAAAAAAAGTGAAAGAAGATGACTGATGGGACAAAATTACCATCAATAAGTTAATGTATGACCCTACCTCAAATGAGATTGTTTGCTGATTTGCCAATTCAGATGTCTCATGGAGTTATTCACTGGGCCCCTCAAGCTTCCAACACATAAGATGTAATTTGGAAAATATTAGTATATATTTAATCCAGTTGCATATATAAAGATTTATTTCACTTAAAATCTGAAAAATAGCATATTCTTGCCACAGAAAGCTCTTTAATGATTAGTTCTAGCTATAGCTGGTATTTATTGAACACAAGCACTTTAATCCACATGTTCATTAAGTATAACTTATTAAATATACAAAAGGATTCCTGCCATTTATATTTTTGAGACGAGGCACCAGGCAGAAAGAGAAAAGAAATTTGTGCAAAGCCCACACTGTGGTAAACAGGGAAGCCAAGCTCCCAATCAAGTGTCTCTGATCTCAAAGCCCGAAGGCTTATTTGAAAGCAGCTCTTTTTCCCCTTTCCTGTTGCCCATTTCTGTCACCCTCTCACCTTAAAAAACCCATTTATAGGAATAAATTGATTAGGTATGATCACAGTGTGATTTCCCCTTCTGCAGACAACTCATTTGTATTGCAAATTGTTAATAACATCCTAAAGTCCAACAATATTATCATCACCGGGGGCCTCTTCAGCCTTCAGATTCACTTCCTAAGTGACTAAGCAATTGAAGCTGACTTCTGACTTGATGCTCTCCTGAATGCACACCATGCCTTGCTTAACCTGTGGCTCCTTTCCCAAGACAAAAAGAAGTAAAACTAAGAAGCACTAGTTAAAAAATGACTAGCTTCAGACCCCTTAGCAATCCTGCAGGCAGATCACTCAGGCAAGATAACACCTAGGAGAGTCTCAGCCAGTTTGCACACAATGCACAAGAATGCAGAATCCCACTTCCTTTCCTGATGATTGCCTGATTTTTCCCTTTGAAGACTTTCATGGCTGAGCTGGGCAGTTGGTCTCACTCAGGACAGGAATCCGTCTTCTCCCCAGATGGCTGGCAACTTTCCTTCCTACTGACATTTACCTCAGGAATTACTGGGTTTTCAACTGTGAGCAGCCAAACCAGAGTTCAATGACATATTCATTTCAAATACTGGTCAATAAATTTGGCCAGAGCTATATTTGGAGCATGAATATAAATGAGATGCTTATAGGAAGCCCCCTGCTATAAGAAACGCTAGCACTCCTAAATGTGTGTTCAAACAAAAAGGACATATGAAGCAAACACTTTGACCTCTGCTCATCAGATTCAGTTAATCTGTTACAAACCTTTAATAGTTTGAGGCCCTCACTGGGAAAGCCAGCTCTGATTACATAAGCTTCACCAGGAGCTACAGCTGTCTGGGTATCTGTGCTTGTTAGTTCAATAATGTGGAAGTGAATCTGAAGGCTGAAGGGGCCCCCGGTGATAATAATATTGTTGGACTTTAGGATGTTATTAACAATTTGCAATACAAATGAGTTGTCTGCAGGAGGGGAAATCACACTGTGATCATATCTAATCAATGTAAGGATTAAAAACAGGCTAACATGTGGGGAGGCACAGATGTAGATATTAGGAGCTGAGCAGTAGCCTGCCATTGAGCCTGACAGTCATTGGATTCAAGGTCAGGATGAGTGTGCTCTGGTTTATTTTATTCTTCTCTGTCATTGTCACTGAACATGGGCAAAGCTGGAAAATCTTCATGCGTGAATGTAAAGAGTTCTCTCTTGCCTTCAAGTTAAATGCAGACTTGCGGGACTGCTCCCTGGACATCACTGAGATATAAATACAACCAGCACTCAGTAATGTAATGACCTGAAAACATCACAGCACTGTAATCTATTTAGTAATCTCTTCACCTCAGCTCTTTTAGAGTGTTAACAGAGTACTTAATGCATCTCCCAACTCATCATGGTGTCTAGCAGCCAACAGACATTTTTTTTTTTTTTGGCCATACCATCGGCATGCAGGATCTTAGTTCCCCGACCAGCAATCTAACCTGTGCCCTGTGCAGTGGGGCCTGTCCTCCTAATCAACGGACCACCAGGGAATTCCCTAGAAATTCTATACAGAACAGGGGTTAAGCACTTCCAAACAGGTAAGGAGACTGGAGATAATATAAGGAATTAATATATAAAATTCCATCTCCAGAAAACATGGTCTCTGGTGTAAAATGATTGCTGCATTGTGTTCAATTTGTCTCTTTTTGTCTCACAGTGATGGCTTCTTGTTCCATTGTTCTTTGCTGGGTCTTAAAATAGTATTTTTTTCAATTCATATATTAAGATGCAATTTTCTTTATTTTAGCAACAAATATTAAAAGTGACTGAAAAATGACTCACTGAAAGCACTTACAAATAATTCTTATAATTAATCATCTTTGTTGTGTTGTACTCCACCATTCAGAGTTGAACTGAATCTTTCCTCATGCTTCAATTTAAATGCATGTTTTGAGACTTCCCTGCCAGTCCAGTGGTTAAGATTCCACACTTCCACTGCAGGGGTCATGGGTTTGATTCCCAGTTTGGGAACTGAGATTCTACATGACTCCTGGGGGTCGGGGGGGAAGCATCTTTTGGCAGAATACTGCATCAGTAAAAAGGTATCTTGTCCTTTTTCAGTTCAGTTGCTCAGTCCTGTCTGACTCTTTGCAACCCTATGGACTGCAGCATGCCAGGTCTCCATGTCCATCACCAAGGCCCGGAGCTTGCTCAAACTCATGTCCATGAAGTCAGTGATGTCATCCAACCGTCTCATCCTCTGTTGTCCCCTTCTTCTCCTGCCCTTGATCTTTCAGAGCATCAAGGTCTTTTCCAATGAGTCAGTTCTTTGATCGGGTGGCCAAAGTATTGGCATTTCAGCTTCAACATCAGTCCTTCCAATGAACACCCGGGACTGATCTCCTTTAGGATGGACTGGTTGGATCTCCTTGCAGGCCAAGGAACTTTCAAGAGTCTTCTCCAACACCACAGTTCAAAAGCATCAATTCTTCAGTCCTCAGCTTTCTTTATAGTCCAACTCTCACATTCGTACATGACCACTGGAAAAGCCTTGACTAGACGGACCTTTGCTGGCAAAGTAATGTCTCTGCTTTTTAATATGCTGTCTAGGTTGGTCATAACTTTCCTTCCAAGGAGTAAGTGTCTTTTAATTTCATGGCTGTAGTCACCATCTGCAGTGATTTTGGAGCCCCCCCCCAAAAAAAGTCAGCCACTGTTTCCACTATTTCTCCATCTATTTGCCATGAAGTGATGGGACCAGATGCCATGATCTTAGTTTCCTGAATGCTGAGCTTTAAGCCAACTTTTTCACTCTCCTCTTTCACTTTCATCAAGAGGTTCTTTATGTCATCTGCGTATCTGAGGTTATTGATATTCCTCCTGACAATCTTGATTCCAGCTTGTGCTTCTTCCAGCCCAGCGTTTCTCATGATGTACTCTGCATAGAAGTTAAATAAGCAGGGTGACAATATACAGCCTTGACGGACTCTTTTTCCTATTTGGANAGGGTGGTGTCATCTGCATATCTGAGGTTATTGATATTTCTCCTGACAATCTTGATTCCAGCTTGTGCTTCTTCCAGCCCAGCGTTTCTCATGATGTACTCTGCATAGAAGTTAAATAAGCAGGGTGACAATATACAGCCTTGACGTACTCCTTTTCCTATTTGGAACAAGTCTGTTGTTCCATGTCCAGTTCTAACTGTTGCTTTCTGACCTGCATATAGGTTTCTCAAGAGGCAGGTCAGGTGGTCTGGTATTCCCATCTCTTTCAGAATTTTCCACAGTTTATTATGATCCACACAGTCAAAGGCTTTGGCACAGTCAATAAAGCAGATGTTTTTCTGGAACTCTCTTGCTTTTTCAATGATCCAGCGGATGTTGGTAATTTGATCTCTGGTTCCCCTGTCTATCTAAAACCAGCTTGAACATCTGGAAGATTATGGTTCACGTATTGCTGAAGCCTGACTTGGAGAATTTTGAGCACTATTTTACTAGCATGTGAGATGAGTGCAATTGTGTGGTAGTTGGAGCATTCTTTGGCATTGCCTTTCTTTGGGACTGGAATGAAAACTGACCTTTTCCAGTCCTGTGGCCACTGCTGAGTTTTCCAAATTTGCTGGCATATTGAGTGCAGCACTTTCACAGCATCATCTTTCAGGATTTGAAAGAGCTCAACTGGGATTCCATCACCTCCACTAGCTTTGTTCGTAGTGATGCTTTCTAAGGCCCACTTGACCTTACTTGGCCAAAATAAGCTACATGACTTGCTTTTGTTCCAAAAATGAACTGTTTGTTCTTCACTTCCAAAAGCATTGGGTTGGACCTAAAACTGCACTCAAAAAGATTACCAGAAATAAACAAAATCAGACCAAAAAACCAATGGTTTTCGCCAAGAACATACAGGCAGTAGGTACTGTTTCCCATCTATCCATTTGTTCATTCATATGAGGGCCGGCTAAAAATAAAGCCCTGGAATACAGAAATATAAAACAGTCCCTTATCCTTGGATCAATAAGTGACAGTTACAGCAGTATAGGTACTATAATTTGTCTGCCCTCAAAGGAAAGGAAGCACGATAAAGGCACGATCTTATTTCAGGAAGGAGAAAGTGCCACCAAAAAAAGTACCTGTAACCTAGGGCTGGAAGAGTATTAAGTTAGCTAATAAGCTTGGCAAATGGGGAAAGGGACAAGAGAAATTCATTTTTTAATTTCTCGCCAGACTGATGGTTAACCGCTCTATCCAAAACTTGATTCCCTTTCTGCTCTCACCCCTCTTCCCCTCCAGAATGAGACATATCAGAAAAAGGGAGACTGAAACCCAGGAGGGCCCTGTGAGGCCTTCCCGGGCACGAAAGCCCTTCCATGTTTCCTGAGTTCCGAAGAGCAGATTGAAGCAGTTACTAACCAGGGAAGTGAGGGAATGCAGAAATAAATGAAAAGCGGTCATTCAGAAAAAGTAATGACAGCTTGCTAGCTCAGGGACAAAACAGAGCCCCAGTCTCCCTCAAGGGATGCACGTAACAATCTGACGAGCATCTCTGAGTTGTTCTGAGGCAACTGAGACCCCCCTCACCCCTCCCAGGAGGTGGATGGTGACCACGTGTGGACCCTGGACAGGCTGGAACCAGAAGGCTGATGATTAAGATTCCCCAAGCATCACCCTGTTATCTCACCACACCTGGGGAAAGCCCACAGGCCGAGCACACAGCCTGCAGCCCTCGCCTCCAATGCTGCCTTTAGAAACCTCCCCGGAAGCCGCTGGGGAGTCTGGGTCTTGGGGCGTAAGCCGCCCATCCTCCTGGCTTTGTGCTCGAACTAAACACTGTTCTTCACCACAACCCGGTGTCGGAAGACTGGCATTGCTGGGTGCTGGGCAAGTGGACCCCAGTTTGGTTAGGTAACATTTTCTAATCTCAAGTGTGTCCCATCCCTCTCCTGTCGGGTCACTTTATATTGATTCGGCTCTGTTCAACACCCTACTTTCTGTTTTCTGGGGCTTGCCTCCCCAAGCCCAAGCTGGCAGGAAAGTGGGAATGGAGAGTAACTGGGTGCCCCACTTTGAGCCCCCCCTCAGCTCAGGAAAGAGAGGAGAAGTAAGGACTTTAAATTTAATCAGGGTGAAGGCTAAAATGAGACTTGCCCTAAGAAGCACTCCATTCAGTTGTGCTCGTCAGTTCAGTATTCTTAAGTATATGTTACGTCCTTTCTTAACCATGTCCATAGCTGTTGACAAGAAATTAATTTAAAATTAAAATGAAAGAATTATTAAGTTTGTTAAAAAAAAAAAAAAACAGGGCAGATGAGAATTAATGATTCTTCAACATCATTGGTCATTAGGGAAATGTCAGTTAAAAATCACAAGAAACCACTAGGTATCTATTAGAATGGCAGCGAATTAAAGCCAGACAGACAAAACGACCCTGACAATACCAAGGGCTTCTGCAGAGGCACGGCCCCCAGGACCCCACACGCTGCTGGTAGGAATGGAAGCCAGCACAGCCACACTGCAGTTAAAAAGTTAACTTTTTTTTTATAAAGTTAAAAAGACACTTAACGAACGACCCAGCCATCCCATTCCTGTGTATTTACCCAAGTTAAGTGAAAACTCACGTTTATGCAAAAATCTATACATAAATGTTTCTAGCGGCTATATTCCTAGTTGACAAAAAAACTGGAAATAATCTGATGTCCTTCAACTGAAAAATTACTAAGGACACCGTAGTTGGTTGGTTCCTCCATACAACCAGTGATAACAAGAACTGATCTACCAATACATACTACAATAGGGATGAATTTCACGTGCATTATACTAAGTGAAAGATGCCATGCTTAAAAGGCTACTATACTCTTTACACTACATGACTCCATGTTTATACTATCCTAGAAACAGCAAATTATAAAGGAAGAAAACAAATCAGTGGTTGCCAAGGGCTGGAGATGGGCAAAGGTTGCCTGAAAAGGGATATGGAGGAATCTGGGTGTTGGTGGGTGATGGAAATGTTTTATATATTGATTGTGGTGATAGTTACAAGACTGTACACATCTGTCAAAACTCATAGACCTGCACACTAAAACAGTTTAAGATTTACTACATGTAAAATATACCTAAGTTTTAAAAATGAAAGAAATTCTGGCCACAAAAAGATGAGACTAAAAAATCAGCAAGGCATTAGTCATACATCGTGAAGGATCCTGCTAAGAAGGTTTAGATTTTATTCTCAAAGTAACCAGTGTATTAAATAATCTTAAGAGGGACAGACACTTCAGTTCTGTATCAGGAGGAAGATGGGCAACAGTTACAGACTGGAGCGAGAGCAAAACAGGGAGCTCCTGGGAGGCCTCAGTCACTCAGGGCACAAAGGACCAGCCCCTGACCAGGCAGACGCTGTAGACGTGGACAGAGACAGTTAAAGGCAGGAAATCTGCAAGCTTCTAGCAAGAGTGAAACCATGAGCCAGGCTACGGTTGAGTAAAAGATTTTAAATAAGCTAAATTTAAATGCCTATGGGACATTCAAATACAAACACCTGGTCCAGAGCTCAAGGGAATATCCTGAGATGTAGTTTCAGATTTGGGACTCATCAGGGTACTGGCAGCCATGAAAATGTAAGGTCAAGCTCATGCAGAGTATGTAGAATTAAAGGTGAAGAGAATTCTGGGAACCATCCTGAGCAACACCCGCCTTATGGAGCTAATGATGTAATCTCAAGTATAAAGGAACTGGGTGAGTATGCACCAGAACTAGAAACGGTTCCAATTACGTGCCATTTCACTCTGGGGTCTCTCAACCACTTAACTCTTGGCTTCTCTGATTTTACCTTTGGCCTGATCACCCTGGGAAAACTGAAGTAGTTAAAAAGTTACCGTGGAATCCAAGGCTTCACTTTGTACTTTCCATATTGCTGATGCTGATAATGTTCAGCAAAGAAAGTAAGAAAAATAATCTATTGAACACCCTTATTTAGTCAATTAAACCCATAAGAAGCACTAAAGGGGTGAAATGATTCACTTCAAATATAGGTAGCTACACATTTTAGTAACCTCACCTTGGGAGCTGGACAAACAACTCTAGAGATGCTTTAAAGGATCTCTGATACCACAATGAATTTATCAGGAAATACCACAGGGCTGATCCAATGAGTCTATATAATCAGCTCTCATTCAGAGAGAGGTATGCACCGAAATTCCCTGTGGAATGTCCTCAAAACGTCCATCATGTCCAAGGTCTACACCTGAAAATACTGACTAAGGAACTCTGGGGCTAAGACCCAAACTAATCTATTTTTATTAGTCCCCTAAGTGACTCTGATGTGTATACACACAGAGTGGTGTGTATACTGTGTGTATACATCACAGGTGTGTACTCTGCTGTGTACACACCACACACCACTGATCCCAAGTTGAAAAGCAATGATACAAAAGTTAGTTCCAGCAGCTACACGAAGTTGTCAACTGGAACCTTCTAAACTATATCCTAATCCTTGCAAACAGCTGAGAGTGTACTAACATACATTTCCCTGACCACCTAAAATTCTGAGTCTCCACCCCTATAAAATATCTGTGAATCACCTTTTGGTTTTGGTTAATTATCTTTGAGAGGATTTAGCTTCTCAGTGGAATTCAGAAAACGGCAGTGTAAGAAAAGCATGGAAAAGGAGTCATTATCTCTCTATGGTTTTATTCCAATTCTCCGTTTTAACAAGAAACCCACCAGAAAAATCTGGTAATTTTATCAACTCAAGTGTTAACTTCAACAAGTATTTAAGCAGAACCAGATAAAACCTGCTATACTAGAATATTCAGATTCCACTCTTTCAATTACCAAAATTTTCCAAAAAATTCCAATTTCCCAATTACATCATAAACGGTTATGAATGAAAACAAAAATAATTATCCATAAACAAATTTTTCCCACCAAAATTTACACTTACCCATCTCTTCCCTTACTGACAATTTTTACTTCAAAATAATAAATCCCACAGGCTGCTGGTATTGGATGCGTGGCACGAACTGACGCCGCATCTTTTGGGGTTTTGCCATGACCTGCATAAGGAAGAGGAAGACAATCAAGACAGATATTCAAATGAAAATCTTAACTCAGGAACGAACACAGCTTTTGAATGATATATACATTTCTACTCTCATCAGTACAAATAATCAAAGATTTAGTAACACACTTATCACAATTAATCCAATATGCAAAATAGCACAAGTTAAACATGGAACTCTTCACACAGTTACTAGTTTGGGTGAAATTTGAGAATCTAATAAGCACGTTGAACCTAGTAATCCTTTTTGCAAATTAAATATTTTAAGGTAGACAATACTTTTAAGAGACAAAAGGATACACTTTAAGAACATGATGAGAATGAGATTCATTTTATTAGATCTAAATTTGCATATAATTTGTAAAATTCCTAAACAACACATTTTTGCCAAATGACCTTTTTAAACCAGAAGCATCTATATCATTGACTATTTTTTATACAATCAGATTGAATTGGTGAAACAGCTTTCTTACTTTAAGATTTTACAAAGCTGTTCTTTGACATACTTTGATCATTAATTCTATACAGAGGCTGATCCATAAAAGCTCTGTGGTTGATCGCAGCCTACCGAGAAGCATATCTGCCCTCCAGTGGTCTTTCCTTTTTTAAGAAAGGAAATGAATATGCCACACTATTGCTGACAAAACCAGACAATGGCTTTTAAACTTTTACATATTAGCTACTCCTCAATCTAATCGCAGAGAATTTTATTCACTAATATCACATCCCCCACTATGTCTACCACCCAAGACACAATTATCTTGAAAGCTAGCGTGTGAACAAAACCATGTGAGCAAGAGAAAATATGCCCAACTATGCCCATAAAACCACAAGAATAAAGACAGAAGCTGAAGCAGTATGTCAGAAAGTACTCAGAGGGAATGAGACAAGCCCCACAATCCCCAAAAGAGCTGATGAGAAATAAAGTTCTAAGTCATTACTCAGGTGTTCCAGTTAGATATGCTTCACCCAGTACAGTCATTAATCTTTCAGTCAGACTATACCACTACCTTCATGGGTAGCAGAATTCCCCTTCTTAAATTTAACATGATTATTTTAAAATTAAACCCTTCCTTTAAGTCAAAAATTATACTGGCTATACAATAGCCATCACACATCAACGAGATCATATCTTTTCTTACCATACGCTCTGTCAAATTATCAATGCATATCCTATCATTAAACAGGTGTGTGTACACTTGCAGTGTGCACATGGTCACATGGCCAAAAAGAAACAGAAAGAACTCAGCCACTCTAGTCTACGACCATTCATAGGTGTCTTAAGTATACATATTATGGACGCAAGTTTTCAGCCCAGGGGACAACTGAGAGGTGATAAACAGCTAGGAAGATAACAGTGGAAGTGGCAATGTACAGATGCTGATAAAAATGCTTTAACGTAAGTAGGCAATATTTACACTGAGCTAAGTGGAAGAAAAATATAACAGCACAAATCTGAAGAATGATATGCTAATCACTTTTTAAAAACTGAAATTTTATAAATTATCATTTCAGCAAAACATCTTCTACAGTAAAATTATGTTCAAACAATTGAGCTGCCTGGGAAAAGGTCATGTAAAGAAAAAGCGTTTTTAGAATTTAGACAGCTAAAAATAAATCTAAAGAAAACCCCAATTAACCCAGGAGTCCTAAATCAACCAGCCTTTATTTTAGTTTTGGCTTTTCTGAAGAGGCGTGCTCAATAAGGGAATCTGAAACTATACTTAATAACAGTATGTGATAATAGATGACATATATTTAATACTATGTGAAAGGCACCATTCTAAAAGCACTGTATTGACATAGAAAACAAACTTACAGTTACCAAAAGGGATGGGGCTGGGGTAGACATATTAGGAGTTTGAGATTAACATATATACACTACTATATATAAAACAGATAAATAAGGACCTATTGCATAATACAGAGAACTATATTCAATATCTTGTAATAACTTACAATGGAAAAGAATCTAAAAAATTTATATGCATGTATAACTGAATTACATGCTGCACATCTGACACACACAATGTAAATTAACTGTACTTCAATTTTGAAAATGTTAAATAAGCAAATAAAAGCATTGTGTTTATTAGCTCATTTCACATTCAAAACAACCCATGAAGTAGGTACTGTTTGTTACCATGTCACACTTGAGGAAGCCAAAGGAAGAAACTCAGGTCTCACTGCTGAGTGAGAGTCCCAAACCAGGATCTGTGCTGGGATTTAAATTCAAGAAGCCTGATCCAGAGTGAGCCCTGAACCCACAGGAAAGATTTAGTTACCATGGCATTCTGGGATCACTTCACAAGTACTCCCACCTCCTATTTAAGCTACTTCTATGAGAAAAGAAAAAGAAAACTAATATTTGAGCGTAAACAATCTCTCAAAGCATTAGGTGCTTTTGTATAGATTTTTCTCATTCAACATCTGTGAAATAGGTATAATTTAACCTCATTTTCAAAATTGAAGAAATTCTTACAGAGGTAACATAACTTGCCCCGAATTGGTAGAATCATGCATTAAATCCATGTCTGAATTAAAATCCCCTACATTTTACTACTGTGCAAAAATAACTGTAAAGAATTACACAATTTTAAATCTCCAAGACTAGTATATTCATTATGTTTTACCAAGACACTATAGAAAAATTCTGTAAAGGTTAAAAAGATTTGCTTCATTTTAAAATTAACTTTAAAAGGTAAAGATCCAGGAGAAAGGCGAGATGTAAGATTAAAAGGATGCATACTATTTTTAGGTGAGACTAGTAGTATCAATAGCAAAGGGCCTATTTCTAATAACATTGGTCGGCAGGAAGTATATTACCTTAAATTTTGTGGTGACCAAAGTACAACCTCACACTACCGAAGTGCACATTTTAAAAACCACAGTCTTCAAGGTTAAGTGTTTTCTAGATGGTTCAAGAACAAAATACATGTGTTGCTTCAGGATTCTAAGGCTAGCAAGGTCAGCTGCTCCCTTGCACACCACTTAACTGGACCGTTCCGAATAAAGCCCCCACCCCTAGAACCCGCCACTCTCCAAAGAGCAGCCAAGTGCCTTCAGAAAACATACCTTAGTCTTCCTTGTACCACTAGCCTTCAGTACAACTAACGTCCTCCCTTCCAGCCGAGCAAAAGATAAACTTCCTGAAAAGCCTGCCTGGCCTCTCCCTCCCTCTGCGTTTCCCACCTCTTCCTTTGGCTCCAGCCACGCTGGCCAGGCCCGGCGGTGCCCACACAGCCCCCGCGACCTGGAGAGCGGTGCCCTTCCTTCTCAGCCTTCCTATCTCAGCTCAAGCTTTACTTCCTCAACTGTTCTTTCTCTAATCTCTCTGGCTCAGTCTAACCTTGTTTATAGGCCCTCCATATAACATCCACACACATAACACTTATATGTGATTATTTTATTGTTCCTGCATTTCAACCCCTGGACCTCTCTTTTCCCCACGGACTTCCACTCTAATCTTGACCATTCTTCCTGGAGCCATGCTCTGGATTCAGACATCACCTGAAACTACTCCACGGCAGAAACATTAAATTCTAATAAAGTCTGTCTTGCTACTAACCACATTTCTTGAATACAAATTAGCTCACATGCACTTGATAAATATGGGAATGATGTCAGCATAATAAAGAAGTCATTCAGTTCATAACAGCTTTTCCCAGTACATTAATGAATTAAAGGGAAAATTTTAGCAATATACAAAAGGCCCTAAATCAAAAGAGCTGGGATTCCTACAGAAGTGTATTCCTATTGTCCCTGGTGTTCGGTGGCTTCAGAAACTGCTATACTAACCACCATATTAAGCCATCTGGGAAAAATTCGACAGCAGCACAGACCGAAAGTGCCACAATACCTCTTCTCTGTTTATATCCGCATGGATTCATGCATCTCATGCCTGCTTATTTTACACTCTGGGTTACAGTTCAAGGCCAGCTCACGTCTTCGGCTACTCGGCTGTGCCCCACACAGCCGCTGGGCGCTTTTCAGCTGGCTGCTCGGGCACTCTGATACACCTCCGTTTGTGTTTTTTGTTTGTTCCTTTCTGGCAATGCAAGATGCTGGAAGCTCATCTGGCTTATTTCCTGCCCCAGTCCTAGAATCCGTCATTTCTCTAAGGAGCCCTGGCTCCTTTTATGGACAAATGGCATTAGAATCCAAGATCTAGGTACTGGGTATGCTCACTGCTGGGCTTCCCAGGCACAGCTGTAAAGAATCCACCTGCCAACGCAGGAGACACGAGACATGGGTTCGATCCCTGGGTTGAGAAGGCACCCTGAAGAAGGAAATGGCAACCTACTCTGGTATTCTTGCCTGGAGAACCCCATGAACCGCGGAGCCTGGCAGGCTACAGTCCATAGAGTTGAAGAGTCGGACACTAACACTTCCACTTCACTATACACACTATACACATCCATACTTTTTATATAATTATCTGTGTAAATATTAAACAACCAACTCTAATCCATTACCACATGGATCATTCTAACCACTTCAATGCTGAGAAACCTAGCTTCTACTGTCCACCATCCATTGATTAATCGTTAAATTCCAGTTTACGTGGATAATAGCATCAGAACTGTTAACCCATATCCCCCTGAGGTACAGCTTATCAACAAGAATTTGGCGCTTATCTACTTTCATTTACCTTTTTTAGTTTTACAGACTCCACTGATTTCCAGTAACTTGTTTATTCAGGTCAGCACCTTTTCCCTCCTTTCCTAAGACTGTTTCATATATTTGCAATATTCACATTCTATCCTGGGATCCCCCAACCTTCCTCCCAAGTAATTTTTAAAAAATATGTACTAAACCAAAATGACAATGAGACATCACTTCACACTGCTCAGAATGGCTATCATCAAAAAATCCACAAATAACGAATGCTGGAGAGGGTGTGGAGAGAAGGGACCCCTCCTGCAACTGTTGGTGGGAATGTAAACTGGTCTCGCCACTATGGAGAATAATAGGGACGCTCCTTAAATAGAGCTACCATTTGACCTGCAATCCTACTCGGGGGCCTGTATCTGGAGAAAAACATGATCCAAAAGAAAAGCATGCACCCCAATATTCACTGTAGCAGTGTTTCCAACAGCCAAGACATGGAAGCAACCTAAACGTCCATCAACAGAGGAAAGGATAAAGACGACGTGGAACACATATACAATGGAGTATTACTCTGCCATTAAAAAGAATGAAACAATGCCATCTGCAGCAACATGGTTGGACAAAGAGCGTCATACCACGTGAAGTAAGTCAAACAGAGGAGGAATACTGAATGACATCCCTTATCTGTGGAACCTAAAAAGAAATGATACAGATGAACTTACTTACAAAACAGAAAGACTTAGAAAACAAACTTACGGCTGCAGCATGGGGAGTGGGAGAGTTAGGGACTTTAGGAAGCTCATGTACACAGTGCTATACTTAAAATGGATAACCAACAAGAACCTCCTGTATAGCACGTGGAACTCTGCTCAACTTTATCTGCCAGCCTGGATGGAAGGGGGGTGTGGGAGAGAATGGATGCGTGTATGGATGGCTGAGCCCCTCTACTAGTTACCTGAAACTATCACAACATTGTCAACTGGCTATACCCCAACACCAAAGAAAACGTTTACAGCTTGGGTGGGGGATGCATGTATTAAGGTTCACCTTAAAAAATAATAATAATTTTATCTATTATTTATTTTCGGCTGTGCCGGGGCCGCACTGCTGCGCAGGCTTTCCCTAGCTGCGGAGAGCGGGGGCCCCTCTTCACGGCAGTGTGAGGGCTTCTCACCGCAGGGGCTTCTCTTGCTGCTGAGCACAGGCTTCAGGGCGTTCGGGCTCCAGAGCACAGGCTTGGGAGTCGCGGCGCACAGGCTTAGTTACTTCAAGGCACGTGGGGTCTTCCTGGATCAGGGATCGAACCCGTGTCTCCTGCACTGGCAGGCAGATTCCTTACCACTGAGCCACCAAGGAAACGCCAGATGCTGCCTTCTGATTAAACAGAAACTTACACAGCTAACAGGGAAGACCAAGCCTGCGGGCTGAACGCGAGGAGGGGTCAGCAGCCTGCAGTATCAGGCACACACGGGAGTGGGAATTTAACCAGGCTTGTATGTTATTAGAACTGTTATTTTTGTAGTGCTCTGATTACAAAGTTCCACAGGTTTTAAGTGGTCTGCCCCAGCCCTATTTTCCCCCAAAGCCCTGTTACTTTTAGTGTGCAATTCCGTGGAAAACATGAGGTTTTCCCAGCAACTCAAGTCTTCCCCAGGACACACCCTCCTATCCTCGCCCCTTCCTGAAGAACTCACTTCTGCACTTCAAAATCCAGGCACTTTCAGCTCACTGACCTCTTTCTTGTTTGTTTTTCCTCTTTCGGGACGATATACGTGGTAATTATTTTAAAGCGCTCAAATGTCTTGGTTTCCCTCATATACCTACCCTTCCATCCCAGGCAGCAAAACCACAGCCTAAATCAGTGTTACAAGCCACCTTCCCCACTCCTGCACCGGGCAGCGGGCCTTTGCCGAATGCACGTCCAAACATCTTGCAGTCACCTCTGTGAACAAATAATGTCAATAGGGACCCCCACCGATATCCACACCACACAGACATCTTCAGAATGAGGGACATGGCTCACACCCTCACCGTCACTTTAGGCTCTAAGTCCTCTATCTGAATTCAGTGAGCAAACTGCCTCGCCTCCTGTCTCACAAGACAGGACTTAAATGGGACTCCACCGTTACACGCGGTTATGTCCTCTCTGCTCCCTTACTGCTAACTGGTGGCCTCTTTCACTATTATCGAGGGCCAGTGTGTATTTCTCCCTTCTTCAAGGCCCAGCATCTTCTGCTTCTGAACTACTTTTCTTTCTCCTCTTTACTCTCCTTCCCTTCAAGCTATAAGGGCACAGTGTCCCCCAAAGGCCTACATGTTTCATAAAACTATATGCCTCTGTGTTATAAGCAATTGTCAGTGATGCACTGGGGTTGGTGGTGAGTATAATGAACTTTTCCCCCTAACTTTAGGGTAATAAAACCAGGTATCGTTACTATTTATCTTATTTGTTAAAACACATTAAATCTGTAGACAGTTACTGGGACTCCATACCTCGCACTAATATCATACTGTCACCTAACTTATGTCACTTCAGTTTTATACCCACAACCAGATTAAAATGAGACCTACTTAGAAATGACACAGTAGTCTCTAACACAGTACTGTCCAAAGGATCCTTAGGGATAATTTTAATTATGTGGATTTTCATCATATATGCTGATGTTAGAAGCTGATTTTCAGATATCAGTGAGCCACAATATCAGCCACGACAAAGAAAAAACAAAAAATCGGTCCTATCCTCCATTCCCCTCCAGGTACTGCCTAATCTCTTTCCTCGTCTACATTCCTCAAGAATAATTTGTATTCACCATACTTTCTGCTTGGTCCCTTCTATTCACCCTGATTTCTGCCCCCGTCACCCAATTCACACTGCTCTGCCTAAGGTCACAGTGATCTAACTTCCAAATCCAGTGGCAACTTTCCTGTGCCTATTTCCCTAAGCCTGTCTGTTGCCTTTGCCGCTGAAGTTCACTTCCTCATTTCTGACACTCCACTCCTCTGCTCAGCCACGGTGACACAACCCTCCCCGCTGTGCAGGTACCTCTTAACTACTTCTCCTTGGGCTCTCTCCAGTCTTCAATGTTGCTCTTGGCTCAGGATTCCATCTTCGGCCCACTGCTCTTCTCACTTTACTTTCTCTCTCAGACACTTGAGTTTCAACCACCAGCTAGCGGTGACTCCCAAGTCAGTCATGCCCTCGACCTCTCCCCCAGGATCCCGTCCACTGTGGTACGTGCCAGCCCTTCCAAGGAGAAACTGCCCCCCACGCTGTCCCTACTGAAACAAGTGTGTTGCTCTTGGCTCAGGATTCCATCTTCGGCCCACTGCTCTTCTCACTTTACTCTCTCTCTCAGACACTTGAGTTTCAACCACCAGCTAGCGGTGACTCCCAAGTCAGTCATGCCCTCGACCTCTGCCCCAGGATCCCGTCCACTGTGGTACGTGCCAGCCCTTCCAAGGAGAAACTGCCCCCCACGCTGTCCCTACTGAAACAAGGGGGGCCCACACTCCCCTTGTGCCGGGAGGACATTTCGTAACAACCATCACACCCTGCAGTTGACTCAACCCCGACGAGCACCCACGAGAAGGCCACCAGTTCGCACCACAGCATATAATGAAAAGATCTGTCCAACTGAGAATGATGGCCATTAGCGAGGCCAATGTGAAAAGGCTCTTGGGAGTTTAAAATAGGAAAAAGGATAAACCAGCTGGTAGGGAAGAGACGGAAGCAACCAGAAACTAGCACTGTCGCTGAGTCACCTTAACGTTGCAACCAAGGGGAAAGCCACGAGCTCCAGCTGTGCGCTTACACTGCACCTCACTGACTCCAGAAGACCACTAGCTGTTCTTCTAATGCTACTTCTTTGGTTTCTTCTGGTTTACGCGAAGTCAGATCACATGGCTGAGATTCACATTTTTACTTATCTCTAAATATACTGTAATATTTCCCTGCCATCATCATTTACATCACGATTCACTGCAAAAAACTAATAGGGCTAGACACCCAGCATCGGCCTTGATTTCTTTTTTTTTAATCATTCCATCATATCCTGTCAGGGTGACTTCAATACAGATCACAGATATGTTTTTTCTTCTCTACACCCACCACTGACCAACCAACTCAGGTCCTTATTTCTTCCATGGTTTCCGACAACCTTCTGCATGAGTCTGCCACTCCCAGTCTATGGCCCCTGAATCCATCTTCCAATTAGTTGTGCAATCGGACAAAGATGAAAATGAGCCAGTCACTTCCTATTTAAAATCCTCTGATGATTCTTCATCTCCTACAGAATAAGATCCAAGCTCAATGAAATATTCTGTAAGGCCCTGCTGGATCTTTTCCCAGCTGTTCCTTGTCACACACTTACATTCCAACAACCTCATATTGCTTGCAGATCCAAACATTTAGAACCATTCTCGCCTCTACACTGTTGTTTATGCCTTTTCCCTTGTAATGTCCAGCCCCTCCTCCTCCCCTGTATCATATCCATCTTTTAAGACTGACCACTGGCCTCATCCCCTTCAAGAGGCTGTCCCTCACCGACCAGCTTCACCCCTGCCCACGCAGCCTGCAGTGGACACCCCTCCCATCTTCCACAGCACTCAGTAACACACCTCCCCACTACACACACTGCGCAAAGTCCTTTGAGCGCTTTGAATTCAAAGACAGTGTCTTACTCACCTTTGAGTGCTCAGAACCTGGCACAAAGTAAATACTCACTAAAAGCTTGCTAAATAAATAGACAGTTGGGCTTCCCAGGTGGGTTGGTGGTAAAGAATCTGTCTACAATACAGGAGATGTGGGTTCAATCCCTGGGTTGGGTAGTTCCAGAGAACGAAATGACAATCCACTCCAGTATTCTTGCCTTGGAAATCTTGTGGACAGACAAGCCTGGTGGGCTACAGTCCATGGAGTCACAAAGAGTCGGACATGACTCAGTAACTAAACATAACAAGCGCTGCTGCTGCTAAGTCACTGCAGTCCTGTCTGACTCTTAGTGACCCCGTGGCCGGCAGCCCACCAGGTCCCTTCGTCCGTGGGATTTTGCAGGCAAGAGTACTGGAGTGAGTTGCCATTTCCTTCTCCACAACAAGCACTATACACATCAATTGCTTAATAAATCATCATTACAAAAAAAAAAATCATATGATTATCAGAATTACTTAATTCTTGCAGTTATCAACAAGTACTCCTTAAAAAAAAAAAACAAAAAAACAGATGGTCTTTGATGTGGACCATTTTTAAAGTCTTCATTGAATTTGTTACAATGTTGCTTCGGTTTATGTTTTGGCTTTTTGGCCCTGAGGTATCTGGATCTTAGCTCCCAGATTAGGGATCCAACTCTGCATTGGAAAGGAAGTCTCCTCAACTAGCATTCTTAAAGGAAAATTTTGGCAAAGCAAGTTTTTTTTTTGAAAAACGCAGTTTTTAAATTCCTTGATTTTTAAAGAACATTTTCTGTATCACCTCCCATAAATCTCAAAAGACATTTGTATTGGTATGCAAGCAAATATGTGTTGAGATATTTGTTCTGCCTAAAGAAGTGCAAGAAATTAGATAGGCAATTAAATTTAGTTAGTGTTAAAGTTCTAATGACTGGTGATACTGAGGGAGAGGGGAGTTGGGCATACCAAAAGTTCAACCTATTTGGTTACTGTTAATAATGCTTCAATTAGAAGGTGACACTCACTGTTTACTTCTTCCTATCATTCCCAACTTTCACATTTCTTCTAAGCTGCCCTAAATCAGTATAATCCAGGTGTCTGGACTTTTCCACGGCATTAGTGTGCTCCAGGCAGCACTTTCCCCAGAGGGAGTACTTTCAACATCAACTATTCTTCAAAGTCAACTGTTCTCCAGAAAGTTCTAAATGTGATCACTGGATTTTATCTAGTTGAGACAATTAAGTCTCATACACGCTGAAGAACAGTAAGCTCAGAGTCTGCGAACACGAGTTTCCATTCTGGCCTGCCTGTGGTGGAGGAGCTGTGCCTCCAGGTGCCCCCACTTCCTCGCATCTTAAAGGAGAGCTCTACCACCCTATCCAAAACCAGTAACGTGCTCTTGGTGTATGTATCTGAAAGCTTTGCAAAATATCCAGACTGTGGTAACGTCACAAATACAACAATCCAACCTGCAACCGAAACATCCAGAACAGTCAACCTACTGTCATATTTGTTAAAATGCTTTAAGCTGGAATAAATGTATCATCATAACTAGGTCTAAACTTGTCATATTTGTATTTATTCAAAGCTAACAAGAATTTTAAAAATAAAAGGGGCAATGTTTAAGGATTTCAACAGTTGGTGTATGACTGCTAAGCAAGAAGTTTTCTTAAAATTTTAACAGAGTAAACACACCCAATTCCCCTACAACCTAATCAACTTTGTCTGCATGGCTGGCATTGTTTAACATCAATTCCCTCAAACACTTAAGGAACCCCACAGATTCCAAAAAGAGTTAATTCCTATTGAGAAGAACTACATCTTCAAACCAGAATACATTCAGAGCAAAAGAAATCTCTTTTTCAAAGGTAGGGAAAATCCTCACCATTCTGGAAAATAATTACCTTCATTCTTTTGAAATTTTACAGCATGCAAAAAATACTTTATGAACAGTAGTTTTCAATGTTATTTTGTGCCTTGAAGTTTGATTACCACTGCCTATGACACCTCTGCTTTGCTCAGATGCCCAGTAACTTCTCGCGTGGTCCACTCAGAAGTACACAGAAAAACAAGAGGAAAAACACACATGCACACATTAAAATAAGAAGGCAGAGGCAGGGGCAGGGGGTGGGGGGAGATGTGTATAAGAGACAGGAATAATAGGGACGCTCCTTAAATAGAGCTACCATTTGACCTGCAATCCTACTCGGGGGCCTGTATCTGGAGAAAAACATGATCCAAAAGAAAAGCATGCACCCCAATATTCACTGTAGCAGTGTTTCCAACAGCCAAGACATGGAAGCAACCTAAACGTCCATCAACAGAGGAAAGGATAAAGACGACGTGGAACACATATACAATGGAGTATTACTCTGCCATTAAAAAGAATGAAACAATGCCATCTGCAGCAACATGGTTGGACAAAGAGCGTCATACCACGTGAAGTAAGTCAAACAGAGGAGGAATACTGAATGACATCCCTTATCTGTGGAACCTAAAAAGAAATGATACAGATGAACTTACTTACAAAACAGAAAGACTTAGAAAACAAACTTACGGCTGCAGCATGGGGAGTGGGAGAGTTAGGGACTTTAGGAAGCTCATGTACACAGTGCTATACTTAAAATGGATAACCAACAAGAACCTCCTGTATAGCACGTGGAACTCTGCTCAACTTTATCTGCCAGCCTGGATGGAAGGGGGGTGTGGGAGAGAATGGATGCGTGTATGGATGGCTGAGCCCCTCTACTAGTTACCTGAAACTATCACAACATTGTCAACTGGCTATACCCCAACACCAAAGAAAACGTTTACAGCTTGGGTGGGGGATGCATGTATTAAGGTTCACCTTAAAAAATAATAATAATTTTATCTATTATTTATTTTCGGCTGTGCCGGGGCCGCACTGCTGCGCAGGCTTTCCCTAGCTGCGGAGAGCGGGGGCCCCTCTTCACGGCAGTGTGAGGGCTTCTCACCGCAGGGGCTTCTCTTGCTGCTGAGCACAGGCTTCAGGGCGTTCGGGCTCCAGAGCACAGGCTTGGGAGTCGCGGCGCACAGGCTTAGTTACTTCAAGGCACGTGGGGTCTTCCTGGATCAGGGATCGAACCCGTGTCTCCTGCACTGGCAGGCAGATTCCTTACCACTGAGCCACCAAGGAAACGCCAGATGCTGCCTTCTGATTAAACAGAAACTTACACAGCTAACAGGGAAGACCAAGCCTGCGGGCTGAACGCGAGGAGGGGTCAGCAGCCTGCGGTATCAGGCACACACGGGAGTGGGAATTTAACCAGGCTTGTATGTTATTAGAACTGTTATTTTTGTAGTGCTCTGATTACAAAGTTCCACAGGTTTTAAGTGGTCTGCCCCAGCCCTATTTTCCCCCAAAGCCCTGTTACTTTTAGTGTGCAATTCCGGGGAAAACATGAGGTTTTCCCAGCAACTCAAGTCTTCCCCAGGACACACCCTCCTATCCTCGCCCCTTCCTGAAGAACTCACTTCTGCACTTCAAAATCCAGGCACTTTCAGCTCACTGACCTCTTTCTTGTTTGTTTTTCCTCTTTCGGGACGATATACGTGGTAATTATTTTAAAGCGCTCAAATGTCTTGGTTTCCCTCATATACCTACCCTTCCATCCCAGGCAGCAAAACCACAGCCTAAATCAGTGTTACAAGCCACCTTCCCCACTCCTGCACCGGGCAGCGGGCCTTTGCCAAATGCACGTCCAAACATCTTGCAGTCACCTCTGTGAACAAATAATGTCAATAGGGACCCCCACCGATATCCACACCACACAGACATCTTCAGAATGAGGGACATGGCTCACACCCTCACCGTCACTTTAGGCTCTAAGTCCTCTATCTGAATTCAGTGAGCAAACTGCCTCGCCTCCTGTCTCACAAGACAGGACTTAAATGGGACTCCACCGTTACACGCGGTTATGTCCTCTCTGCTCCCTTACTGCTAACTGGTGGCCTCTTTCACTATTATCGAGGGCCAGTGTGTATTTCTCCCTTCTTCAAGGCCCAGCATCTTCGGCTTCTGAACTACTTTTCTTTCTCCTCTTTACTCTCCTTCCCTTCAAGCTATAAGGGCACAGTGTCCCCCAAAGGCCTACATGTTTCATAAAACTATATGCCTCTGTGTTATAAGCAATTGTCAGTGATGCACTGGGTGCGTCCCCGCCTCTGCCGGGAGCCCGCCGTATCGCCCCGCCCGCCCGCCCGGCAGACTCTCCTCCTACCTGACTTCTTTTTGTTGCCGTCGCCCCGCCCCCACTACCGTAGGGTCGCCGCTGGCGCGGCCGAGCCGCTTCCCTTCCAGGCGAAAGCAATCGAGCCTCGCTGGGAAAGCTGCGAGCCCGGTCGGCAGACCCAAGAGACCAGCGGGACCGCCCCGGCTCCCGGAGCCCAAATCGGGTCCGTGAGTGAGCCGTCCGGGGTTTGCCCGGGTTCTGCTCGAGCTCGCGCCCCGGGACAGGGCCCTCTTTGCCGCCTCCCTCTTGATGACCCAACTGTTCCGCATCCTTCACAGTTATGTTAATATCTATTTCTAAAGGGAAAGTCTCCCACTTAAACCAGGGAGCGTCTTATTAATTGATTTTATGAGGCCTTAAAAGTGAACCTCTGGTGGCAGAAGGTGTCACTAATTTATTAGGAGTGCTAATAAAGAGTGGCATGTCATCGGAGAGCAGGAACACGAAATTACCAGTTGTATTTAGGAAGGGCTTATGCTGCTGCTGCTGCTAAGTCGCTTCAGTCGTGTCCTATCTGTGCGACCCCATAAGTGGCAGCCCACCAGGCTCTTCTGTCCCTGGGATTCTCCAGGCGAGAATACTAGAGTGGGTTGCCATTTCCTTCTCCAATGCATGCATGCATGCTAAGTCGCTTTAGTCGTGTCCGACTCTGCGACCCTGTGGACTGCAGCCCACCAGGCTCCTCCGTCCACAGGATTCTCCAGGCAAGAATACTGGAGTGGGTTGCCATTGCCTTCTCCAGGAAGGGCTTCTAGAGGCGTCCAAACCCTTTGCAGAGTCGTTAATTTTCATCACAAACATCTTTATTAGGTAGCAATGAATTATGCCCATTTTTAAAACAAGGAACTATTCACTGAGGTCAGCAGAGTCAAAAATAGGACTTCCTACTTTGCAATTCCCAACAGTGCTTTGCTTGGTCGACTGATTGGCACAACTGGTCAAGCGTTGCTCTCCGACCCCTCCCAAAGGTACTATTTTGTTTTCACCACTTCTTAAGTTATCCTTTACTTGGCTGGCAAAATCGAGCTTTACAGTGTGTAATCTACACGATATAAATTCTAGTGTTTTGTTTACTTCCAAAGATATTATGATGGTAATTGTTTGGCCAAATAAGCAAAGAACATTTCCTTGCTGAATAGAGAATTATTTGTCTTGAAGAGAGTAGGTAAATGGTGACTTAATTGAAGGCCCTCAAGGGCTGGCCAGAACTAATAGTCATTCAGTCTAATTTCTCCCTCAATTACCCAGCCACTAGATGCCCTGTTGCTCTTTAATAAAAATATCCGATAATTCTAACCTAGCACTTGATGACTTTTTTCAAGCCACTGCACTTTAAATTACATGAAGTCATTGTGTTTAAATTGTTCTAAGATTGTCATTTATATTACAGTAAGGAGTTAATTGTAAGCCAAGCTTTATTTAAATATTGGCTAGCCAAGGTAGAATAAGTGAGCTCCAAGTCTCATGCAACTTGCTTAAAGTAGTCACCAAGGTTTTATTTACGAAGGTGTATTTTCTTCTGTCAGTACACTGAGAAACCATTTATAATTTTATATATGCTTAGGACAACTGAGAGAAGAAAAGTAGCTGATATTTTGTTGGAAGCTTTTTATTGGGGTGACTAGTTACTTACCAAACAGGCAGCCTCAAGAAATTAATCATTTCAGTTGTGTAAATTTTAGGATTCTGTAAAGCAGGCCCTTCCTTATCCTGAAAGTTTCAGAAAACAGCAACATCATTTTAGACAGCCACAAATTTATCATGTTTATGTGCTGTCCTTAGTTGCTTGAGTCGTCTCCAACTCTTTGCAACCCCATGAACTGCAGCCCGCCAGGCTCCTCCGTCCTTACAATTCTCGCCATTTCCTTCTCCAGGGGATCTTCTCAACCCAGGGATCAAGCCCAGGTCTCCCACATTTCAGGGGATTCTTTACTAGATGAGCCACCAGGGAAGACATAAAGGTGTTCATGCCTTTTGACATATTCCCACCAAAAAATTCGAACCAAGTAGCAAAATATGAAGTGTTGAAAAAATTAAGGCCTAAAAAAGTTCAACAGGAAATACTGATAGATCAAACATGGAAGCAAACCAAATGCCCAACATGAAGGGACTAGTTGAAGAGATTCCACTCAAGGGAATCAGAAGCATATTTAGCAAAGTGGTTAAAAAAAAATTTTTTTTTAATGCATCCCCCCTGGACAGTGCAATTTCCAAAAGAAGGTGGACAACTAACGAGAGAATAGGCACGCCTTCCTCTTGAATCAGTCAGTAGATACAGGGCACAATTTCATACCCAGTCCTTCCAGGCCTCTTGCATTAGCACAGCTTGAAGTAGATATATACATTATTAAAGATGAAGACACAGAAAAGTGATTCTGATGTTCTAAATGGAAAAAGGCTATACAATAATTTGCCAAAATTATTACCAGAAAGACATGAGGGAAAAAAATCACAAAATTCTTCTACCATGCACAATTATTAATACATAATTAAAGTGAAAGTGAAGTAGCTCAGTCGTTTCCGACTCTTTGCGACCCCATGGACTGCAGCCTACCAGCCTCCTCAGTCCATGGAGTTTTCCAGGAAAGAGTACTGGAGTGGGTTGCCATTTCCCACTTCAGTGAGAGGTTGCCATCCCCTTCTCCAGGGGATCTTTCCAACCCAGGGATCGAACCTGGGTCTCCCGCATTGCAGGCAGACGCTTTACTGTCTGAGCCACCAGGGAAGCCATAATTAAAAGTAAAGTTTTATTACAAAAATATAAGACTTTCATTTAGAGACCTAGATGGTAAAAACCTATTAGCCCTGAACCTGTCCACAATCATTTTACACCTATATTTTCAGTCCTTCCCATGCATTGCTATGATACTGATACACACATATGTGCTGAAGTTCTTTCTCAGTAGTAAACAGTTAGGAGCCAATTCTGACTGTCTTAAGTGGAAGGAACTCATTGGAAACATAAGGGGTGGATCTCAGGATTAAACAGAAGCCTAGACAACCAGGCCTAAAACAAGACCGAAAGGGGCCAGGCAACACAAATAGAGTAGCCCCCCCACTGGCTCCATCAGCCACCATCAGATGCTACCCTGCCACCTTTCTGACCCCCAATCTTATCATCACTCACTCAAGCTTCAAAGTTGGCCAAACCTAAGTTGCAACCTCCTGCCAAGGGCTACCAATGAATAGAGATTTCCAGCTTATAGAGGTACTAAGTTACAGAGACCTTCAACTCAGGGTGGGACTGAAGTGGCTAGAGCCTATGGCACCTTCTGGCAGTGAGCAGTCACGTGAGTTCATAGAGAACTCGACACCTGTAATATGTTTTCTTTGCTTGGCATGACATGGAGAGGTTAGAACACACTGCCCTGATGGGACCGGGACCACTGATGTCCACAGTCAAGGATTTTCCAGTACCAAGAAAGAGGTTCAGACTCTGGCCCATCAGTTTCAGTAAATGTCCATGACAGTATCCTTCTAGGCCCTGGAAAATGGGATGGCAGACTGCGCCATCTGTCGTGTAGTGTTAGGGTCTGTATTAGTTATCCATTGCTGCTGAACAAATTATCCCCCAACTAAGTGGTTTAAAATATTTATTATCATACAGTTTCTGTGGGTCAGAAAGCTCTTTGGACAGGGGAGGGGGGAGGTGGAGGAGCTTCTCTGGAGAGCCAGTGGTTAAGACTTCTAGCTTCCATGACAGGGGCATGCCTCTATCCCTGATCCGGGAACTAACATCCCACATGCCAAGAGGTGCAGCAGGAGGGGGGGGGAAAGAAACCTCATGGGGATTCATGGTGCCAGCTGGGGCTGAAGGATGATGGGGAAGGATCTAAGCTCACTCGGTTGTCTCTGGAGGATTGGACTCTGTTCTAGAGACCATTGGTCTAAGGGCCCTGGTTACCTGCTGGGTGTTGGCCCTCTATTCTTTGCCACATGGGGCTTGCTTCATTGAAATATGCTGGCCAAGGGAGCACTAACCGAGGGACAGAAGTCACAGCCTTTAGTAACTGCATCACAGAAATGACATCCGCTACCTTGGCCACCATCAGTTGGTTCAGAGTAACTCACTAGGTCCAGCCTACTTTTAGGGGGAGGGCTTGACACGGCATGGATACCAGACAGCAGGGAATTTCCTTGTAGGGTGTCTTTGAAAATTCCCTCTACAGGGCTGTTACAACTTCCAGTAACCCAGGGAGACTGCACTTGCCACACACACATCAACTATGTCTTCTCAGACCAGGAATTGGCCAACTTTTTCTGTAACAGGTTGTGTAGTAAATATTTTAGATTCCATGCATCTGTTGAAACTATTCAACTTTGCCTTTGTGGATGAAAAGAAGCCACAGACAATATATAAACCAACGGGCGTGGCTGTGTTCCAATAAAGCTTCACTTACAAAAAAACAGGCAGCAGGCTGAACTTGGTCTACAGACTGTGATCCCAGTTCTAGAAAACACCTCTTATAAACCATCCTCAGTACTAAATGGCAAGACCAAGCCACTAGCAATGAAATCCCAGAAGGCAGCAAGTTGACTTTATGACCAATGACATGTGGTTCACCCTAGGGTCCTGGACATGCCTGATGCCATACACGAACAGAGTCGGGATATTTCTGCCACAAATGTGTGGCAAATTGAACTGGATGGCAAATGGCAGAACAATGCTAGGAAGCTGCTGCAGGAAGGGGTTTGGAGTAACGCTCAGTCAGCATTTATTAAGCACCTGTTACATTTGGAACCCTGTGTTAGGTTCTGGGCACAGAGTCAGGGAAAGAATGAAGAGGGATTACAAAGACAAGCAAGGCAATATAGAATCTAAGCCTTCAGTGAACTGACTCTAGCTGGAGAGGCAAGAGTAGTACCCAGAACTAACAACAGGGCTTCTCAAATCTGCAGGTGGTCATTTACTGAGCGGCACCCAAGACACTACATTTCTAACAGGCTTCTGGGGGATGTCACTGCTGTTGGTCCATGGACCCTCCTTTGAATAACAAGGAGTTAGAGAAACAGGGGAAGTTCTTTAGAGACAGAGGCTATAACTCACCTTCCTTCTGTGAGTTAGCCACCTATTTCCTGACATGTGGGCTGTACATCAGTCATCATTTGTTTAGTGCCTACTCTATGAAATACACAGTGCCAGGCAGCATGTTGAAATTAAAAAGAGAGAGAAAGAGGGAAACAAAGAGAAAGAACTTAAGCTCCTTAAGCTTTATGGAAAAAAACATTACTTCCGCAACCAGTTTCTCCAGGGTGGAGTATGAAAAGAGCCACAATAGAGACAAAGAGCACCAGGGCTATTTTTCTAATATCCCAGGAGAAGGAGAAGTAATTCTCCAAATGAACCCATTATCGCTAAAATGAATTTTCCAGTGTCAGTTTCTTTGTATCTGGTATAGCGTGGAGATCACTATATATATATACATGGGCTTCCCTGATGGCTTAAGGCAGTAAAGCATCTACCTGCCATGCAGAAGACCTGAGTTCGATCCCTGGGTCAGGAAGATCCCTTAGAGGAGGGCATGACAACCCACTCCAATATTTTTGCCTGGAGAATCCCATGGACAAAAGCTACATGGACTGGCAGGCTATAGTCCATAGACTCACAAAGAGTTGGACATGACTGAGCAACTAACACTTACTTTTTACTGTATATATGTATTTTTTTCATACATATATATTATATATATTCAGTTCAGTTCGGTTCAGTCGCTCAGTCGTGTCCGACTCTTTGCGACTCCATGAATCGCAGCACCCCAGGCCTCCCTGTCCATCACCAACTCCCGGAATTCACTCAGACTCACGTCCATCGAGTCGGTGATGCCATCCAGCCATCTCATCCTCTGTCGTCCCCTTCTCTTCCTGCCCCCAATCCCTCCCAGCATTACAGTCTTTTCCAATGAGTCAACTCTTTGCATGAGGTGGCCAAAGTATTATACATATATATATTTCATCATTATGGTCCTCAAAGAAGGTACAAAGCCTAATTTGCAGTCTCAGTAAATATAAGAAAGTAATTTAGTGAAGTGATTTATTTCACAATTCACTGTCTTTCATCATGATTCTATGTCATTTTATGCCTCATAATTAATTTTTTAAGCATTTTTGCTAGCTTTTTCCTTAACTGCCTTTAAAGACATGCAAGGAAAAATATGCCCAGCAATATGTGAAGCTTTAAAAAATTTTACTATTTCAAAGATATCAGAACATCTGTATCTTAAAAACTGTTTCAAAGACTTCTTTAGTCTTTCTCTGCTTCAACTGCAATTATCCTAAGAATATTCAAATTAGAAACAGATATCAATTGTTTAAAGAGGAGTCGCGTTTGCTGTGGAATTACTTGTCTGTCTCCTAATGTTATCAACAGTCTCAGTCCCTCAAATATGCCTTATGCTACTGTCCACCTGAAAATCGCACATAGTTAATTGATCTTTGGCTGTTCCTAAGGGGCCCAAGCGGAGAAGGCAATGGCACCCCACTCCAGTACTCTTGCCTGGAAAATCCCATGGACGGAGCAGCCTGGTAGGCTGCAGTCCATGGGATCGCTGAGTCAGACACGACTGAGCAACTTCACTTTGACTTTTCACTTTCATGCATTGGAGAAGGAAATGGCAACCCATTCCAGTGTTCTTGCCTGGAGAATCCCAGGGATGGCGGAGCCCAGTGGGCTGCCATCTGTGGGGTCACACAGAATTGGACACGACTGAAGTGACTTAGCAGCAGCAGCAGCAAGGGGCCCAAGACCTTTCCAAAACCCTCAAACTCCTAATTCTGCCATAGTGTATTATGCCACCCCATAAAACTGAGACTAATCTGCGTGATTAGAGAACACCAAAGTCACACTGACACAGGGGCACTGAGTGGTGTTGGCTAAATCACTCAGTGACCAAGTGCATATTTCCAAGTCACTCACTAACCTCATCACACACGTGATGCAATTTGTGCTTGGGCACAATTATGAACCTGAATTACATCAAGAACTTTCTGGACTGCTTCTAAAGACTGTGGGTGTTCAATACAGTATGTAAGTACTTACACTTAAGTGTGCAAGTTCTGCCCTGATCAGATATTTCCAATTTACATGTCTCTCTTTATCTTGGTGTGATTGTATCTGCACACATGTACACACTGTGACAGACCCAAAAATGCCCCTTCAAGAGATTCACCTGTGAATCTGTGCACATGACCTTCTTGGGAGTGGGGGTCTTTGCAAATGTGATCAAGGATCTTGAAATGAGATAATTCTGGATTATCTCAGTTCAGTTCAGTTCAGTCGCTTAGTCGTGTCCAACTCTTTGCAACCCCATGGACCGCAGAACGCCAGGCCTTCCTGCCCTTACCAACTCCCGGAGTTTACCCAAACTCATGTCCATTGAGTCGGTGATGCCATCCAACCATCTCATCCTCTATTGTCACCTTCTCCTCATGCCTTCAATCTTTCCCAGCATCAGGGTCTTTTCAAATGAGTCAGCTCTTTGCATCAGGTGGCCAAAGTATTGGAGTTTCAGCTTCAACATGACTCCTTCCAATGAACACCTAGGACTGATCTCCTTTAGAATGGACTGGTTGGATCTTCTTGCAGTCCAAGCAACTCTTAAGAGTCTTCTCCAACACCACAGTTCAAAAGCATCAATTCTTCGGCGCTCAGCTTTCTTCACAGTCCAACTCTCACATCCATACATGACTACTGGAAAAACCATAGCCTTAACTAGGCAGACATCTGTTGGCAAAGTAATGTCTCTGCTTTTTAATATGCTGTCTAGGTTGGTCATAACTTTCCTTCCAAGGAGTAAGCATCTTTTAATTTCATGGCAGCAGTCACCAAATGTAGTGATTTTGGAGCCCCCCAAAATAAAGCCAGCCACTGTTTCCACAGTTTCCCCATCTATTTGCCATGAAGTGATGGGACCAGATGCTATGAGCTGAGTTTTCTGAATGTTGAGCTTTAAGCCAACTTTTTCAACAACTCGTTCACTTATATCAAGAGGCTTTTTAGTTCTTCTTCACTTTCTGCCATAGGAGTGGTGTCATCTGCATATCTGAGGTTATTGATATTTCTCCCAGCAATCTTGATTCCAGCTTGTGCTTCTTCCAGCTCAGCGTTTCTCATGATGTATTCTGCATATAAGTTAAATAAGTAGGGTGACAATATGCAGCCTTGATGGACTCCTTTTCCTATTTGGAACCAGTCTGTTGTTCCATGTCCAGTTCTAACTGTTGCTTCCTGACCTGCATACAGATTTCTCAGGAGGCAGGTCAGGTGGTCTGGTATTCCCATCTCTTTCAGAATTTTCCACAGTTTATTATGATCCACACAGTCAAAGGCTTTGGCATAGTCAATAAAGCAGAAGTAGATGTTTTTCTGGAAATCTCTTTTTCGATGATCCAGCAGATGTTGACAATTTGATCTCTGGTTCCTCTGCCTTATCTAAAACCAGCTTGAACATCTGGAATTTCACGGTTCACGTATTGCTGAAGCCTGGCTTGGAGAATTTTGAGCATTACTCTACTAGCATGTGAGATGAGTGCAATTGTGTGGTAGTTTGAGCATTCTTTAGCATTGCCATTCTTTGGGATTGGAATGAAACTGACCTTTTCCAGTCCTGTGGTCACTGCTGAGTTTTCCAAATTTGCTGGCATATTGAGTGCAGCACTTTCACAGCATCATCTTCCAGGATTTGAAATAGCTCAACTGGAATTCCATCACCTCCACTAGCTTTGTTCGTAGTGATGCTTCCTAAGGCCCACTTGACTTTGCATTCTAGGATGTCTGGCTCTAGATGAGTGATCACACTATCGTGATTATCTGGGTTGTGAAGATCTTTCTGTATAGTTCTTCTGTGTATTCTCGCTACCTCTTCTTAATATCTTCTGTTTCTGTTAGGTCGATACCATTTCTCTCCTTTATCGAGCACATCTTTGCATGAAATGTTCCCATGGTATCTCTAATTTTCTTGAAGAGATCTCTAGACTTTCCATTCTATTGTTTTCCTCTACTTCTTTGCATTGATTGCTGAGGAAGACTTTCTTGTCTCTCCTTGCTATTCTTTGGAACTCTGCATTCAACTGGGTGTATCTTTCCTTTTCTCCTTTGTCTTTTGCTTCTCTTCTAGTCACAACTGTTTGTAAGGCCTCCTCAGACAGGCATTTTGCTTTTTTGCATTTCTTTTCCGTGGGGATGGTCTTGATCCCTGTCTCCTGTACAATGTCACGAACCTCTGTCCATAGTTCTCAGGCACTCTGTCTATCAGATCTAGTCCCTTAAATCTATTTCTTACTTCCATTGTACAATCATAAGAGATTTGATTTAGGTCATACCTAAATGGTCTAGTGGTTTTCCCTACTTTCTTCAAGTCTGAATTTGGCAATAAAGACTTCATGATCTGAGCCATAGTCAGCTCCCAGTCTTGTTTTTGCTGACTGTATAGAGCTTCTCTATCTTTGGCTGCAAAAAATAAAATCAGTCTGATTTCAGTGTTGACCACCTGGTGATGTCCATGTGTAGAATATTCTCTTGTGTTGTTGGAAGAGGGTGTTTGCTATGACCAGTGTGTTCTCTTGGCAAAACTCTATTAGCCTTTGCCCTGCTTCGTTCTGTATTCCAAGGCTAAATTTGCCTGTTACTCCAGCTGTTTCTTGACTTCCCACTTTTGCATTTCAGTCCCCTATAATGAAAAGGACATCTATTTTGGGTGTTAGTTCTAAAAGGTCTTGTAGGTCTTCATAGAACCATTCAACTTCAGCTTCTTCTGCATTACTGGTTGGGACACAGACTTGGATTACCGTGATACTGAAAGGCTTGCCTTGGAAATAAACAGAGATCATTCTGTCGTTCTTGAGATTGGATCCAAGTACTGCATTTCGGACTCTTTGGTTGACTGTGATGGCTACTCCATTTCTTGTAAGGGACTCTTGCCCACAGTAGTGGGTATAATGGATTATCTCAGTGTGCCCTAAATCCAGGGGCTTATGAAGGGAAGAATAAGGGGATTTGAGACAGCCACATGAGGAGGAGGAGGCTGTGTGAAAATGGAGCAGAGAGATGGAACCGCAAGCCGAGGAATGCCAACAGCCACAAGATGCCGGGAGAGACAAAGACTGGATCCTCCCCCCGCAGAACTGGGGGGGAGTCCACCTTGATTTTGGACTTCTGGCCTCCAGGACTTGAGAGAATAAGCTTCAGTTGTTTAAGCCACCAAGACTGTGGTCATTTCTTACAGCAGTTGTAGGAAACTATTACACACACACTGCTCAGATTTTTCGGGTCTTGGGAAGAAGAGTGGTACAAAGTTGTTTAAAAGATCAGGGGGACCAGTGGATTGTGGAAGCTACGGTGATACAGCACCGCATCTCTCCCCCATCAGAACTGCAATGCTTTTTATTGGAATGTACTTTTGTAGAAGATGCAGAGCTCATATGTTATACAAATTTTATGTATCAATAAAGGCAAATCTAGATTCACTACTTGTCTTCATAATTTTATAGTTTACTCTCTCTCTCTCCCCCTCTGGGTTCTGACCACTCTTCAGTAAGAAGGGGGTTATAAGCACTCTGGTTTGATGGAAAAGTAATTTTTTGATTAGGATGTGAGCTGAAATTGCTCTTCCGCTGAGCAGAAACATAATTGCTGCCTTAGGAACACTGCTAGTGGGTCACCACGGCTGCAAAGGTCAGGGCTGTTCCTTTTTATTGTTATTTTTTGAGATTTACTCATTTGTTTTCTGTTTAGCTGTGCTGGGTCTTCATCGCTGCACGTGGGTTTTCTCTAGTTGCTGCGAGAAGGGGCTCCTCTTTGTCGCAGTGCTCAGGCTCCTCATCACGGTGGCTTGTCTTGCAGTGGAGCACAGGTATGAGGTGCCTGGGCTCAGTAGCTGGGGCACATGGGTTCAGTTGCTCTATGGTATGTGAAATCTTCCTGGACCAGGGATCAAACCGGCGTCCCTTGCATTGCAAGGCAGATTCTTAACCAGTGGACCACCAGGGAAGCAGGGCTGTTACCTTTTAACAATTACCTGCCTAAATATCATCTGTGTTGTACTTTAACTACCATTTAAACATCTGACTTTATGAGGATAACTTTATAGGATAGGTCAGGGGTCTTGTATCAGGTTTCCCGCAACAGACTCTGAGACGGAGTTTCTGATGCAAGTGACTTTAGGAGGATCATGCTCGCAAGTGAAATATGTTAGGGAATAAGGGGAGCAGGAGAGCGCAGGGGAAAAAGTCAGGCAAAAATGAAAGTTCAGGGAAGTCCGGCTTCAGTCTAAGGAGCTGGAGTGGGTGTAGCACTACAGAATTCCATGCCCCGCCTGGGGCAAGAGTCCAGGACTTTTGTAACCTGTATTAATCACTCATTAGCTGCAGACTACCTTCCTCCTGGGGAAAGCATAGCATCTTGAGCATCTCTGGGCAAGGAGGCTCTTTCTGGAGAAGGACGTGGTGTGAGTCATTGGTAACCGGTGCTCGTGGCAGCCTGAGATGGGCACACCAGCAGGTAAAGGGGAACTGGTCAGGTTATCAGCTGCATCGAAGGGTGCAGAGTGTGCACATGTTAAGTTGCTTCAGTCGTGTCCAGCTCTTTGTAACCCCATGAACTGTAGCTCGCCAGGCTCCTCTGTCCGTGGGATTCTCCAGACAAGAATACTGGAGTGGGTTACGATACCCTCCTCCAGGGATCTTCCTGACCCAGGGATTGACCTCAAGTCTCTCAAGTCCCCTGTACTGGCAGTGAGTTCTTTACCACTAGCACCACCTGGGAAGCCCAAGGATGCAGGGACTTTGCTTCAGATTGCGTCTCTAATCACACGGTTGATCATATTAGTGGCCACATCAGCTATCAGAGAACTCACTGAGAGAAAAAAAATGCTTGCATTACGAAAGATTATTGGAATTTCATGAGTCTTTCGAATCACGTCATGGAGACATGATCAGCAAATATTTTCAAATCTTAATAGGAATAATGTGGGAAGAGCGTCTTTTGTAAAGAAGTCGGTAGTTAGATTGCACGTGTAAGCAGGAGCCCAGTCACAAGTCTGGCAGTGCTGCTATGGCCAGGGCTGAGTTCCATCATGTTTATTTTCATGGTCTGTCAGCCACGTGAATCTCTGTCTGTCAGTGTAGATTATTTTAGTCTGAAGACTCTTGAGAGTCCCTTGGACTGCAAGGAGATCCAACCAGTCCATTCTGAAGGAGATCAGCCCTGGGATTTCTTTGGAAGGAATGATGCTAAAGCTGAAACTCCAGTACTTTGGCCACCTCATGCGGAGTTGACTCATTGGAAAAGACTCTGATGCTGGGAGGGATCGGGGACAGGAGGAGAAGGGGACGACCGAGGATGAGATGGCTGGATGGCATCACGGACTCGATGGACGTGAGTCTGAGTGAACTCCGGGAGTTGGAGATGGACAGGGAGGCCTGGCGTGCTGCGATTCATGGGGTCACAAAGAGTCGGACACGACTGAGCGACTGAACTGAACTGAAGGTCCTAGTAGGGACAGGTCCCTGTGTATGTATCGTTCTCTAATGTTGCACAATTATCTGCTTAATTACTGCTTCTTGTTGATGATGCAGTGTAGATATGTGACTATTTGCTTTGGTGGTGGTTCTTTAGTCGCTAAGTCATGTCTGATTCTTGTGACTCCCATGGACTGTAGCCCGCCAGGCTCCTCTGTCCATGGGGTTCTCCAAGCAAGAATACTGGAGTGGGTTGCCGTTTCCCTCTCCAGGGAGTCTTCCTGAGCCAGGGATTGAGCCCAGGTCTCCTGAACTTCAGGCAGTTTCTTTACCCACTGAGCTACCGGGGAAGCCCCATTTGCTTTGGGATGATGGCAACAATGTTCTGCTTAATAATTGCCCAGGTTTTAACCATGTGACTAAGACAGCCTCTGAAGCAGGATGCACACACTCAAACAATTCCAGGAACCAGACAGACAACGTAAAAGAGAGAAGCTGACGGTGCATAAAGCAAAAGAGATCAGTGGGAGCTGTCACAGACTAGAGACTGTAAAGGATTCTAATCAGAAAGCTTGAAACACGACACAGGCCAAACAAAACACTTCTGTGGCTCAGACCTGGTTAAAATGTCACCGGTTAGTGGCCTAAAGGCTGATCGGAGCTCAGAGCTGGAAAATCAGGCCAATTACAGATGTCCTGGATGGGCTCTGCTGTCTTACATTTGTCTGGCTCCCCGAAGAGTCAAAAACTATTATTATTTCAAAACCACCATGAGATATCACCCCACCCCTGTCAGAATGGGTATCATCAAAAAGTCCACAAATGACAAACGTTGACAAAGATGTGGAGGAAAGTGAACCCACGTGAATGGTTGGTGGAACTGTAAATTGATGCCCCCATGGCGGAAAACAGTATGGAGGTTTCTTTTAAAAAATGAAAATAGAACTACCATCTGACCTAGCAATTCCACTCCTATGTATATAAATGGAAAAAACAAAAATATTAGTTCCAAAAGATACACGCACCCCCATGTTCATAGCAGCATTATTTACAGTCGCCAAGACATGAAAGCAACCTAAGTGTCCATCGACAGCTGAATGGTAAAAAAAGACGTGGTGCATATATATGATGGGATGCTATTCAGCTATAAAAAAGAACAAGATGTTGCCATTTGGAGGAACATGAGTGGACCTGGAGGGCATTATGCTTAGCGAAATAAGTCAGAAAGAGAAAGAGAAATACTGTATGGTATCATTTATGTGTGGAATCTAAAAAATACAGCAAACTAGTGGATATAACATAAAAGAAGCTGACTCACAGATATAGAGAACAAACTAGTCGTTACCAGAGGGGAGGGAGCCATATCGGGCCGGGGAGGGGGCAGTACAAACTATTGCCTGTAAGTCAGGCTCAAGGATGTATTATTGTACCTTAGGTTGAATATAGCCAGTATTTTATACAACTTTAAATGGAAAGTAACCTTTACAATTGTATGAAAGTTAAACATTTTTTGGGAAACTGTTACATTTGCCTCTGCCCACTGCCCCATGGGTGATTGGAAGAACCAGTGTTTTCAGTCACGCTTCTCTGCCTGTAAAACCAGATGTAGAGGTGATCTTGAGATACTTCCTGGCTTGCCAGGGAAATCTGAGTCATAGGTGTCCCATTTACTTAACAAGCCGCGAGAAACACCTCAAAAGAGCCATTTCCTATTACAGTGCCCTACATCTAGTAAGCCCTCCTTAAAAACTTCCTGATGCTCAAACAAGCTAGTTTCATAATACTTGCTTCCACGTCTTTAATCCAGCGTGTGGCTTTTATTTTAAGCATGAAGTTTTTCAGTCTATTATGATGCAAAGATTACATGTACGGGTAGCGTGTTGGTGAGGATGTGGAAAGTTGGAACGCTCATGCACTGCTGGTGGAAATGCAAAATGAGGCAGTCACTCTGAAAAAGAGTACAGTGGGTAAACATGAAGTCATCATATGACCCAGAAATACCACTCCTGTTCCCAAAAGGAATGAAAACGCATGTCCAGATGTTGCTGCCTTTATGTGCCATATTGTCTTGACCAATCACAGTGGTGTGTATTAAGGGGAGAATTTTTTAAAGTAAGAGTCTGACTCAATCTTCACAACTGTATTTACTGAAGAAAATAAGGTCAGATGTGAAATTCACTATAAGGTTTGTTCAGTAGTATCTTTTAATATGGGGAAATCTTACTTAAAGTATGTTTGTTTTACTATAAAATTGAAAATATACACTTATGCCCGAAGGATCTGAACTGATGTTTGCTCTTTTAATTAACACATAATATACGGTTTTCCAATAGCCCATGGAACTTTTGATTAAGCCATACTTTTATGAATGATGAGACTACTGACAAGGACAAGGACATGTCCAGAGAATTTCCTGATGGCCCAGTGTTTAGGACTTTGTGTTTCCGTGGGAACTATGATCCTGCATGCCAAGCACTGTGTGAAAACAATAACAAGATTTGTTCCCAGATATCATAGCAGCATCATTCATAATAGTCAAAACGTGGAAACAATCCCAATGTCTACCAATGGAAGAATGAAAAGGGTAGTGGTGGTGGTATGGTTTGGTCACTAAGTCGGGTCTGACTTTTGCAACCCCGTGGACTAAAGCAGCATATCCATACAACGGAACATCCATACAATGGAAGTCCATCCATACAACGGAACAGCATTCAACAATAAAAAAAAATGAAATTCTAACACACGCCACACCTTGGATAAACCTTGAAAACAATCTGCTAAGTGAAGAAGCCAGTCACAGAAGACCACATATTTTATGATTCTATTTATATGAAATGTCCAAAGTAGGCCAATCCATAGAGACAGAAAGATGAGTGGTTGCCAGGAGCTGAGGGGAGGAGAGATTGGGGAGTGACTACTAACAGTATAAGGTTTCTTTTTGAGATGATGAAAATGTTCTAAAATTGATTGTGGTGATGGTTTTACAGCTTTTGAATATACTAAAAACCATTGAACTGTACACTTTCAATAGATGAATTCTGTGGTATGTGAAATATATCTCAATAAAGCTGTGGTTTAAAAGAAGATAATATGTATTAGGGAGGATTTTGTCCTAGCCAACAAATCCTGTGCATAGGAATGAACTACAATACAGCTTTAAATGCTTTGCTCACTATGAGGTATATGGTAGGCGATCAAAAGATGCTTAATGAATAAATTTTGAAAAGACTTCTGAAAACCTAGAATATTCAGTGAATTGGGTTAAGAGATTCTGATCAATTTTCAAAATTTCTGGAGGCTATCCTGAAAAATATGGATTTTCTTTCCTACTGGAAAGAACCTCGCATGAAACCCGGCATGTGGCATCCTCTCAGTGGAAAGCACTTCCTTTCTTCCTTTTCCAAAACCAAATTTTAAAATCTATTCTCAGTTATTCCTCTTTCCCTACTTAATATCAAGTTTGTCAGCTTCATAATGGATCATTAACAGAAAGAGAGGTTAGTTAGTATTAGTTGCTCAGCCATGTCCAACTCTTTGTACTGTAGCCCATCAGGCTCCACTGTCCATGGAATCTCCAGGCAAGAATACTGGAGTGGGTTGCCAATCCCTTCCCCAGGAGATCTTCTTGACCCAGGGATCGAACCCGAATCTCCCACATTGCAGACAGATTCTTTATCACCTGAGCCACAGGGAGGCCCAGAAAGAGAGAAAAGAATTTAAAAAGACCAATCTTACTTGTAGTCAACAGTTTGAGTTATACTCAGCTAAAAACTGGCTTTTTGAATGCTGTTTAGTACGGTGGTTTTCAAACTTTAAGAGTGCTTCAGAATCACCTAAAGGGTGGGGCCCAACAATTTGCACTTCCAACAAGTTCCCAGGAAGCCTTGCTGCTTTTATTCTGGGGAATACATTCTAGGAATCCCTGGACTGGAATTTTTCTTTTTTAAAGAATTTTTAAAAATTTTTGAAATAATCACAAAGTTACAAAGAAGTTACATTTATTGGAAGGACTGAAGCTGAAACTCCAATACTTTGGCCACCTGATGTGAAGAGTCAACTCATTAAAAAAGATCTTGTTGCTGGGAAAGATTGAAGGCAAGAGGCAAAGGGGATGACAGAGGATGAGATGGTTGGATAGCATGACTGAGTCAATGGACGTGAGTTTGAGCAAACTCCAGGAGATGCTGAGGACAGGGAAGCCTGGCATGCTGCAGCCCATGGGGTCACAAAGAGTCGGACACAATTTAGTGACTCAACAACAACAAAGAAGCTGGAAATAAAGGGCAAAAAACTTTTAAAAAAACTGACCTGTTTGAAAATAAGTTGCTGACATCACAACCTATCACCTTCTAAAACTTTAGTGTGGAATTCCTACAAACCAAGATATTCTGCTACGTCACCAAAGTATGACCATTGTGACCAGGAAAGGAACACTGATGCATTGCTACCACCCAATCTTTCCATACTACTCAAATTTTGCAAACTGCTTGAATAACTTTGTTTACAGCCAAAGGATCCAGTTCAAAATCGGGCATTTCAGTGACTTGTCATGTTCTCAGTCATGAACAGTTCCTAGTCTCTCCTCGACTTTCATTACCCTGACGCTTTTGAAGGTCACAGACTCGTTATTCTTGGAGCAACCCCCAATTTGGATTGATCTGCTATTTCCTCACGAGTAGGTTCAAGTTACGCATCTTGAGCAGGAATCTCAAATAGATGCTTCTGTGTTCCTCTCAGTACATCCTCTCAGGCTACACGATTTCAGTCTCTCCTGTTAATGATGAGGTGAACTTCCATGTGTAATGAAGGTGGCACCTGCCACGTTTCTCTCCTCTTTGTCATGAATAGCTATTACGTGAAGAAGTATTTTGAGCTGATCTAAATATCTCACTTCTTCTCAAATTTTCATTTTATTCATTAGATTATTTACTTGTGTCTCTATGGACACGTGGCTTCTCATTTTATTTAACAGATTCATACTCTCCTCCTATTGACACCACCCTTATGGCAGAAAGTGGAGAGGAGCTAAAAAGCCTCTCGTCTTCACTTTCTGCCATAAGGGTGGTGTCAATAGGAGGAGGGTATGAATCTGAAAGTCTGACACTGTTTCCAAAAAGTTGGCTTAAAGCTCAACATTCAGAAAATGAAGATCATGGCATCTGGTCCCATCACTTCATGGGAAATAGATGGGGAAACTGGAAACAGTGTCAGACTTTATTTTATTGGGCTCCAAAATCACTGCAGATGGTGACTGCAGCCATGAAATTAAAAGATGCTTATTCCTTGAAAGAAAAGCTATGTCCAACCTAGATAGTATTTTCAAAAGCAGAGAAATTACTTTGCCGACTAAGGTCCGTCTAGTCAAGGCTATGGTTTTTCCTGTGGTCATGTATGGATGTGAGAGTTGGACTGTGAAGAAGATTGAGCACTGAAGAATTGATGCTTTTGAACTGTGATGTTGGAGAAGACTCTTGAGAGTCCCTTAGACTGCAAGGAGATCCAACCAGTCCATTCTGAAGGAGATCAGCCCTGGGATTTCTTTGGAAGGAATGATGCTAAAGCTGAAACTCCAGTACTTTGGCCACCTCATGCGAAGAGTTGACTCATTGACTCTGATGCTGGGAGGGATTGGGGGCAGGAGGAGAAGGGGACGACCGAGGATGAGATGACTGGATGGCATCATGGACTTGATGGACGAGAGTCTGAGTGAACTCTGAGAGATGGTAATGAACAGGGAGGCCTGGCATGCTGTGATTCATGGGGTCGCAAAGAGTTGGACACACTGAGCGACTGAACTGAACTGATGATCATTCACCCTGATGTTCTGATTATCCCTGACTTGGCTCATGGGAACCCTTTTAAGTTGACTTCTATATCCTTTTGACATGCCCTGGTCATTCTTTGAGCGTTTGCTTATTTTCTGGCACAACAAAATGCTCCAGGTTCACTTTGTGCTTTCTCTGCTGCAGTCCTGGAATCAGCCATCTCTCTAAGGAGCCATGGTTCCTTTTATTGAAAGTGGCCTTAAAGTCCAAATTTGGGCCCCAGGGGTCCTCACTGCTGCCGGAGTGCTGGTTCCTTAAGCATCCTCAGGGAGCACTAAGGTACGTAGACTGCCGTGCCGGTCCTCTATTGAGCGTTGACGAGTAGTTGCTCAGTCGTGTCCAACTCTTTGCAGCCTCGTGGACCGTGGCCTGCCAGGTTCCTCTGTCAGTTCTCTATAGCTGCACAAATTAGCAGCTTATATCAACATGCAGTTATTATCATTTGGTTTCTGAGGTCAGGAGTCCAGCCATGGCTTAGCTGTTCCTCTGCATCACGGTCCCAAAAACTGTCAGCTGGGGCTGTGTTTTTGTCTCCAGGTTCAACTGGGGAAGGACCCATTCCCAAGCTCATGTGATGGTAGAATTCAGTTCTTTGTGGATTTGTTGGACAAAGAGCCTCAGTTTCTTGAAGGCTGTTGGCTAGAGGTTGTTGCCGTTTAGTTGCTCACTCAAGTCTGACTCTCTTGCGACCCCATGGGCTGTGGCCCGCCAGGCTCCTCTGTCCATGGGATTCTCCAGATAAGAATACTGGAGTGGGTTGCCATTTCCTTCTTTTATGGGATTGGGAGGGTCAAAGAGGACCCTCTCTTGTTCTGAGGACCCTCAAGGACCTCAGTTCTTGGTAAGAACACAAAGAATAAAGTTGCCTCCACTTTTTTTTTTATCCATGTGGGCCTCTCCACAGGACAAGTGACTAAACATAGCAGCTTGCTTCGTGAAAGCTGGCAAGGGAGAGAGTCTCCAAGCAAGACAGACATAATCTTATGCAATATAATTACAGAAATGACATCCTATTCGTTTTGTATTCTGTTGGTTGAGAGCAAGTCATTGGTCATGTCACACTCAAGGGGAGGGAATTAATTACACAAGGGCATGAGCTCCAGGAGGGGTGGACCATTAGGGACCACCTTAGAATCTTTAACCTTAATCACCTTAATAAGAGGCAAAGGCGAGGGAGAAACCCAGGCCTCCTAAAGTGCGTAACTGGGGAGAACAGAAGCTACAGTGCATATTTGCATATGTACATCTACACCTGAATTTCTATCTATCTAGTCTCTCTATCTGTCTATCATTTGTCTTTCTATCTTGAAAATCATGGTTCGTGTTCATACGTCCAGTTCCAGTCCAACACCACCATGTCCATTCTGGGTCTCTCCCTTTCCATATTTGTGACTCCTTTCTTGAGTGTGAGAAACCTTCATAGATTTATTTATCTGATCAGTTCCGTAGGCTCACCTCCACCCCTCTCTCTTATGGATGCTTTCCTCTCTGCTCAGGCTCCAATACGCTCACATGAGGATGACTTGGTCATTGTGTTCACACTCTGACACACACGTGGAGCCACCCCATCTGTGGATGCCCTCACCCTCACGGGCTCTGACCCCCCCATCAGACTTCCCCCTGGCACAGAGGTCCTCTTTTCCTAGAGTGGGTGCCAACATGCCACAAGTAACTCTCTCCCGCACTGTAAATGTCCACCTCTCTCTGCCCCATCTAATACTTTAGGATGACTGGATCATTTGGGAAGAGAAGGGAAGGGCCAGACAGGAAAAGAGCCACTTCTCTTCAATGATTCTTTATTTCTTCATCAGATGCGATGCTCCTTTATGCCCCAAAAAGATGGGGGAAGAGGTACAAAGCATTCCCTGAACAGATGGTGTAAAATACAGGTGGCTATTCTATAAATCTCCCGCCTATTAGCTGGCTTTGGAGAAACTCTAATGTGTGAAGAAGTAGGAAAAAAAAATGAAAGAAGGACAAAGGTCAACAAGGATGCTCAGCCCTTTTATTTGAGCTCTAGGCTTGCCCTGGGCTCATCTCTCTTCCAGCCAGAGAAGCCCACTTTGCAGTCCTTTGTGTTAGTTCAATTCCTCACTTCATTCAAGGGCCAGCTCCCAAGGCTCCGTCTTCCATGGAAGACGCTCCCTAACCTGAGCCCAGCCAATGTATCCCCTTTTCAAATTCCATCCATGCTCCTGTCCTTGTCATCAGGCTCCATTGCTTGATTCTGTATGACCTTGCATTGATCTCTAGCTCTTTTATGTAGACACATCTTTTCTCCTAAACTAGGTAGTAAGTTCCTTAAAGATCTACTTCCTTCTGTCTTTCACATGCTTGTTGAGTGATTGATACCAGCCGCCCTGGGTAGGCACACGCTACTGGGCTGACGTGAGAAAGATGGAAATCTTTTCAGAAGAATGGCCACTAGCTCTTTCATCTCTTATTCCTTTGTTTAGTTCTGTCGCCAGGCTTAAGGCAAGCACAGCATCAAAAAGTTCAATAAATATGGACTGAATTAGAATTTAGTACGTACAGTAACTATCTCTACAGAATATGTGGACCCCAGAAGCCACGTACATCCTATTTCACCTACCCCAGTGGTTGGTGGATGATGGTCAATGTTGTTGTTGTTCTGTCACTAAACCTTGTTCAACTCCTGCGACCCCATGGACTGCAGCATGCCAGGCCTCCCTGTCCTTCACCATTTCCCAAAGTTTGCTCAAACTCCTGTCCATTGAGTCAGTGACGCCATCCAAGCATCTCATTCTCCGTTGCCCCCTTCCCCTCCTGCCCTCAATTTTTCCCAGCATCAGGATATTTTCCAATTAGGCAGCTCTTGGCATCGGGTGGCCAAAGTATTGGAGCTTCAGCTTCAGCGTCAGTCCTTCCAATGAATATTCAGGGTTGATATCCTTTAGGATGGACTGGTTGGATTGCCTCGAAGTCCAAAGGACTCTCAAGAGTCTTCTCCAGCACCACAGCTCAAAAGCATCAGTTCTTTGGTGCTCAGCCTTCTTTATGGTCAGTGACATGCGTATAAAACTCGATGGATGGTTTTATTTGTATCCCTGGTTTTCAGGACCCCATATATAATGTGAGCACCATAATTTAAAGAGTCTCACTGAACATGGATGCAAAATTACATTTGCAAACCACTGAAAGAGAGGGATCAAAGAGTCTGATCATCTTCCGACACAGTCTGAGTTAAGAAAGGCAGCAGCTTTGATTGTGATTAAAAAAGAATAAGAACGATTTTCTGGTGTGACACGCACCCTCAGTCTTGATTGCATCACAGCCATGGTGTTTAAGGCACTTGCTTCCTATGGAGCCTTCAGAGCTGCACGTGACTTGAATTTCAGACTTACTTATAAAAACAAACCAGAAGTTTTTCTTATAATAAAATCCCTAGTAACTGTGTAGGGGGTGAACATTAGTCATCACCACACAAATGTTAACTGGTTTGACCCAAGTCACTGAAAAGCATCAGACCTGGAAAATCTTGACCTTGTGACCAGAACACCTTCCAAGAGGCCTTGTGGATATCATCATTTTTTTTTTTCCTTATTGGTGTTCATCATGAGTAAGAGAGTGGCTTTGGGTTGTATTTACTTGGTAGTCAAGTGATACTATCAAGTCTTCCCTAATCACCCTGATCTAGCACTCAGCTAGTCAAAACAGACCCAAGGAATAGCATCATGCAATCGGGACATGGAGCACACCCTCCTGCTGCCTGCCGGGGTGAGCCCTGGCTCCACACAGCTGCACAAGACTCCTTTAAGGAGTGGGAGCAAGCGAGAATGCCTGCGGGCTGCCAGAACCCGTGAGCCTGGATAAGAGGATCCCAAACACGTGAAGAGGGAGATGCAAAATGTAAACAGAGCACTTTCTCCTTGGCAAAAACAAGACACAAGAGACACCACGGGGGAGAAAGAAACAGAATTTTTAGATGTGCTAGTTATGACTGTTTTTAGAGGTTTTTTTCCCCTGCAAATTCAAAAGTAGTTTTTTTTTTTAATAGAACATTTGATTCTGGTTTTATAAAGTAATCGAATACACATGTACACACACACACACACACACACACTTGCCCATGTAGTTGGCCAGGGGATGTCTGAAGAAATGCAACCAGCATTTTGACTCTGTTCTGGGTGCCAGAGGTCACAGTGGTGGCCTCTGAGTGTCCTTGTTCCTTGAGAAGCACAAAGGGAAAGGCTGCAGTTTTAGGAGAGGGTGAGCTCTCCAAGGAACAGTTTCTTGAGATTCTCTGAGTCCTTTGTTTGTTTAACTACCATTTTAAATCAACACACTCTCTTGATGGGAAGGAGACCCCTTGAAAAAAGGAGGCTGGACCCTGGCAGGCAGCATAAACTTCCTCAGACGCACGTGCAGCTGAAAATGTTCACTAGCTGGAAACTGAAGGAGAAACGAGAAGCTTTTGTTCAAGAGAGGTTCTGTGGTGAGTTTTTATGTTTAGCCAAGATTTTGGCTAGATATCAGACTCTCCAGTTATTAGATTTACTTAAATTCTACCTATATTAATCAGAATACTATTTTAAAACCCTGGAGTTCTAGCCGCTGGGTGGCCGGAGAGTTCCTTCTAACATTTTTTTAAACCCTTAAACTGAACCCAATATAAGACTCACTTCCTTGAACCAAGACAGAGATGAAAGGTCAAGAAATGTGGAAGTTCAGTGACATTTCTTACCAACCATTATTAATAGCATCTACTGCTCAGGATTAACCAAATGCCAATGAGTTTGTCCTCATAAGGTCCTCATAATATATGCATCCTCAGATGTAAACAATGTGTCCAGGGTTTTTCTTTGTTTCAAGCTTAGCTATTTTTTATCTAAGTTTTAAAGTGAAAGTGAAAGTGAAGTTGTGTCCAACTCTTTGCCATCCCGTGGTCTGTAGCCTGCCAGGATCCTTCGTCCATGGGATTTTCCAGGCAGGAATACTGGAGTGGGTTGCCATTTACTTCTCCAGGAGATGTTCCTGACCGAGGGATCGAACCCGGGTCTTCTGCACTGCAGACAGACGTTTTACTGTCTGAGCCACCAGGGAAGCTAAAGTAGAAGTTTTAAAGTAGAAACATTTATTGTTAGCACATGGAGTCATTTTTAAGAGTGATTGTTTGTAAAAAAAAATTATTTATTTGTTCATTAAAACTATTGCATGTTAGACATTATGCTGTGTGGGATACAAAGAGAAATTAAAGGTAAAATTCTGAAATGCTAAAGTTATCTAGCCAACCTCATTTGTTATTGCTGTTGTTACTTGGTTGCTAAGTCATGTTCAACTCTTTTGCAACCCCATGGACTATAGCCTGCCAGGCTTCTCCGTCCATGGGATTTCCCAGGCAAGCATACTGGAGCGGGTTGCCATTTCCTTTTCCAGTGGATCTTCCTGACCCAGGGATTGAATCCCGGTCTCCTGTATTGGCAGGCGGACTCTTTACTGCTGAGCCACCTGGGAAGCCCCAGTATCTATATTTAAATGTTTTGTGAAGGTAGATGGTTAATCAGACATTAGGGAAAGGAATTTTGTGTGTCACTTCCTCCGTTGTCCTCCAGGCATCCTCAGGACAGGAACTCGATCGCTTCTATATCCTGTATTGTTCCTGTATTTCACAGCTAAATACCATGTTCAGTAGCTCAGTAAATACTGAGCAAACTGAGAGTCAGAGACCTGCATTCTCCCTGCCCTCGGCATGTTCTAGGTTGAGGTCTTGTGGCACACAGAAGGGGGAGCTGTGAGCACAGTTACAAACCCCCAGGGATGGGCACTATAAAGCCTTTCTCAGTTCAGTTCAGTCGCTCAGTCCTGTCCGACTCTTTGCGACCCCATGGACTGCAAGACACCAGACTTTCCTGTCCATCACCAACTCCGGGAGTTTAGCCAAATTCATGTCCTTCAAGTTGGTGATACCCTCCAACCATCTCATCTTCTGTCATCCCCTTCTCCTCCTGCCTTCAATCTTTCCCAGCATCGGGGTCTTTTCCAATGAGTCAGTCCTTTGCATCAGGTGGCCAGAGTATTGGAGCTTCAGCTTCAACATCACTCCTTCCAGTGAATATTCAGGACTGATTTCCTTTAGGATAGACTGGTTTGGTCTCCTTGTAGTCCAAGGGACTCTCAAGAGCCTTCTCCAACTCTACAGTTCAAAAGCATCAATTCTTCAGTGCTCAGCTTTCTTTATAGCCCAACCCTCATATCCATACACGACTACTGGAAAAACCATAGCTTTGACTAGATGGACATTTGTTGGCAAAGTAATGTCTCTGCTTTTTAGTATGCTGTCTAGGTTGATCGTAGCTTTTCTTCCAAGAAGCAAGCGTCTTTTACTTTCATGGCTGCAGTCACCATCTGCAGTGATTTTGGAGCCCCCCAAAATAGTCTCTCACTGTTTCCATTGTTTCCCCATCGATTTGCCATGAAGTGATGGTACCAGATGCCATGACCTTAGTTTCTTGAATGTTGAGTTTTAAGCCATCTTTTTCACTCTCCTATTTTACTTTCATCAAGAGGCTCTTTAGTTCTTCACTTTCTGCCATAAAGGTAGTATCATCTGTGAATGTGAGGTTCTTGATATTTATCCCAGCAATCTTGATTCCAGCTTGTGCTTCATCCAACCCAGTATTTTGCATGATGTACTGTGGATATGTTAAACAAGCAGAGTGACAATATGCGCCTTGATGAACTCCTTTCCTGATTTGGAAGCATTCTGCTGTTCCACGTCCAGTTCTAACTGTTGCTTCCTGACCTGCATACAGGTTTCTCAGGAGACAGGTCAGGTGGTCTGCTATTCCCATCTCTTTAAGAATGTTCCACAGTCTGTTGTGATCCACACAGTCAAAGGCTTTGGTGTAGTCAATAAAGCAGATGTTTTTCTGGAACTCTCTTGCTTTTTCGATGATCCAGCAGATGTTGACAATTTGATCTCTGGTTCCTCTGCCTTTTCTAAAACCAGCTTGAACATCTGGAACTTCACAGTTCATGAACTGTTGAAGCCTGACTTGGAGAATTTTGAGCATTACTTCGCTAGCGTATGAGATGAGTGCAACTGTGCGGTAGTTTTAGCATTCTCTGGCATTGTCTTTCTTTGGAATTGGAATGAAAACTGACCTTTTCCAGTCCTGTGGCCTGAGTTTTTCAAATTTGCTGGTATATTGAGTGTAACACTTTCACAGCATCATCTTTTAGGATTTGAAATAGCTCAACTGGAATTCCATCACCTCCACTAGCTTTGTTCATAATGATGTTTCCTAAGGCCCACTTGATTTCCCATTCCAGGATGTCTGGCTCTAGGTGAGTGATCACACCATCATGGTTATCTGGGACATGAAGATCTTTTTCTATAGTTCTTCTGCATATTCTTGTCACCTCTTCTTAATATCTTCTGCTTCTGTTAGGTCCATACCATTTCTGTCCTTTATCGAGCCCATCTTTGTGTGAAATATTCCCTTGGTATCTCTAATTTTCTTGAGGAGATCTCTAGTCTTCCCCATTCTATTTCTATTCTATTGTTTCCCTCTATTTCTTTGCATAGAAGTAATGGAACACCAAACTCAAATTAGGTGACTTGGGACTGCAAGATGGTGGAGTAGAAGGGCGTGTGTTCATCGTCTCCTGCAAGAACTCCAAAACTGCAATTCACTGCTGAGCAACCGTCAACAGGAGAATGTTGGATCCCACCAAAAAAAGATACCCCATGTCCAAGAGCAAAGGTGAAGCCCTAGGAAGATGGTAAGAGGGGGGAAATCATGTTTAGAATCAAACCCCATACCTGCCAGAGATGCTCAGAGGGCTCAAACAAATCTTGTGGGAACCAGGACCCAGAGACCCAACAGAAACTGAGTCAGAACTGTGTCTGAGTGTCTCCTGCAGAGGTCTGGGTCAGCAGTAGCCTGCCACAGGGTCAGAGGTTCTGGGTGCAGCAGACCTGGGTATCGCATAAGCCCTCTCGGAGGAGGTCACCATTAACCCCACCTTAGAGCCGCCCCACTAGAGACTGACCAAGACTAGCCCGTGAGTGTCCAGAAGTCTCTGGCAGAGTTTAGGTCAGCTGTGGCCTGCTGAGGGCTGGAGGCATTGAGTGTAGCAGAGCCTGTATGGAACCTTTGGAAGTAATTATCTTCATCACCTCCACCATAGTTTGGCCTCAGGTCAAACAACAGGGAGGGAACACATCTCCATCCATCAGTGGAAAATTGGATTAAAGATTTACTGAGCATGGCCCCACCCATCAGAACAAGTTCCAGTTTCTACCTTGGTCAGTCTCTCCCATCAAGAAGCTTCCATAAGCCTCTTATCCTTATCCATCAGAGAAAAGACAGAATGAAAACCACAATCACAGAAAACAACCAAACAGATCACATGGACCAGAGCCTTGTCCAACTCAATGAAACTATGAGCCATGCCATTTAGGGCCACCCAAGATGGATGGGTCCTTGTGGAGAGTTTTGACAAAACATGGTCCACTGGAGAAGGGAATGGCAAATCACTTCAGGATTCTTGCCTTGAGAACCCCATGAACAGTATGAAAAGACAAAAAGAGAAGACACTGAAAGATGAACTCCCCAGGTCGGTAGGTGCCCAATATACTACTGGAGATCAATGGAGAACTAACTCCAGAAAGAATGAAGAGAGGGAGCCAAAGCAAAAACAACACCCAGTTGCAGACGTGACTGGTGATGGAAGCAAGGTCCGATGCTATAAAGAGCAATATTGCATAGGAACCTGGAATGTCAGGTCCGTGAATCAAGACAAATTGGAAGTGGTCAAACAGGAGATGGTAAGAGTGGACACCGACATTTTAGGAGTCAGTGAACTAAAATGGACTGGAATGGGTGAATTTAACTCAGATGCCCATTATATCTACTACTGTGGGCAAGAATCCCTTAGAAGAAATGGAGTAACCATCATGGTCAATAAAAGATTCTGAAATGCAGTACTTGGATGCAATCTCAAAAATGACGGAATGATCTCTGTTCATTTCCAAGGCAAACTATTCAATATCACAGTAATCCAAGTCTATACCCCAACCAGTAACACGGAAGAAGCTGAAGTTGAACAGTTCTATGAAGACCTACAAGACTTTCTAGAACTAACACCCAAAAAAAGACGTCCTTTTCATTATAGGGGACTGGAATGCAAAAATAGGAAGTCAAGAGATACCTGGAATAACAGGCAAATTTGGCCTTGGAGTACAGAATGAAGCAGGGCAAGAGTTTTGCCAAGAGAACACACGGGTTATAGCAAACACCCTCTTCCAACAACACAAGAGAATACTCTACACATGGCCATCACCAGATGGTCAATACCGAAATCAGATTGATTTTATTTTTTGCAGCCAAAGATGGAGAAGCTCTATACAGTCAGCAAAAAACAAGACCAGAAGTTGACTGTGGCTCAGATTATGAACTCCTTATTGTCAAATTCAGACTTAAACTGAAGAAAGTAGGGAAAACCACCAGACCATTCAGGCCCCACTCATGACCTAAATCGAATCCCTTACAATTATACAGTGGAAGTGACAAATAGAATCAAGGGATTCAATCTGATAGAGTGCCTGAAGAACTATGGGTGGAGGTTCATGACATTATACAGGAGGCAGTGATCAAGACCATCCCCAAGAAAAAGAAATGCGAAAAGGTAAAATAGTTGTCTAAGGAGGCCTTACAAATAGCTGAGACAAGAAGAGAAGCAAAAGGCAAAGGAGAAAAGGAAAGATACACCCATTTGAATACAGAGTTCCAAAGAATAGCAAGAAGAGATAAGAAAGCATTCTTCAGCAATCAATGAAAAGAAATAGAGGAAAACAACAGAATGGGAAAGAACAGATAACTCTTCAAGAAAATTAGAGATAACAAGGGAACATTTCATGCAAAGATGGGCACAATAAAGGACAAAATGGTATGGACCTAACAGAAGCAGAAGATATCAAGAAGAGATGGCAAGAATACACAGAAGAACTATATAGAAAAGATCTTCGTGACCCAGATACCCACGATGGTGTGATCACTCACCTAGAGCCAGACATCCTGGAATGGGAAGTCAAGTGGGCCTTAGGAAACATCACTGTGAACAAAGCTAGTGGAGGTGATGGAATTCCAGTGGAACTATTTCAAATCCTAAAAGATGATACTGTGAAAGTGCTACACTCAATATGCCAGCAAATTTGGAAAACTCAGCAGTAGCCACAGGACTGGAAAAGGTCAGTTTTCATTCCAATTCCAAAGAAAGGCAATGCCAAAGAATGCTCAAACTACTGCACAATTGCACTCATCTCACACACTAGTAAAGTAATGCTCAAAATTCTCCAAGTCAAGCTTCAACAGTTCATGAACCATGAACTTCCAGATGTTCAAGCTGGATTTAGAAAAGGCAGAGGAACCAGAGATCAAATTGTCAACATCTGCTGGATCATCGAAAAAGCAAGAGAGTTCCAGAAAAACATCTATTTCTGCTTTATTGACTATGCCAAAGCTTTTGACTGTGTGAACCACAACAGACTGTGGAAAATTCTTAAAGAGATGGGAATAGCAGACCACCTGACCTGTCTCCTGAGAAACCTGTATGTAGGTCAGGAAGCAACAGTTAGAACTGGACATGGAACAACAGAATGCTTCCAAATCAGGAAAGGAGTTCGTCAAGGCTACATATTGTCACTCTGCTTGCTTAACTTTATACACAGAGTATATTATGAGAAATACTGATCTACTGGATGGATGAAGCACAAGCTGGAATCAAGACTGCCAGGAGAGATATCAAGAACCTCAGATACATAGATGACACTACCCTTATGGCAGAAAGCAAAGAACTAAAGAGCCTCTTGAAGAAAGTGAAAGAGGAGAGTGGAAAAAGTTGGCATAAAGCTCAACATTCAGAAAACTCAGTTCATGGCATCCAGTCCCATAACTTCACGGCGAATTGATGGGGAAACAATGGAAACAGTGAGAGACTTAATTATTTTGGACTCCAAAATCACTGGAGATGGTGACTGCAGCCATGAAAGTAAAAGACACTTGCTTCTTGGAAGAAAAACTCTGACCAACCTAGACAGCATATTAAAAATCAGAGACATTACTTTGCCAACAAAGTTCTGTCTAGTCAAAGCTATGGTTTTTCTAGTAGTCATGTATGGATGTGAAGGTTGGACTATAAAAAAAGCTGAACATCAAAGAACTGATAGTTTTGAACTGTGGTGTTGGAGAAGACTCTTGAGAGTCCCTTTGATTGCAAGGAGATCCAACCAGTCTATCCTAAAGGAAATCAGTCCTGAATATTCATTGGAAGGAGTGAAGTTGAAGCTGAAACTCCAATATTTTGGCAACCTGATGCAAATAACTGACTCATTAGAAAAGCCCCTGATGCTGAGAAAGATTGAAGGCAGGAGGAGAAGGGACAAGAGAGGATGAGATGGCTGGATGGCATCACCGACTTGATGCACATGAGTTTGAGCAGGCTCTGGGAGCTGGTGAAGGACACGGAGGCTTGGTGTGCTGCAATCCATGGGGTCACAAAGAGTGGGACTCAACTGAACTGAACTGAAATCAAATTAGCTCTAACATACACAGGGGAATTTTGTTTACGTAACTGAAGTTCCAGAGGTCTGATGTGACTTGGGTGGTTGACAATGCTGGGATTGGTGTGATTTAGCAACTTAATAATGTCTTCAAGGAGTTGATTTCTTTCTCTTTACTTTGTGTTCTGTTGTGTCAGCTGAATTCTTAGTTAAGATTCCCTCATGGTAGCAAAATTTCCAGCAGTTCCAAGCTTGTTATATACACACCATGGTATCCAGAAGAAGAGTATAGTTGTGTCGCATGAGTCTCAGTAAAGCTCTTCAGATTTGACACTGATTAGACCAATCCTGAATGAACTCCTGTGGCCAGAGGAATGGCAAATGCTGAATGGTTAAGGCCTATACACTCTAAATAAATGAATGTAGCAAGAAGGCTTGCTTAGATTAATCAGGGTGTCCCCTGGAATTGGGAGTAGGGTCAGTCCCATGCAAATCACTCATGGCTGCCACCTGATGGGAAAGGACTGGAATGTTTATCTACAATATACTTATGCAATATTTAAATTTTCTGTCAATTCTCTAGATACTAAATCACCTAATACAGCCATGACTGAACGCTGAACTGATACAGCAGGTTCAGTTTCAGACTACTGCAGAAAAGCAAATACTGCAATAAAGGATGAATGTTCGGCTTCCCAGTGCCTATAATAGTTATGTTTACACTACATTGTAGTCTTATTGTGTGCCATAGGATTATGTTTTTTAAAGGCAATGTACATACTTTACTTTAAAAATTGTTGTTGTTGTTTAGTCGCTAAGTCATGTCTGACTCTTTGGGACCCCATGAACTGCAGCACACCAGGCTTCCCCATCCTTCACTGTCTCCTGGGGTTTTCCCAAACTCACATCCATTTATTTGGTGATATTATATAACCATCTTATCCTCTGCCACCCCCTCTCCTTTTGCCTTCAATCTTTATTTAAGTATAAATTTAAAAATACTTTATTACTAAAAAATCCATCATCTGAGCCTTCAGGAAGTCAATCTTTTCACAATAGTACAAGATCACTGGTCACAGATCACCATTACAAATATAACAATAACAAAAAAGCATAAAATATTGTGAAAATTACTAAAGTGTCACACAGAGCCTTGAAGTGAGTGAATACTGTTGGAAAAATGGCACCAATCAATGCAGGGTGGCCACAAACCTTCAATTTGTAAAACACACACACACACACACACATACACACACACACACACAGAAGTATCTGTGAAGCACAAAATGCAAAGGGCAATCAAATGAGGTATGCCTGTACTTTGATAATTATAAAATACAAGAATGGACTTTTTAAAGAAAATACATTGCAAATGTTTAATTTTATAAATGCTTAATTTCTCTGTCATGTTCAAATTATGTAGATAAACTTCCTGAATCAAGGGGATCAACTTAGAAATGTACTGTAGTATGTGTAGAGGATCAGGGCCAGGTTGAAATTTGGAGGCCTGGACTCAAGTTCAAGCTCGGTCAGTAACAGGAAGATCTTAGGAAAGTCACAGAACTGCTCTGAGCTCATTTGGATTAGATAGATCATGAACTCCTTATTGCCAAATGCAGACTTAAGTTGAAGAAAGTAGGGAAAACCGCTAGACCATTCAGGTATGACCTAAATCAAATCCCTTATGATTATACAGTGGAAGTGAGAAATAGATTTAAGGGACTAGTTCTGATAGATAGAGTGCCTGATGAACTATGGAATGAGGTTCATGACATTGTACAGGAAACAGGAATCAAGACCATCCCCATGGAAAAGAAATGCAAAAAAGCAAAATGACTGTCTAAGGAGGGCTTACCAATACCTGTGAAAAGAAGAGAAGTGAAAAACAAAGGAGAAAAGGAAAGATATAAGCATCTGAATGCAGATTTCCAAAGAATAGCAAGAAGAGATAAGAAAGCCTTCTTCAGCGATCAATGCAAAGAAATAGAGGAAAACAACAGAATGGGGAAGACTAGAGATCTCTTCAAGAAAAATTAGAGATACCAAGGGAACATTTCTGGAGAAGGCAATGGCACCCCACTCCAGCACTCCTGCCTGGAAAATCCCATGGACAGAGGAGCCTGGTAGGCTGCAGTCCATGGGGTTGCGAAGAGTCAGACATGACTGAGTGACTTCACTTTCACTTTTCACTTTCATGCATTGGAGAAGGAAATGGCAACCCACTCTAGTGTTCTTGCCTGGAGAATCCCAGGGACGGGGGAGCCTGGTAGGCTGCCGTCTATGGGGTCGCACAGAGTCAGACATGATTGAAGCGACTTAGCAGCAGTGGCAGCAGGGAACATTTCATGCAAGGATGGGCTCGATAAAGGACAGAAATGGTCTGGACCTAACAGAAGCAGAAGATATTAAGAAGAGGTGGCAAGAATACACAGAAGAACTGTACAAAAAAGATCTTCACGACCCAGATAATCATGATGATGTGATCACT
>SJYT01038081.1:307831-399567 GCA_006410635.1 Cephalophus harveyi | reverse complement strand
CAGACATCCTGGAATGTGAAGTCAAATGGGCCTTAGAAAGCATCACTATGAACAAAGCTAGTGGAGGTGATGGAATTCCAGTTGAGCTATTTCAAATCCTGGAAGATGATGCTGTGAAAGTGCTGCACTCAATATGCCAGCAAATTTGGAAAACTCAGCAGTGGCCACAGGACTGGAAAAGATCAGTTTTCATTCCAATCCCAAAGAAAGGCAATGCCAAAGAATGTTCAAACTACCACATGATTGCATTCAGCTCACTCGCTAGTAAAGTAATGCTCAAAATTCTCCAAGCCAGGCCTCAGCAATACATGAACCATGAATTTCCAGATGTTCAAGCTGGTTTTAGAAAAGGCAGAGGAACCAGATTTCAAGTTGCCAACACCCACTGGATCATGGGAAAGCAAGAGAGTTCCAGAAAAAATCTATTTCTGCTTTATTGACTATGCCAAAGCCTTTGACTGTGTGAATCACAATAAACTGTGGAAAATTCTGAGAGAGATGGGAATACCAGATCACCTGACCTGCCTCTTGAGAAGCTTCACATCAGTGCCACTCAAAATGTGGCTAGAACTTTACAGTAACTTGATGCTGGGCAGTCAATGAGTTTCTACTGTGTCTATTGTTAATTTCCTTTTCCTACTTATTCATGTTTATGGATGTTATGGCTTGAATGGTCATCCCAAAAGGAGTATATTCCTACCAATATCTTGATTTCAGACATCTGAGCTGTAGAACTGCCAGAGAATGCATTTCTGTTCATATAAGTGACTCAAATTGTGTTAATGTGTTGTAGCAGCCATAGATAATGAACACAATGGCATTTTACAAAAGCACTTATCCACAATGGATTTGGAGGTAGAGGGGGATTTCTTTTTAACCACACATTGTTTAAGAAGCACTATTCTGCGTAACTTCACTGCACATAATACAGTATATTTTACCTTTAAGTGACTCTCTTCCCACTAATGGTGTATGCACTGAAGACAGATAGGGTAACTCCATATAGCTTCAGGTTTAAATTCCCATGTCTAGCATCTGACCTGACAAACAGTAGACAATAATACATTGAATGTACCTGTAGGGCTAAGCAGATCACCTAGATCCCTGTATGCTGAACATAAGACTAAGGTCTTCCTTTTGCTCAATCAGAACCCATATCCCATATTCTCTTTCTCTGAGTTCCAAATGGCTTTCAGAACTTATAGGGAGATAGAGATAACAGATGAGATTGTCGAATGCTGCCTTCCCACCAAATAGCTCCAAGACAACCTGTTGTTAAGACAGGACTGAGTTCATTCTTTTCTCAGTGAGACAGAATCTTAGTCTTGGAGAGAAGAAGGCAAAGTCAGGATGTGTATAATGTTTTGGAGTCTGGTTTCGAAAGCTCTTTCATGGAAGGGCTTGATTAAGATTGGGTAAGGATCACGGTTATTTAAGTTATATGCAGAGTACGTCAGAGAAATGCTGGGCTGGAGGAAGCAGAAGCTGGAATCAAGATTGCTGGGAGACATATAAATAACCTCAGATATGCAGATGACACCACCCTTATGGCAGAAAGTGAAGAAGAACTAAAGAGCCTCTTGATGAAAGTGAAAGATGAGAGTGAAAAAGTTGGCTTAAAGATCAACATTCAGAAAACTAAAATCATGGCATCCAGTCCCGTCACTTCATGGCAAATAGATGGGGAAAGAGTGGAAACAGTGGCTACAATGGCTGACTTAGAAGAACTAAAGAGCCTCTTGATGAAAGTGAAAGATGAGAGTGAAAAAGTTGGCTTAAAGATCAACATTCAGAAAACTAAAATCATGGCATCCAGTCCCGTCACTTCATGGCAAATAGATGGGGAAAGAGTGGAAACAGTGGCTACAATGGCTGACTTTATTTTTCTGGGCTCCAAAATCACCGTGGATGGTGATTGCAGCCATGAAATTAAAAGATGCTTGCTCCTTGGAAGGAAAGTTATGACTACCCTGAAGGAGATCAGCCCTGGGATTTCTTTGGAAGAAATGATGCTAAATCTGAAACTCCAGTACTTTGGCCACCTCATGTGAAGAGTTGACTCATTGGAAAAGACTCTGATGCTGGGAGGAATTGGGGGCAGGAGAAGGGGACGACAGAGGTTGAGATGGCTGGATGGCATCACTGACTGGATGGACGTGAGTCTGAGTGAACTCCGGGAGTTGGTGATGGACAGGGAGGCCTGGTGTGCTGCGATTCATGGGGTCGCAAAGAGTTGGACACGACTGAGTGACTGAACTGAACTGAACTGAGCAGAGACATTACTTTGCCAACAAAGGTCCATCTATTCAAGGCTATGGTTTTTCCAGTGGTCATGTATGGATGTGAGAGTTGGACTATAAAGAAAGCTGAGCACTGAAGAATTGATGCTTTTGAACTGTGGTGTTGGAGAAGACTCTTGAGAGTAACTTGGACTGCAAGGAGATCCAACCAGTCCATTCTAAAGGAGAACAGTCCTGGGTGTTCATTGGAGGGACTGATGTTGAAGCTGAAGCTCCAATACTTTGGCCATCTGATGTGAAGAGCTCATTTGAAAACATCCTGATGCTGGGAAAGATTTAGGGAAGGAGGAGAAGGGGACAACATAGGATGAGATGGTTGGATGGCATCACAGACATAATGGATATGGGTTTGGGTGGACTCTGGGAATTGGTGACGGACAGGGAGGCCTGGCGTGCTGTGGTTCATGGGGTCGCAAAGAGTCGGACATGACTGAGCGACTGAACGGAACTGCAGGATCACAAAATTAGAATTTGAGACTGATGGCCACAGCCAGAGAAGCAGCAAGGGTTTAAAGAATCTTGGGAAGTAAATTGTCTGTTGACGTTTTCTGTTAAAAAGTTGAATAACTGAATGATCTTTTAAAGCTTTTTTTTTTTTTTTTAAACTTACGGGAACAAACAATAGTTACTTCAGCTTTCACCTTCTGGGTAAGAGTTCCCTGAAAGAGTCAATTTATGTTGACACAAAGAGTGAAATAGGAAAATTTTGTTACTGTAGACAGTCTCTATGTGGGTGTAGATGGTTTTAGTTCCTTTGAGTCAGGTAACCCACCTGAGGCAGGAAAGAGTGGAGAATGTTCAGATCTGATGGGCCCAGACAAGATCAGTTGCTTCAGTTCAGTTTAGTCGCTCAATCATGTCCGACTCTTTGCAACCCCATGAATCACAGCATGCCAGGCCTCCCTGTCCATCACTAACTGCCAGAATTCACCCAAACTCGTGTGCATCAAGCCAGTGATTCCATCCAGCCATCTCATCCTCTGTCGTCCCCTTCTCCTCCTGCCCCCAATCTCTCCCAGCATCAGAGTCTTTTCCAATGAGTCAACTCTTCGCATGAAGTGGCCAAAGTATTGGAGTTTCAGCTTTAGCATCATTCCTTCCAAAGAACATCCAGGACTGATCTCTCTAGAATGGACTGATTGGATCTCCTTTCAGTCTAAGGGACTCTCAAGAGTCTTCTCCAACACCACAGTTCAAAAGCATCAATTCTTCAGTGCTCAGCTTTCTTTATAGTCCAACTCTCACATCCAAACATGACCACTGGAAAAACCATAGCCTTGACTAGATGGACCTTTGTTGGCAAACTAATGTCTCTGCTTTTAAATATGCTATCTAAGTTGGTCATAACTTTCCTTCCAAGGAGTAAGCGTCTTTTAATTTCATGGCTGCAATCACCATCTGCAGTGATTACCACAATGCTAAAGGAATTATTTCAATGAGAAATATTTGTCCCTCATAACCACATAGCACAATAATGTCATATGAATGTATGCTCACTGTTCTCTTGGCATTGAGTTTTCACCACTGTTTCCAGGGGAAACTCTTTGATCTTTCTCTTCCATTTTCCCTCTCCTTCTGGTTATGGTGTAGCCTTGACTCAATCACAGGGCTAGATAGGTGTCTAAAATCTGATTGTGCATGCCTGCTAAGTGGTGCCAGTCATGTCAGACTCTGCGATGCTATGGTTTGCAGGCCAACCAGGCTCCTATGTCCTTGGGATTTTCCAGGCAAGAATACTGAAGTGGATTTCCATTCCTCCTTCACAGGATCTTGCCAACTCAAGGATCAAACCTGCATCTCTTACATGTCCTGTATTGGCAAGTGGGTTCTTTATCAGTAGTGCCACCTGGGGAAGCCCCAAATCTTGTTGTTGTTATTCAGTCACTAAGTCATGTCCAATTCTCTGGGATCCCATGGACTGCAGTACACCAGGCTTCCCTGACCTTCATTATCTCCCAGCGTTTGCTCAGACTCATGTCCACTGATTCAATAATGCCAACCAATCATTTCGTCCTCTGTCTTCCCCTTCTACTTCTGCTCTGTCTTTCCCAGCACCAGGGTATTTTCCAATGAGTATTTTGGGGCCCAGAAAAACAGTCAGCTACTGTTTCCACTGTTTCCTCATCTATTTGCCATGAAGTGATGGGATAAGACTTTATTTTGGGGGGCTCCAAAAACCACTGCAGATGGTGATTGCAGCCATGAAATTAAAAGATGCTTACTCCTTGGAAGGGAAGTTATGACCAACCTAGAGAGCATATTCAAAGGCAGAGACATTACTTTGCCAACAAAGGTCCATCTAGTCAAGGCTATGGTTTTTCCAGTGGTCATGTATGAATGTGAAAGATGGAATGTGAAGAAAGCTGAGTGCCAAAGAACTGATGCTTTTGAACTGTGGTGCTGGAGAAGCCTCTTGAGAGTCCCTTAGACTGAAAGGAGATCCAATCAGTCCATTCTAGAGAGATCAGTCCTGGGTGTACTTCGGAAGGAATGATGCTAAAGCTGAAACTCCAATACTTTGGCCACTTCATGCAAAGAGTTGACTCATTGGAAAAGACTCTGATGATGGGAGAGATTGGGAGGAGGAGGAGAAGGGGATGACAGAGGATGAGATGACTGGATGGCATCACTGACTCATTGGACAAGAGATGGATGAAGTCCGGGAGTTGGTGATGGACAGGGAGGCCTGGCGGCTGCAATTGATGAGGTTGTAAAGAGTCAGACATGACTGAGTGACTGAACTGAACTGAACTGATGGGACCAGATGCCATGATCTTATTTTCTGAATGTTGGGCTTTAAGCTAACTTTTTTACTCTCCTCTTTCACTTTCATCAAGAGGAGTAAGGAGTAAGGAGTAAGCTTACTCTTACTTTTTAGTTCTTCACTTTCTACCATAAGGGTGGTGAAATCTGCATGTCTGAGGTTATTGATATTTCTCCTAGCAATCTCGATTCAGCTTGTGCTTCTTCCAGCCCAGTGTTTCTCATGATGTACTCTGCATATAAGTTAAATAAGCAGGGTGACAAAATACAGCTTTTACGTACTCCTTTTCCTATTTGGAACCAGTCTGTTGTTCCATGTCCAGTTTTAACTGTTACTTCCTGACCTGCATACAGATTTCTCAGGAGGTAGGTCAGGTGGTCTGGTATTCCCATCTCTTTCAGAATTTTCCACAGTTTATTGTGATCCACACAGTCAAAGGCTTTGGCATAGTCAATAAAGGAGAAGTAGATGTTTTTCTGGAACTCTCTTGTTTTTTCCATGATCCAGCAGATGTTGGCAATTTGATCTCTGGCTCCTCTGCCTTTTCTTAAACCAGCTTGAACATCTGGGAGTTCACGGTTCACATATTACTGAAGCCTGGCTTGGAGAATTTTGAGCATTACTTTACTAGCATGGGAGATGAGTGCAATTGTGTGGTAGTTTGAGCATTCTTTGGCATTGCCTTTCTTTGGGATTGGAATGAAAACTGACTTTTTCCAGTCCTGTGGCCACTGCTGAGTTTTCCAAATTTGCTGGCATATTGAGTGCAGCACTTTCACAACATCATCTTCCAGGATTTGAAATAGCTCAACTGGAATTTCATCACCTCCACTAGCTTTGTTCTTAGTGATGCTTTCTAAGGCCCATTTGACTTCACATCCCAGGATGTCTGGCTCTAGGTGAGTGATCACACCATCATAATTATCTTGGTCATGAAGATCTTTTTTGTATAGTTCTTCTGTGTATTCTTGCCACCTCTTAATATCTTCTGCTTCTGTTAGATCCCTACCATTTCTGTCCTTTATTGAGCCCATCCTTGCATGAAATGTTCCCTTGGTATCTCTCATTTTCTTGAAGAGATCTCTAGTCATTCCCATTCTATTGTTTTCCTCTATTTCTTTGCATTGATTGCTGAAGAAGGCTTTCTTATCTCGTCTTTCTATTCTTTGGAACTCTGGATTCAGTTGCTTATATCTTTCCTTTTAGGATTTGAAATAGCTCAACTGGAATTTCATCACCTCCACTAGCTTTGTTCTTAGTGATGCTTTCTAAGGCCCATTTGACTTCACATCCCAGGATGTCTGGCTCTAGGTGAGTGATCACACCATCATAATTATCTTGGTCATGAAGATCTTTTTTGTATAGTTCTTCTGTGTATTCTTGCCACCTCTTAATATCTTCTGCTTCTGTTAGATCCCTACCATTTCTGTCCTTTATTGAGCCCATCCTTGCATGAAATGTTCCCTTGGTATCTCTCATTTTCTTGAAGAGATCTCTAGTCATTCCCATTCTATTGTTTTCCTCTATTTCTTTGCATTGATTGCTGAAGAAGGCTTTCTTATCTCGTCTTTCTATTCTTTGGAACTCTGCATTCAGGTGCTTATATCTTTCCTTTTCTCCTTTGCTTTTCATTTCTCTTCTTTTCACAGATATTTGTAAGGCCTCCCCAGACAGCCATTTTGCTTTTTTGCATTTCTTTTTCTTGGGGATGGTCTTGATTCCTGTCTCCTGTACAGTGTCATGAATGTCCGTCCATAGTTCATCAGGCACTCTATCAGATCTAGGCTCTTAAATCTATTTCTCACTTCCAGTGTATAGTCATAAGGGATTAGATCTAGGTTATACCTGAATGGTCTAGTGGTTTTCTCCACTTTCTTCTATTTCAGTCTGAATTTGGCAATAAGGAGTTCATGACCTGAGCCACAGTCAGCTCCTGGTCTTGTTTTTGCTGACTGTATAGAGCTTCTCTGTCTTTGGCTGCAAAGAAGGCAGGTAAGTTATCCCAGTCTCTTTAAGATTTAGCATGTTTGTTGTTATCCACACAATCAAAGTTTCATTAGCTTCATTAGCTTAGTCAATGAAGCAGAAGTAAATGTTTTTTCTGGAATTTTCTTGTTTTTGCTATGATCCAACAGATGTTGACAATTTGATCTCTGGTTTCTTGGCCTCTTTTAAATTCAGCTTGTACATCTGAAAGTTCTCAAATTATGTACTGTTGAAGCCTAGCTTGAAGGATGTTGAACCTTGCTAGCATGTGAAATGAGTGCAATTGCACAGTAGTTTGGACATTCTTTGACATTGCCCTTCTTTGAAATTGGAATGAAAGCTGACCTTTTCCAGCCCCACGGCCATTGTGGAGTTTTCCAAATTTGCTGGTATATTGAGTGGTTAGGCTTCCCCTTTTGTCCCAGAGCCCACCACAGCCAGTGTGAGTATTTGCTGGTAGCCAAGTCACAAAAGACTGCACACGTGACATTTTCCACACCCCACCAGGAGCAGGAGATCCGCCCAGAAGCTTCCAAAGTGATTATCCTGTTGCAGATATCAGTCAAAATGAGCAGGCCTAGAAGGGGTCAGTGCTGATGCATGTTGGAAAGGTCAACACTGGTGAGCACACAGCCTCTGGTTAGGAGAGACAAAGAGGCATCTGGCACCAGATAAGAAGCACTAATCTAATTTCTAAGCAGGAAGAACATAGCTCCCTGTGATGGAGCACCAGGCCTGATTTGCCTAGATATGTATTGGGAGTGGGAGGTAGGAGAGGGGGATAACTAACATTTATTGAGGGCCTTCCCAAATGGCTCACTGGTTTAAAAAAAAAAAAAAATCCACCAGCTAGAGTGAGAGACAGGAGACATGGGTTCAATTTCTGGGTTGGGAATATCCCCTGGAGGAGGAAGTGGCAACTCACTCCAGAATTCTTGCTTGGAAAATCCCATGGACAGAGGAGCCTGGTGGGCTACAGTCCATGGAGTTACAAAAGAACTGGATACAACTTAGTGACTAAACAGCAACAAGGCATTTTGCACACTTCACTTCATGGAAAAGCTCAGCAAATCCGAAATCTTTGTAAGTTGAATATTTTCAGTACTCTAAGAGAGATCTCTGTTTAAAAGAAATTTGTAGCAGATTTCTAAAATGAAGGATACCTCCTCTGTTTTGCTTTCTCCTCTAATTGACTTCTCTTTGACTAAAGACATCAATTAATATTTTCCACTGAATACACGCTACTCAGATAGGTACGGTGAAATTTGACCTCCTAGTCCAAACAACAGCAACCTCTATTTTCTAGTATTTTGTTTGCTAATTATGAATATAATGAAAAACTCTGAGGGGTGAAGATTCCATTCTCTCCAGAATTTACTTCCTATCAGTGCTTCCATTTTGCTCTCTAATGCTCACTAGTTTAGTACTAGCAGTGAGGGCACCATCTAGAAAGAGGGGTCTTCACCAACATTCCCCCCTCCTCCACTAGTGTTCAGCTTCACTTTCGTGCCTCCTTGTAGCTCAGTGAAGCTCTGCCCCTCAGCTTCTATAACTGCTCTCCATGGTCTCCTCCTCCAGATCCACATCTCGGGCTCTTCCCTTTAAATCCCTTTATATACAGTTTCATCTTCAACTCTTGCTCTCTTCCCTCCACCCCCTTAGAACACTCAGGACTTCTGTGATTACTTCCATGCAAACCAATTTCTGCTTCTCTGCCCTTACAGCACTTCCCTCCCAACCCCTAGCTCCAATCATCCCATCCGACTTGAATTATGATCATGCAGGCATCCCCAACATTCTGCACTGTCCACTAGGCCTGGTACCCTCATCCTGGCATTTGCCAGAACCCCTTCAAAGTCATGGAATTCTATTCTTAAGAAGTCCATTAAAGACTTCTCTCAGCCTACAGAAATGCTACTCAGCTTTAGCCTTGGATTCAAGATCCAGTGCGGGATGGATTCTGAAAGTCTACCACCATCCTATGGTCAAACCCTCCAGCTAGACAATATCCCTAAACTTCCCCACATCTGAGACCATCTTACAATTGTATCTCAGTGTTTAAAATCTTTTCATGCCCAATTTCTGCATATTCAGATCTTGGGTTTAAGGTACCAAAATATCTTGCAAAGTACACATTACTGCTGTTGTTTAGTTGCTAAGTCATGTCAAGCACTTTTTGAAGCCCCATGGATTACAGCCTGCCAGGCTCCTCTGTCTATGGGATTTTCCAGGCAAGAATAATGGACTGCATTGCCATTTCCTTCTCCAGGGGATCTTTCCAAACCAGGGATCTAACCTGAGTCTCCTGCACTGCAGGCCAGTTTTGTTTTTTGCTTTTTACTGCTGAGGCATCAGGGAAGCCTGGAAAAGCTATGTAATAAATTTCAAAAAGGCCATCTCTAGTGGATGTAGTATCTTGGAAAATCAGTAGACGGCTCATACCTACTTCCCTGGTGGCCCAGATGGTAAAGCATCCTCCTGCAATGCAGGTGACTCGGGTTGGATCCTTGGCCTGGAAGATCTCCCGGAGAAGGAAACGGTAACTCACTCCAGTACTCTTGCCTGGGAAATCCCCTGGACAGAAGAGCCTGGTGGGCTACAGTCCATGGGGTTGCAAAGAGTCGGACATGACTGACCAACTAAATACACACATACACACATCTACCACCTCAGAGAAAAATTCAGTTACAATAACTGCCACTATAGAAAAAATGCTTGAAGATCATCTCTTCCAAGAAGTTAAAAAAGTTTAAAAAAAGAAAGAAAGAAACCCAAAGAAAATAAAATAAGGAAGCAACCAAGTTAAAATCAGAATTTAATTATTAAAAGTGGATTTGTAAATCTAAAAGCTGGATTACTGAACTATATGGCTGTCAGAAGCTACCTTTAAAGAGGAAGCAGAAGGAGGACAAAGCATAAAAACACCTAATTAGGATAAAGGGAAAGACCCATATACAGAGGAAATATGGATAGGCATGAGACTATTACATACTATTATAACAATATATTTGAAAACCCAAATAAAACTGATGCTCTTTTCTATAAATTACCAAACTGAATTGGAAAGAGATGATAAACCTGAAGAAGTTAATAACATGGAAGACATTAGGAAAATTATTCTCAAAAACCCTTGTCCCAGATCATTTCACATGTGACTCCTTCAAATACTGAACTAACATATATGTAAGATACTGTTTAAACTTTTCAAAAGCAGAGAAATACAGAAATAGATGGACCTTTGTTGGCAAAGTAATGTCTCTGCTTTTGAATATGCTATCTAGGTTGGTCATAACTTTCCTTCCAAGGAGTAAGCGTCTTTTAATTTCATGGCTCCAATCATCATCTGCAGTGATTTTGGAGCCAAGAAAAATAGTCAGCTACTGTTTCCACTGTTTCCTCATCTATTCGCCATGAGGTGATGGGATGAGACTTTATTTTGGGGGGCTCCAAAATCACTGCAGATGGTGATTGCAGCCATGAAATTAAAAGAGGCTTACTCCTTGGAAGGGAAGTTATGACCAACCTAGACAGCATATTCAAAGGCAGAGGCATTACTTTGCCAACAAAGGTCCATCTAGTCAAGGCTATGGTTTTTCCAGTGGTCATGTATGGATGTGAAAGTTGGACTGTGAAGAAACCTGAGAGCTGAAGAGCTGATGCTTTTGAACTGTGGTGCTGGAAAAGACTCTTGAGAGTCCCTTAGACTGCAAGGAGATCCAACCAGTCCATTCTAAAGGAGATCAGTCCTGGGTGTACTTTGCAAGGACGGATGTTAAAGCTGAAACTCCAATACTTTGGCCACTTCATACGAAGAGTTGACTCATTGGAAAAGACTCTGATGCTGGGAGGGATTGGGAGCAGGAGGAGCAGGGGATAACAGAGGATGAGATGGCTGGATGGCATCACTGACTCAATTAACAAGAGTTTGGATGAACTCTGGGAGTTGGTGATGGACAGGGAGGCCTGGCGGCTGCAAATGATGAGGTCATAAACAGTCAGACACGACTAAGTGACTGAACTGAACTGAACTGATGGGACCAGATGCCATGATCTTATTTTCTGAATGTTGGGCTTTAAGCCAACTTTTTTACTCTCCTCTTTCACTTTCATCAAGAGGCTTTTTAATTCTTCTTCACTTTCTACCATAAGGGTGGTGAAATCTGCATGTCTGAGGTTATTGATATTTCTCCCAGCAATCTTGATTCCAGCTTGTGCTTCTTCCAGCCCAGTGTTTCTCATGATATACTCTGCATATGAGTCAAATAAGTAGGGTGACAAAATACAGCCTTGACGTACTCCTTTTCCTATTTGGAACCAGTCTGTTGTTCCATGTCCAGTTCTAACTGTTGCTTCCTGACCTGTGTATATGTTTCTCAAGAGGTAGGTCAGGTGGTCTGGTATTCCCCTCTATTTCAGAATTTTCTACAGTTTATTGTGATCCACACAGTCAAGGCTTTGGCATAGTCAATAAAGCAGAAATAGATATTTTTCTGGAACTCTCTTGCTTTTTTCATGACCCAGCAGATGTTGGCAATTTGATCTCTGGTTCCTCTGCCTTTTCTAAAACCAGCTTGAACATCTGGACGTTCACGGTTCACGTATTGCTGAGGCCTGGCTTGGAGAATTTTGAGCATTACTTTACTAGCATGTGAGATGAGTGCTATTGTGCGGTAGTTTGAGCATTCTTTGGCATTGCCTTTCTTTGGGATTGGAATGAAAACTGACCTTTTCCAGTCCTGTGGCCACTGCTGAGTTTTCCCAATTTGCTGGCATATTGAGTGCAGCACTTTCACAGCATCATCTTCCAGGATTTGAAATAGTTCAACTGGAATTTCATCACCTCCACTAGCTTTGTTCGTAGTGATGCTCCCTAAGGCCCATTTGACTTCACATCCCAGGATGTCTGGCTCTAGGTGAGTGATCACACCATCGTGATTATCTTGGTCATGAAGATCTTTTTTGTACAGTTCTTCTGTGTATTCTTGCCACCTCTTAATATCTTCTGCTTCTGTTAGGTCCCTACCATTTCTGCCCTTTATTGAGCCCATCTTTGCATAAAATGTTCCCTTGGTGTCTCTAATTTTCTTGAAGAGATCTCTAGTCATTCCCATTCTATTGTTTTCCTCTGTTTCTTTGCATTGATCGGTTTGGAAAGCTTTCTTATCTGTCCTTGCTATTCTTTGGAACTTTGCATTCAAATGGGTATATCTTTCCTTTTCTCCTTTGCTTTTTGTTTCCCTTCTTTTCATAGCTATTTGTAAGGCCTCCTCAGGCAGCCATTTTGCTTTTTTGCATTTCTTTTCCATGGGGATAGTCTTGATCCTTGTCTCCTGTACAATATCATGAACCTCATTCCATAGTTCATCAGGCACTCTATCTATCAGATCTAGGCCCTTAAATCTATTTCTCACTTCCACTGTATAATCATAAGGGATTTGATTTAGGTCATACCTGAATGGTCTAGTGGTTTTCTCCACTTTCTTCTACTTCAGTCTGAATTTGGCAATAAGGATCATTACCTGAGCCACAGTCAGCTCCCAGTCTTGTTTTTGCTGACTGTATAGAGCTTCTCCATATTTGACTGCAAAGAAAGCAGGTAAGTTATTCCAGTCTCTTTAAGATTTAGCATGTTTGTCGTTATCCACACAATCAAAGTTTCATTAGCTTCATTAGCTTAGTCAATGAAGCAGAAGTAAATGTTTTTTCTGGAATTTTCTTGTTTTTGCTATGATCCAACAGATGTTGACAATTTGATCTCTGGCTTCTTGGCCTCTTTTAAATTCAGCTTGTACATCTGGAAGTTCTCAAATTATGTACTATTGAAGCCTAGCTTGAAGGATGTTGAGCATTACCTTGCTAGCATGTGAAATGAATGCAACTGCACAGTAGTTTGGACATTCTTTGACATTGCCCTTCTTTGAAATTGGAATGAAAGCTGACCTTTTCCAGCCCCGTGGCCATTGTGGAGTTTTCCAAATTTGCTGGTATATTGAGTGGTTAGGCTTCCCCTATTGTCCCAGAGCCCACCACAGCCAGTGTGAGTATTTGCTGGTAGCCAAGTCACAAATTAAACAGCAACAAGGCATTTTGCACACTTCACTTCATGGAAAAGCTCAGCAAATCCGAAATCTTTGTAAGTTGAATATTCTCAGTACTCTAAGAGAGATCTCTGTTTAAAAGAAATTTGTAGCAGATTTCTAAAATGAAGGATACCTCCTCTGTTTTGTTTTCTCCTCTAATTGACTTCTCTTTGACTGAAGATATCAGTTAATATTTTCCACTGAATACGCGCTACCCAGATAGGTAAGGTGAAATTTGACCTCCTAGTCCAAACAACAACAACCTCTATTTTCTAGTATTTTGTTTGTTAATTATGAATAAAATGAAAAAATCTGAGGGGTGAAGATTCCATTCTCTCCAGAATTTACTTCCTATCAGTGCTTCCATTCTGCTCTCTAATGCTCACTAGTTTAGTACTAGCAGTGAAGGCACCATCTAGAAAAAGGAGTCTTCACCAACATTCCCCCCTCCTCCACTGGTGTTCAGCTTCGCTTTGGTGCCTCCTTGTAGCTCAGTGCAGCTCTGCCCCTCAGCTTCTATAACTGCTCTCCTTGGTCTCCTCCTCCAGATCCACATCTCGGGCTCTTCTCTTTAAATCCCTTTATATACAGTTTCATCTTCAACTCTTGCTCTCTTCCCTCCAGCCCCTTAGAACACTCAGGACTTCTGTGATTACTTCCATGCAAACCAATTTCTGCTTCTCTGCCCTTACAGCACCTCCCTCCCAACCCCTAGCTCCAATCATCCCATCCGACTTGAATTATGATCATGCAGGCATCCCCAACATTCTGCACTGTCCACTAGGCCTGGCAACCTCATCCTGACATTTGCCAGAACCCCTTCAAAGTCATGGAATTCTATCCTTAAGAAGTCCATTAAGGACTTCTCTCAGCCTACAGAAATGCTACTCAGCTTTAGACTTGGATTCAAGATCCAGTGCGGGATGGATTCTGAAAGTCTACCACCATCCTATGGTCAAACCCTCCAGCTAGAAAATACCCCTAAACTTCCCCCACATCTGAGACCATCTTACAATTTTATTTCAGTGATTACAATCTTTTCATGCCCAATTTCTGCATATTCAGATCTTGGGTTTAAGGTACCAAAATATCTTGCAAAGTACACATTACTGCTGTTGTTTAGTTGCTAAGTCATGTCAAGCACTTTTTGAAGCCCCATGGATTATAGCCTGCCAGGCTCCTCTGTCTATGGGATTTTCCAGGCAAGAATAATGGACTGGGTTGCCATTTCCTTCTCCAGGGAATCTTTCCAAACCAGGGATCTAACCTGAGTCTCCTGCACTGCAGGCAAGTTTTGTTTTTTGTTTTTTACTGCTGAGGCATCAGGGAAGCCTGGAAAAGCTATGTAATAAATTTCAAAAAGGCCATCTCTAGTGGATGTAGTATCTTGGAAAATCAGTAGACGGCTCATACCTACTTCCCTGGTGGCCCAGATGGTAAAGCATCCTCCTGCAATGCAGGTGACTCGGGTTAGACCCTTGGGCTGGGAAGATCTCCTGGAGAAGGAAACGGTAACTCACTCCAGTACTCTTGCCTGGGAAATCCCCTGGACAGAAGAGCCTGGTGGGCTACAGTCCATGGGGTTGCAAAGAGTCGGACATGACTGACCAACTAAATACACACATACACACATCTACCACCTCAGAGAAAAATTCAGTTACAATAACTGCCACTATAGAAAAAATGCTTGAAGATCATCTCTTCCAAGAAGTTTAAAAAAGTTTAAAAAAAGAAAGAAAGAAACCCGAAGAAAATAAAATAAGGAAGCAGCCAAGTTAAAATCAGAAGTTAATTATTAAAAGTGGATTTGTAAATCTAAAAGCTGGATTACTGAACTATATGGCTGTCAGTAGCTACCTTTAAAGAGGAAGCAGAAGGAGGACAAAGCATAAAAACACCTAATTAGGATTAAGGGAAAGACCCATATACAGAGGAAATATGGATAGGCATGAGACTATTATATACTATTATAACAATATATTTGAAAACCCAAATAAAACTGATGCTCTTTTCTGTAAATTACCATATTGAATTGGAAAGAGATGATAAACCTGAAGAAGTTAATAACATGGAAGACATTAAGAAAATTATTCTCTAAAACCCTTGTCCCAGATCATTTCACATGTGAATCCTTCAAATACTGAACTAACATGTATGCAAGATACTGTTTAAACTTTTCAAGAGCAGAAAAATACAGAAATAATTAGAAAACTATTTAGATTATTTAATTTAATTATTATTAAAAATATTAAAAATAATCTTAATTCATTTTTTGCAATTGACAAATCATTAATCTAGAAACATAATAAAGACAAGCTATAAATTAATTTTACTTGTGAATAGAAATAAAGATTTTTAAAGGGTTTAAAATATATATCTCCACATATAAATTATATNCAGAAAGCAATGAAGAACTTAAGAGCCTCTTGATGAAAGTGAAAGAGGAGAGTGCAAAAGTTGACTTAAAACTCAGCATTCAGCAAACTAAGATCATGGCCTCTGGTCCCATCACTTCATGGCAAATAAATGAGGAAACAATGAAAACAGTGACAGACTCTATTTTCTTGGGCTCCAAAATCACTGCAGATAGTGACTGAAGCCATGAAATTAAATGACGCTTGGTCCTTGGAAGAAATGCTATGACAAACCTAGACAGCATCTTAAAAAGCAGGGACACTACTTTGCTGACAAAGGTCCATCTAGTCAAAGCTATGGTTTTTCCAGTAGTCATGTATGGATGTGAGAGTTGGACTATAAAGAAAGCTGAGCCCCAAAGTGTTGATGCTTTTGAACTGTGGTGTTGGAGAAGACTCTTGACAGTCCCTCGGACTGTAAGGAGATCAAACCAGTCAATCCTAAAGGAAACCATGTCCTGAATATTAATTGGAAGGACTGGTGCTGAAGCTGAATTTCCTGCCAATAGTTAGAAAATGATTTAATTAAAATTTGTAATTTATAGGGAGGAGGTTATGAAACTGTCGTCACTTACTGATATGACTATATATCTATAAAAAAAAAATCAAACCCCAGAAACAACTTGAGTCTGCTCAAAAAATAAATAAATAAAAGAGGCGAGTAAAGAGATTATTTACAAAATTAATACTAAAAAGTAGCATTTTACTAAAAATAACTTCTATTAAAGTTTTAGATCAAAATGATAGATTGGCACAATCTAATACACCAAAATCACTGCAGATGGTGATTGCAGCCATGAAATTAAGAAAGGCTTACTCCTTGGAAGGAAAGTTATGACCAACCTAGATAGCATATTCAAAAGCAGAGACATTACTTTGCCAACAAAGGTCCATCTAGTCAAGGCTATGGTTTTTCCAATGGTCACATATGAATGCGAGAGTTGGACTGTGAAGAAAGCTGAGCGCCGAAGAATTGATGCTTTTGAACTGTGGTGTTGGAGGAGACTCTTGAGAGTCCCTTGGACTGCAAGGAGATCCAATCAGTCCATTCTGAAGGAGATCAACCCTGGGTGTTCTTTGGAAGGAAAGATGCTAAAGCTGAAACTCCAGTACTTTGGCCACCTCATGCAAAGAGTTGACTCATTGGAAAAGACTCTGATGCTGGGAGGGATTGGGGGCAGGAGGAGAGGGGACAACAGAGGATGAGATGGCTGGATGGCATCACCGACTCGATGGACATGAGTTTGAGTGAACTCCAGGAGATGGTAATGAACGGGGAGGCCTGGCGTGCTGCGACTCATGGGGTCGCAAAGAGTCGGACACGACTGAGCAACTGAACTGAACTGAACTGAGTACACCCCCTTCCATGCCTGAAATATAGAAATGCTAGACAGAATGTTATTTGAAATATTTGGGATCAAACTATTTTAAGCATACATGTCTCAAAGGTAAGAAAAGAAGATTCCCTCATTGTTGCATATAGAGCATAGTGAGGTTGTATAACCCTCGAGAGGGGCAGGGACAGAGACATGCTGTAGGAGTTGGGGTTAAAAAGCCCACAGGCTTGGCCTTTAGTGAGTACCTGGAGTTGGAGCCAGGACCAAACTGTTTGCTGTTGTTCAGTTGCCAAGTCGTGTCCAGCTCTTTGAGACCCCATGGATTGCAGCACACCAGGCTTTCCTGTCCCTCACCATCTAGATGAAGAAGAACCCACATCCACATCCCCAGTTCCCCCTGCCCACTTGATAGGATGCTCCACAGTGCATTATCTTGCTGCATTCTGCTATTTCTAACTATCTCAGTTGAATTTTGTCCTTTTCAAAAAATTATTTATTTATTACCATTTTCAGGTCAAAAATTTTATTGAGATACAGTGACATATAATACTGGGTATAAGTTTAAGGTGCACATTTTTCTGGCTTCTCAATCTCTAAACTTCTACCTTTGCTTTCTTATTCTCTTTTTGAAAGTGAAAAGTGAAAGTGTTAGTTGCTCGGTCATGTCTGACTCTTTGTGACCCCATGGACTGTAGCTCCATCTCTTCATTCTTTCTGGAGTTATTTCTCCATTCTTCTCCAGTAGCATATTGGGCACCTACTGACCTGGGGAGTTCATTTCTCAGTGTTATATCTTTTTTCCTTTTCCTACTGTTCATGGTGTTCTCAAGGCAAGAATACTGAAGTGCTTTGAGTTTGTCAAACGCTCCACCATGATCTGTCTGTCTTGCGTGAACTACACGGCACGGCTCATAGTTTTATTGAGTTAGACAAGGCTGTGGTCCATGTGATCAGAAGCAACAGTTAGAGCTCTGTGTGGAACAACTGATTGGTTCAGGATTGAGAAAGGGGTACAATAGGGCTCTTATGCTGTCACCTTGTTTATTTAACCTATATGCTGAGAACATCATGAGAAATGCCAGGCTGGATGAGTTACAAGCTGGAATCAGGATAGGTGGGAGAAATATCAACAACCTCAGATATGTGGATGATACCACACTAATGGCAGAATGTGAAGAGGAACTAAAGAGCCTCTTGATGAGTGTGGAGGAGGAGAGTGAAAGATTCAGCTTAAAACTAAGTATTAAAAAAACTAAGATCATGGCATCCAGCCCCATTGCTGCTACTGCTGCTGCTGCTAAGTCGCTTCAGTCATATCTGACTCTGTATGATCCCATAGATGGCAGCCCACCAGGCTCCTCTGTCCCTGGGATTCTCCAGGCAAGAATACTGGAGTGGGTTGCCATTTCCTTCTCCAATGCATGAAAGTGAAAAGTGAAAGTGAAAGTGAAGTCGTGTCTGACTCTTAGTGACCCCATGGACTGCAACCCACCAGGCTCCTCCGTCCATGGGATTTTCCAGGCAAGAGTACTGGAGTAGGTTGCCATTGCCTTCTCTGCTGTCCCCATTACTTTATGGCAAATAGAAGGGGAAAAAATGGAAAGTGGCAAATTTCCTCTTCCTGGGCTCTAAAATCATTGTGGACGGTGACTGCAGCCATGAAATCAGAAGACCATTGCTTCTCGGCAGGAAAACTACAACAAATGCAGGCAGTGTGTTGAAAAGCAGAGACATTGCTCTGCTGACAAAGGTCCATGTAGTCAAGGCTATAGTCTTCCAGGTGGTCACATACGGTTGTGAGAGCTCGACTCTAAAGAAGGCAGAGCACCAGAGAATTGATGCCTTCCAACTGTGGTGCTGGAGAAGACTCTAGAGAGTCCTTTGGACAGCAAGGAGAACAAACCAGTTAATCTTAAGGGAAATCAACCCTGAATATTCATTGGAAGGACTGATGCTAAAGCTGAAGCTCCAGTATTTTGGTCACCTGATGCAAACATTGGAAAACTCCTTAGTGCTGGGAAAAGCTGAGAGCAGGAACAGAAGGGAGAGACAGAGGAGGAGATGGTTGGATGGCATCACTGATTCAATGGACATGAGTTCGAGTAATAGTAAAGGACGGTAGCCTGATGTGCTTCAGTTCACGGTGTCACAAAGAGTTAGACGTGACTGTGTGACTGAACAACAATTTCATAAGGTAATGAGTGAGAGGATTATCTCACATTTTGGGAGGAGGAGTGGGGATTTTCAAGAATTGGGCCACTACCCATAGTTTGGCTTTGATGATTGACCTCCAAAATGTCATAGTGTGTGGGTGTGTCATTTAACTTGCTGATATGTTATGATGAGCATCTACTGAGGCTCAAGGTCTAGTGGAAGTTGACACAGCCATCTTGGACTTATTTTGTTGTTGCTGTTGTTCAGTCATTCAGTTGCTCAGTTGTGTCTGATTCTTTGTAACCCTATGGACTGCAGAAGCCAGGCTTCCCTGTTCTTGTCTCTCTCCCAGAGATTGCTCAAACTCATGTCCATTGAGTCAATGATACTATCCAACCATCTCATTCTCTATCATCCCCTTCTCCTCCTGCCCTCAGTCTTTCCTAGCATCAGGGACTTTTCCAATGAGTTGGTTCTTCAAATCAGGTGTCCAAAGTATTGGAGCTTCAGCATCAGTCCTTCCAATGAATATTCAGGGTTGATCTCCTTTAGGATGGACTGGTTGGATCTCCTTGCAGTCCAAGGGACTATCAAGAGTCTTCTCCAACACCACAGTTCAAAAGCATCAATTCTTCTGCACTCAGCTTTCTCTATAATCCAACTCTCATATCCATATATGACTACTGGAAAAATCATAACTTTGACTAGACAGATCATTGTCAGCAAAGTGGTGCCTCTGCTTTTTAATATGCTGTCTGGATTTATGATAGCTTTCCTTCCAAGAAGCAAACATTTTTTAATTTCATGGCTGCAGTCACTATCTGCAGTGATTTTGGAGCCCAAGAAAATAAAGGACTTATTTGGTTCTAATCAGTTTGTATCTTGTCCTCAGGCTATGTAATTCTTTTAAAGTTTGTGCCCTGGGGGGTGGTCCTAAGATGGCAGAGGAATAGGACAGGAGACCACTTTCTCCCTCACAAATTCATCAAAAGAACATTTCAATGCTGAGTAAATTCCACAAAATAACTTCTGAATGCTGACAGAGATCATCAGGCACCCAGAAAAGCAGATCATTGTCTTCAAAAACAGGTAGGAAAAATATAAAAGGCGAAAAAAGAGACAAAGGATGTAGGGAAGGAGCTCCCTCCTGGGAAGGAAGTCCCATCCCCGGAAGGGAATTTTAAGAAGAGAGGTTTCCAAACACCAGGAAACACTCTCACTGCCGAGTCTGTGGTGAGCCTTAGAGGCACTCAGGCACCCAGAAAAGCAGATCATTGTCTTCAAAAACAGGTAGGAAAAATATAAAAGGCGAAAAAAGAGACAAAGGATGTAGGGAAGGAGCTCCCTCCTGGGAAGGAAGTCCCATCCCCGGAAGGGAATTTTAAGAAGAGAGGTTTCCAAACACCAGGAAACACTCTCACTGCCGAGTCTGTGGTGAGCCTTAGAAGCACAGAGGGCAACAGAGCAGGAAGGAAAAATAAATAATTAATTAAAACCAACAGATTACGAGCCCAACAGTAACTCCCCCAGTGGAGAAGCAGCGCAGACGCTTGCATCCGCCACTAGCAAGTAGGGGCTGGGAAGGGAGGCGCGAGAGGCACAGGCTGCAGTGATTTTTCAAGAAGCAGGCCGGAATGTCCCATGCATAACCAGAGAGAACTAATTTGGGCTAGCATACCAGACTGGGATAGCTACCACGAGAAAAGCTCGAACATAAGACACCACCAGGACCGCGCACAGAACAAAGGACGAAACAGAAATAGCCGGCTGCAGACCATCCCTCTCTGGTGACAGGCAGCCAGAGCCGTAAGGGCTGGAAGGGGGCAATTGCAGCCCAAGAGAGACATTACCTACCAAAATGCAAGCAGGCTTCTTTGCTAACTAAGACTTCTGGGGGTTCTGGACTGTCATCATCTACCTGAGAAGGGACGCCAGCAGTACTCCCAGAAAACTGAGCAGCAGAGACAGGGAAGGCGATAAGTCGCAGCGACTGTGCTCGCCAAACACCTGAGCTACTCAGACCTGGGAGGCCCAACTGAATGTACGCCTCTGAGGGCTACTTGAGTGCCAAGCCTGTGCGGCTTAGACCCGGGAGGTGCATGCAGCCGGTTCCCAGCAGAGCAACGTAGAGCCTGAGCGGTGTGTGCCATGAGCAGGGGCATGCCCAGAGTGGCTGAGACACTGTGAGCACACGCCAGTGTTATTTGTTTGCAGCATCCCTCCCTCCCCACAGCGCAACTGAACAAGTGAGTCCATAGTGGCTGTACTAGTTTGCATTTCCACCAACAGTGTAAGAGGGTTCCCTTTTCTCCACACCCTCTCCAGCATTTACAACGTAGAGTCTGAGCGGTGTGCACCGTGAGCAGGGCCAGGCCCAGCGGGGCTGAGACACTGCAAGTACACACCATTGTTATATCTTTGCAGCATCCCTCCCTCCCCACAACGTGACTGAACAAGTGAGCCTAAAAAAAAAAAAAAAAGTGTCCACCACCGCCCCACCTGTGTCAGGGCAGAAATCAGACACTGAAGAGATCAGCAAACAGAAGTTAAACAGAGGGAACCGCCTTGGAAGTGACCCCACACTGCCGACAACACCAGAGAAAGGGCCAGATATATCTTTACTATTTTTATGATCATTCCTATATTTTTTTTGTTGTTGATGTTGTTGTGTGATTGTTTTTTCTTCTATTCTTTTTCTTTTTTTTTAACTTTTTAAAATTTTAAGTCCTCTATTTCTCCTTTAATTTTTTTATTTTTATAACCTACTATTACTTTTCAAAAAAAAAAGACCTGAGAAAGGGCCAGATATATCTTTACTATTTTTATGATCATTCCTATTTTTTTGTTGTTGTTGATGTTGTTATGTGATTGTTTTTTCTTCTTTTCTTTTTCTTCATTTTTTAACTTTTTAAAATTTTTAAGTCCTCTATTTCTCCTTTAATTTTCATTTTTATTTTTATAACCTACTATTACTTTTCAAAAAAAAAAAAAGACCCTATTTTTAAAGCAAATGCCGTATATAGTCTTATTGTGATTTTTGTAGTTGTTTTTTAATAATTCCTGTGGCTTTTTTTTCCTTTTCTTCCTCTTCTTCTTCTTTTCTTTAATATTGTATTTTTGAAAATCCAACCTCTACTCTAGATTTTTAATCTTTGCTTTTTGGTATTTGTTGTCAATTTTGTACATTTAAAAAACCCAATCTTCAGTACCCAATTTTACCAGAAAGCGAGATTACTCTCCTCCTTTGGACTCTCCTTTTTTGCCACCAGGTGGCCTCTGTCTCTTCCCTCCCCCTTCTCTTCTTTACCCAACTCTGTGAAGCTCTGCATGTTCCAGATGGTGGAGAACACTTAGGGAACTGGTTACTGGATGGATCTGTCTCTCGCCTTTTCATTTCCCTCTTTTATCTTCCTGGTCACCTCTGTCTACTTCCTCCCTCTCCTCTTCCCTGTATAAATCCATGAACACCTCTGAGCGGTCCAGACTGTGGAGTGCATATAAGGAAGTGATTACTGGCTAGCTTGCTCTCTCCTCTTTTGATCCCACCTCATCTCATTCCAGTCACCTCTAACTACCCCCTCCCTCTTCTCTTCTCCATGTAACTCAGTGAACCTCTCTCGGTGTCCCTCAATGTGGAGAAACTTTTCATCTTTAACCTAGATGTTTTATCATTGGTATTGTATAGATGGAAAAGTCTTGAGGTGACTGTAAAAATAAAACTGAAAATCCCTCCCTCTTCTCTTCTCCATGTAACTCAGTGAACCTCTCTCGGTGTCCCTCAATGTGGAGAAACTTTTCATCTTTAACCTAGATGTTTTATCATTGGTATTGTATAGATGGAAAAGTCTTGAGGTGACTGTAAAAATAAAACTGAAAATCAGAAGCAGGAGGCTTAAGTCTAAATCCTGAGAACATCAGAGAACTCCTAAATCCAGGGAACATTAATCGATAGGAGCTCATCAAATGCCTCCATACCTACACTGAAACCAAGCACCATCCAAGGGCCAACAAGTTCCAGAGCAAGACATACCACGCAAATTCTCCAGCAACACAGGAACACAGCCCTGAACTTCAATATACAGGCAGCTCAAAGTTACTCCAAAACCACTGACGTCTCATAACCCATTACTGGTCACTTCATTGCACTACAGAGAGAAGAAATCCAGCTCCACCCACCAGAACTCCAACACAAGCCTCCCTAACCAAGAAATCTTGAGAAGCCACTAATACAACCCCACCCATAGTGGGGAAACTCCATAATAAAGAGAACTCCACAAATTCCCAGAATATAGAATGGCCACCCCAAACGCAGCAATATAACCAAGATGAAGAGACAGAGGAATACCCAGCAGGTAAAGGAACAGGAGAAATGCCTGCCTCCATACCTACACTGAAACCAAGCACCACCCAAGGGCCAACAAGTTCCAGAGCAAGACATACCATGCAAATTCTCCAGCAACACAGGAACACAGCCCTGAGCTCCAATATACAGGCTGCCCAAAGTTACTCCAAAACCAATGACATCTCATAACTCATTACTGGACACTTCATTGCACTCCAGAGAGAAGAAATCCAGCTCCACCCACCAGAACACTGACACAAGCTTCCCTAACCAAGAAACCTTGACAAGCCACCTGTACAACCCCACCCACAGTGAGGAAACTCCACAATAAAGAGAACTCCACAAACTGCCAGAATATAGAAAGGACACCCAAACTCAGCAATATAAACAAGATGAAGAGACAGAGGAATACCCAGCAGGTAAAGGAACAGGATAAATACCCACCAAACCAAACAAAAGATGAAGAGATAGGGAATCTACCTGAGAAAGAATTCTGAATATTGATAGTGAAAATGATCCAAAATCTTGAAATCAAAATGGAATCACAGATAAATAGCCTGGAGACAAGGATTGAGAAGATGCAAGAAAGGTTTAACAAGGACCTAGAAGAAATAAAAAAGAGTCAATATATAATGAATAATGCAATAAATGAGATAAAAACATTCTGGAGGCAACAAATGGTAGAATAACAGAGGCAGACGATAGGATTAGTGAATTAGAAGATAGAATGGTAGAAATAAATGAAGCAGAGAGGAAAAAAGAAAAATGAATTAAAAGAAATGAGGACAATCTCAGAGACCTCCAGGACAGTGTTAAACGTCCCAACATTCGAATCATAGGAGTCCCAAAAGAAGACAAAAAGAAAGACCATGAGAAAATACTTGAGGAGATAATAGTTGAAAACTTACCTAAAATGGGGAAGGAAATAATCACCCAAGTTCAAGAAACCCAGAGAGTACCAAACAGAATAAACCCAAGGTGAAATAGCCCAAGACACATATTAATCAAATTAACAAAGATCAAACACAAAGAACAAATATTAAAAGCAGCAAGGGAAAAACAACAAATAATATACAAGGGGATTCCTATAAGGATAAAAGCTGATCTTTCAATAGAAACTCTTCAAGACAGGAGGGAATGGCAAGACATACTTAAAGTGATGAAAGAAAACCTACAAGGATCCTTGCTTTTTAGCTCCTCTTCACTTTCTGCCATAAGGGTGGTGTACCCAGCAAGGATCTCATTCAAATATGAAGGAGAAATCAAAAGCTTTACAGACAAGCAAAAGCTGAGGGAATTCAGCACCACCAAACCAGCTCTCCAACAAATGCTAAAAGATACTGTCTAAACAGGAAACACAAAAAGGGTGTATAAACTCGAACTCAAAACAATAAAGTAAATGGCAACGGGATCATACTTATCAATAATTACCTTAAATGTAAAAGGGTTGAATGCCCCAACCAAAAGACAAAGACTGGCTGAATGGATACAAAAACAAGACCCTTATATATTTTGTCTACAACAGGGGACACATACAGATTGAAAGTGAAGGGCTGGAAACATATTCCACACAAATAGAGACCAAAAGAAAGCAGGAGTAACAATACTCATATCCGATAAAATAGACTTTAAAACAAAGGCTGTGAAAAGAGACAAGGATACTACATAATGATCAAAGGATCAATCCAAGAAGAAGATATAACAATTATAAATATATATGCACCCAACATAGGGGCACCACAATATGTAAGACAAATGCTAACAAGTATGGAAGGGGAAATTAACAATAACACAATAATAGTTGGAGATTTTAATACCCCACTCACATCTATGGATAGATCAACTAAACAGAAAATTAACAAGGAAACACAAACTTTAAATGATACAATAGACCAGTTAGACCTAATCGATATCCATAGGACATTTCACCCCAAAACAATGAATTTCACCTTTTTCTCAAACGCACACGAAACCTTCTCCAAGATAGATCACATCCTGGGCCATAAATCTAGCCTTGGTAAATTCAAAATAATTGAAATCATTCCAAGCATCTTTTCTGACCACAATGCAGTAAGATTAGATCTCAATTACAGGAGAAAAACTATTAAAAATTCCAACATATGGAGGCTGAACAACACACTGCTGAATAACCAACAAATCACAGAAGAAATCAAAAAGGAAATCAAAATATGCATAGAAACGAATGAAAATGAAAACACAACACCCAAAACTTGTGGGACACTGTAAAAGCAGTGCTAAGGGGAAAGTTCACAGCAATACAGGCATACCTCAAGAAACAAGAAAAAAGTCAAATAAATAACCTAACTGTACACCTAAAGCAACTAGAAAAGGAAGAAATGAAGAACCCCAGGGTTAGTAGAAGGAAAGAAATCTTAAAAATTAGGGCAGAAATAAATGCAAAAGAAACAAAAGAGACTATAGCAAAAATCAACAAAGCCAAAAGCTGGTTCTTTGAAAAAATAAATAAAATTGACAAACCATTAGCCAGACTCATCAAGAAACAAAGAGAGAAAAATCAAATCAATAAAATTAGAAATGAAAATGGAGAGATTACAACAGACAACACAGAAATACAAAGGATCATAAGAGACTACTATCAGCAATTATATATTAGGAATATATCTACCTAAAGAAACTAAAGACCTATATATAGAAAACTATAAAACATTGGTGAAAGAAATCAAAGAGGACACTAATAGATGGAGAAATGTACCATGTTCATGGATTGGAAGAATCAATATAGTGAAAATGAGTATACTACCTAAAGCAATTTATAGATTCAATACAATCCTATAAAGCTACCAACGGTATTTTTCACAGAGTTAGAACAAATAATTTCACAATTTATATGGAAATACAAAAAACCTCAAATAGCCAAAGTAATCTTGAGAAAGAAGAATGGAATTGGAGGAAATCAACCTGCCTGACTTCAGGCTCTACACAAAGCCACAGTCATCAAGACAGTATGGTACTGGCACAAAGGCAGAAATATAGATCAATGGAACAAAATAGAAAGCCCAGAGATAAATCCACGCACCTATGGACACCTTGGAGAAGGCAATGGCACCCCACTCCAGTACTCTTGCCTGGAAACTCCCATGGACGGAGGAGCCTAGTAGGCTGCAGTCCATGGGGTCGCTGAGTCAGACACGACTGAGCGACTTCACTTTCACTTTTCACTTTGATGCACTGGAGAAGGAAATGGCAACCCACTCCAGTGTTCTTGCCTGGAGAATCCCAGGGATGGCGGAGCCCAATGGGCTGCCATCTGTGGGGTCGCACAGAGTCGGACACGACTGAAGCGACTTAGCAGCAGCAGCAGCATGGACACCTTATCTTTGACAAAGGAGGCAAGAATATACAATGGATTAAAGACAATCTCTTCAATAAGGGGTGCTGGGAAAACTGGTCAACCACTTGTAAAAGAATGAAACTAGAACACTTTCTAACACCATATATAAAAATAAACTCAAAATGGATTAAAGATCTAAACTTAAGACCAGAAACTATAAAACTTCTAGAGGAGAACATAGGCAAAACTCTCTGACATACATCACAGCAGGATCCTCTATGACCCACCTCCCAGAATATTGGAAATAAAAGCAAAAATAAACAAATGGGACCTAATTAAACTTAAAAGCTTCTGCACAAGAAAGGAAGCTTTAAGCAAGGTGTAAAGACAGCCTTCAAAATGAGAGAAAATAATAGCAAATTAAGCAACTGACAAACAACTAATCTCAAAAATATACAAGCAACTCCTGCAGCTCAATTCCAGAAAAATAAACGACCCAATCAAAAAATGGGCCAAAGAACTAAATAGGTATTTCTCCAAAGAAGACATACAGATGGCTAACAACCCCATGAAAAGATGCTCAACATCACTCATTACCAGATAAATGCAAATCAAAACCACAATGAGATACCATTACATGCCAGTCACAATGGCTGCCATCCAAAAGTCTACAAGCAATAAATGCTGGAGAGGGTGTGGAAAAAAGGGAACCCTCTTACACTGCTGGTGGGAATGCAAACTAGTACAACCACTATGGAGAACAGTGTGGAGATTCCTTAAAAAACTGGAAATAGAACTGTCTTATGACCCAGCAATCCCACTGCTGGGCACACACACTGAGGAAACCAGAATTGAAAGAGACACGTGTACCCCAATGTCTATCACAGCACTGTTTATAATAGTCAGGACATGGAAGCAACCTAGATGTCCCATCAGCAGATGAATGAAAAGAAAGCTGTAGTACATATACACAATGGAGTATTACTCAGCCATTTAAAAGAATACGTATGAATCATTTCTAATAAGGTGGAAGAAACTGGAGCTGATTATACAGAGTGAAGTAAGCCAGAAAGAAAAACACCAATACAGTATACTAACGCATATATATGAATTTAGAAAAATGGTAACAATAACCCTGTATGCGAGACAGCAAAAGAGACAGAAATGTATAGAACAGTCTTTTGGACTCTGTGGGAGAGAGAGAGGGTGGGATGATTTGGGAAAATGGCATTGAAACATGTATAATATCATATATGAAACGAATTGCCAATCCAGGTTCGATGCATGATACTGAATGCTTGGGGCTAGTGCACTGAGACAACCAGAGGGATGGTACAGGGAGGGAGGAGGGAGGGGGGTTCAGGATGGGGAACACGTGTATACCTGTGGTGGACTCATGGTGACGTATGGCAAAACCAATACAATACTGTAAAGTAATTAACCTCCAATTAAAATAAAAAATTTATATTAAAAAAAAAGAAGGCTGAGTGCCGAAGAATTGATGCTTTTGAACTGTGGTGTTGAAGAAGACTCTTGAGAGTCCCTTGGACTGCAAGGGGATCCATCCAGTCCATCCTAAAGGAGAACAGTCCTGGGTGTTCATTGGAAGCAGTGATGTTGAAGCTGAGACTCCAATCCTTTGGCCACCTGATGGGAAGAGGTGACTCATTTGAAAAGACCCTGATCCTGGGAAAGATTGATAGCAGGAGGAGAAGGGAACGACAGAGGATGAGAAGGCTGGATGGCATCACCGACTCGACGGACTTGAGTTTGGGTGAACTCCAGGCGTTGGTGATGGACAGGGAGGCCTAGCGTGCTGCAGTTCATGGGGTCACAAAGAGTCGGACACGACTGAGCGACTGAACTGAACTGAACTGATTGCAGGGATGCAAGGATTTTTCAGTATATGCAAATTAACCAAAGTGATCCACCTCATTAACAAAGTGAAGAATAAAAACCATGTAATCATTTCAATAGATGCAGAAAAAGCTTTTGACAAAATTCAACCCATTTATGGTAAAAATTCTCCAGAAAGTAAGCAAAGAAGGAACCTACCTCTATGTAATAAATGCCATATATGACAAAGCTACATCAAATATCATTCTCATTGGTAAAAAACTGAAAGCATTTCCTCTAAGAACAAGACAAGGGTGTCCACTCTCACCAGTTTTATTCAACACAGATTTGAAGTCCTAGCCACTATCATCAGAGAAGAAAAAGAAATAAAAGGAATCCAAACTGGAAAAGAAGTAAAACTGTCACTGTTTGCTGAAGATATAATACTGTACATAGAAAATCCTAAAGATGCCATCAGAAAATGACTAGAGCTCATCAATAAACTTAGTAAAGTTGTAGAATACAAAATTAATACACAGAAATCTCTTGCATTCCTGTACATTAACAATGATAGATTAGAAAGAGAAATTAAGGAAACAATTCCATTTACGACTGCAAAAAAAAAAAAAACGTAGGAACAAATCTATCTAGGAGGCAAAAGTCTGTAAGCAGAAAACTGTTAAGATACTGATAAAAGAAATCAAAGACGACAGAAACAGAGATATACTATGTTCCTGGATTACAAGACTCAATATTGTGAAAATGACTATTTTACGGATTCAATGCAACCGCTATCAAATTACCAATGATATTTTTCACAGATGAGAACAAAAAATTTTACAGCTTATTTGGAAACACAAAGACCCTGAAGTGCGAAACAATCTTGAGAAAGAAAACTGGAGCTGGAGGAACAGTAAAAATAAATAAATAAATAAGTAAAAATAAATAAATAAAACCTAGACAGTATATTAAAAAGCAGACACATTATCAAAAAAAAAAAAAAAGAAAGAAAGATGTATGGTATTGGCACAAAACGAGAGATCAATGGAATAGGATAGAAAACCCAGAGATAAACCAGCATACCTATGATCACCTAATCTATGACAAGGGAGGCAATACTATACAATGGACAAAGACAGTGTCTTCAGTAAGTGGTGTTGAGAAAATTGGACAGCAGCATGTAAAAGAATGAAGTTATAACACTACCTAACACCATACACAAAAATAAACTCAAGTGGATTAAAGACCTAAATATAAGGCCAGATACTATAAAACTCTTAGAGGAAAACATAAGTAGAACACACTGACAGAAATCATAGCAAGATCTTTTGGGACTCATATCCTAGAGTACTGAAAATAAAAACAAAAATAAACAAATGGGACCTAATTAAACTTAAAAGCTTTTACACAGCAAAGGAAATAAAAAACAAGATAAAAAATCAACCCTCAGAATGGGACAAAATATGTGTAAATGAAGCAACTGACATAAGATTGAGGTGAGGTGAAGGTGAGGTGAAGTCGCTCAGTCGTGTCCGACTCTTTGCGACCCCGTGGACTGTAATCTACTAGGCTTCTCTGTCCATGGGATTCTCCAGGCAAGAATACTGGAGTGGATTGCCATTTCCTTCTCCAGGGGATCTTCCCGACCCAGGGATCGAACCCAGGTCTCCCGCATTGGAGGCAGACGCTTTAACCTCTGAGCCACCACACATAAGATTAATCGTCACAATATACAAACAGCTCATGCTGCTCAATACCAAAAAAAAAAAAAACAGGGAAGGAAGACCTAAATAGACATTTCTCCAAAGAAGACATACAGGTAGCCTACAAACACAAGAAAAGATGCTCAACATCACTAATTACTAGAGAAATGCAAATTAAAAGTACCATGAGGTATCATGTCACACTAGTCAGAATAGCCATCAACAAAAAATGTACCCTGGATAGGGTGTGGAGAAAAGAGACCCCTCTTGCACTGTTGGTGGGAATGTGAACTGATACAGCCACTATGGAGAACAAGATGGAGGTTCCTTAAAAAACTAAAAATAGAACTACCATATGAGCCAGCAGTCCCACTACTGGGCATATACCCAGAGAAAATCATGATTCAAAAAGATATACGTACTCCAGTGTTCACTGCAGCACTATTTACAACAGCCAGGACATGGAAGCAACCTAAATGTCCATCGACAGAAAAATGGACAAAGAAGATGTGGTACATATATACAGTGGAATATTAGTCATAAAAAGGAATGGAATTGTGCAATCTGCATAGATGTGGATGGACCCAGAGACTGTCATACAGACTAAAGTAAATCAAAGAGAAAAGCAAATATCATATCTCAACAAAGAATCAAGAAAAATGGTAAAGGATGTCTTATTTACAAAGCAAAAAGAGAGACATATACAAAGAGAACAAATGTATGGATACCAACAGGGAACAGGGGTGGGGTGGGATGAATTGGGAGAGTGGCACTGACATATATTCACTACAATGTATAAATTAGATAACTAATGAGAGCCTACTGCATGGAACAGGGAGCCTAACTTGGTGCCCTGTGGGGATCTATATGGGAAAGAAATACAAACAAGAGAGGATATGTGTATATGTATGGCTGATTGTGGAGAAGGAAATGGCAACCAACTCCAGTATTCTTGCCTGGAGAATCCCAGGGATGGGGGAGCCCGATGAGCTACCATCTATGGGGTCGCACAAAGTCGGACACGACTGAAGCGACTTAGCAGCAGGCCTGATTTACTTTACTACAGAACAGAAACTGATACAGCAGTGTAAAGCAACTAGCAATAAAAATGATTAATTTTTTTTTACATAAGAAAACAAGCTACCAAGAAGACCCAGAGTAGAGGTTGAACAGACTCATAAAGGAGTTCTGGGTAACTTTTTTAAATGCACTGCACAGGTAGTCTTCTGTTAGTGTGTTCTCTCTTAGGTGTTAACAAGGTCTTTCAAACATTATAAAGTCTATTCAAACATACCCTCAAAGCTGAAAGGGCAAGTTGTCAATTGCAATGGAAAGACTAAGACTAAAAGTGTGTGTAGGTGAGCAGGCAAACCCAAAGACTTCTACATTAAATAATTTTCTTAACTAGGTACACATTGGATATATTGATACATTCTTACTATCTTTAAAAACACTGTATTTAACTGTATGTTTGATGCGCCTCTGTGTGTGTGTTAGTTGTTTAGTCATGTCTGACTCTTTGCGACCCCATGGTCTGTCCATGGAACTTTCTAGGCAACAATGCTGGAGTGGGTTGCCATTTTCTTCTCCTGGGGATCCTCCCAACCCAGGCATTGAACAGGATCTCCTGAATTGCAGGCAGATTTCTTTACTGTCTGAGCTACCAGGGAAACCCTATTTAACAGTATAGTGAAAGTCACTCAGTCATGTCCATCTCTTTTCGACCCTATGGACTATACAGTCCATGGAATTCTCCAGGACAGAATACTGGAGTGGGTAGCCTGTCCCTTCTCCAGCGGATCTGGTTTGATTCCCAACCCAGGAATCAAACTGGGGTCTCCTGAACTGCAGGCGGATTCTTTACCTACTGAGCTATCAGGGAGGCCCTATTTAACTGTAAAAGGGTTACATAAATTTTTAAACCATTATTATCTTTATATTACCAATGGAAAATTTCTCAGCAGATTTTCCTGAGATAATAAAGAGGATTTTCACTGAATATTATATAATGTATGTAAGTAATGATGCCATAAGCATTTAAACTGGGAACTGTAAAGGACTGCTACAAGCTCATGAGCAGTATAACATTAAGGACCAAATGTTTTAAAAGTTTCTAAGCCTGGCAATAAACAGGTAAATATCTAGCAGCCATATCTGCAAAAGCTTACTTTATAAGCCCAATACAAAATGTATGAAATGGTTGCTAAGAATCAAAACTCTCAATATTTATCTATTATGTTAAAGATCAAAAAAAAGTTATACAATTAAAGAAGTATTTTATGAAGTTTATTTTCTTTCCATTTCAACTGAGAGAGATTCAACATCCAGCAGATCTTCTTAGTTTCCAAGAAACTGGGTACCGTGAGGTCATAATACCACTTTCAGTGAATATCCTTAAATGTACCTTCAGAAACAGTAGAAGGCTTCCCTTTCTTCTCTCCTTTTCCTTACCCCTCTACATAATAGTTTAGCTAAACTTAACTAAGTAAAAAATCAGTACATTCGGCAGGATGTTAGTTTACTAAATGATTTAGGTGCCTTCAGATGGACCTGGAAAAGAAATTTAAGCATAGAGGACATGGAGGGTAGGGGTGATGCCAAATGATTCAAATGATCAAGTGAACATATTATTTTCTTTTAACACTAATGACACCTTCGCAGACACAGGAGCCTGGCGGGCCATGGTCCACAGGGTCACAAAGAGTCGGACACGACTGAAGTGACTAAGCAGACACAAAAATTCCAGGTGACAAGTCAGAAGATGCTCGGTGGATTAAGTCCACTTGGGAAATTAAGCCAAATCAAGGCATTTTAAGCCAAATTAAGGCATTTTGTAAGGAGCTTCCCTGGTGGCTCAGACAGTAAAAAATCTGCCTGCAATGCAGGAGACCCAGGTTTGATCCCTGGGTCGGGAAGATCCATGGAGAAGGGAATAGCAACCCAGTATTTCCTGGGTTGCTACATATATACTAAAGTATTCTTGCCTGGAGAATTCCATGGACAGAGGAACCTGGCAGGCTACAGTCCATGGGGTAGCAAAGAGTTGGACATAACTGAGTGACTAACCCAACAGAGTAACTAACACACACACACACACACACACACACACACATCAAGGAAGAAGAAAATAGTACAGCAGGATCACCCTCAGACGTCAGCAGAGGGCCCAGCAGCAACAGCTGCTGCTGATGTTCCAGCTCCCGGGGTCAAGCCACTACAGAAGCTACTGCCTTGACTTCAGAATCCACATTTGCAAAGATCATCTACAAGAGAAATCTATGGTCCTTTGCCAATTCAACTTAATGATCAATCCATTCTTTAGCTACTTAGAAATCTCACAAGCTAGATTTTCAAAATGAGGACAATTAGTTATTCTAGCCATATCCTAACAGATCTTTCAACTAATTTACACTATTTTCCAAGAAGTACTAATGCACACTGACTCAGGTATACAAAACAGATATTAGCAAATAGCAAGTCCATACTAGGACTATTTCAGGAACAAGAGTGAGGTAGGTGCTATACCACTGCTTAAGAAACATTTGAGGAAGTGAAGGTCTAAAGCACCATCTCCCTAAGTCATGAGAATTGTGGCGGCACATGATATGATTTTTAAGGGTACGTGGAAAAAAACTTTGCCCAAGCGTCCTGAGGTCATCCAGAAGACTCATGCTACTTTCTCACCATGAGAGCCAGCAACCCCACACAGAAAAGCGGCTGTGACCCAGCAGTACAAGCAGATGTCTGCACTCTGCTAAAGCACCTGAAACATCCTGAATATCATATTCTTCCACAATCCAAAGATACACAGGAAGTCCAATATCCAGCGAGAAAATGCCTGGGCTTGTCTCCACTGCAACCCAATTCCCCTTCAAGGAAAGGTCCCAGGACACACAGAGAAAAAGGAGTCATTTTAATTTCATAGAGCTTCTCAGATTTCCTTTTTCTGAGGTGAAGCATCAGCCTAGAGGAAATAGTAGGTGATCTAATACGAGTTATTACAAACACACATACACACAATGATTACTGATTTCATGTACTTCGTTGGTCTGAGTTTATTTGGCCGTTGGCAGGTTATTCCACTGTACTTCTATGGAAATTTCTATTGTCTCACACCTACAGTCTAGTCAGACTGTCTCCTGAAACGGTATCCTAAGGTCAATGAAAATGCATGAGTGTTAAAAAAGACATTTCCATGAGGGAAACTCCCACTGATATTTCAGAAAGTAAACCACTTAGGCAGAAGCCAGGAGGAAAAACCAAGAGGTCTATCTGGCTGTTTCTTAAGAACATTTAACCAGTAAAACTATAGTAAGAGTGATAAATCTTTTTTTCTGTATGGCAAACAAATTTCACCCTCATAGAGACAAAAAGAAACAAACACTTTGGGGAAGGAACAATACTGATTTTGTAATATGTCCATTCTACTATAACGTCATTTCTATCAAAAACTATGTTTAAAACTGGAGGCCACAATGTATCATGCTATGTCTAAAGTATTGTTTCTGCATGGATTTCAATAATAAATAATTCTTTAATAGGTACATTAAACTAAGACACCTACACATTACTAAGGAATCAAGCTATTCTAAATGGAATTACATCTAAATTTTACTCCTGAGATGAAGTTTTTCTGAGACACCTTATTTCTGAATAGAGAAATTCAGTATTATAAGATTGTCATTTTTTCCCTGTAATTCACATATTAATTCAATCAGTTTCCCAACAAAATAACAGTGAGTTTTCCTTTCAAAACTGAGGAAATATTAAAATGTATCAATATAGAGAATATTCAGAGAAATTCTGAAATGACTACTACTGAAGATTATCCCTCTCCAACATTAAAACATTTTATAACTAATAGCATTCAAAACTAATAAGAATAGTTCAGAAATAATGACAGTTAATATTTTCTTAGTACTTCTTAAACATATTACTGTCTTTAGCAATTTATCATCACAAACTATTCTGTGAGGTAAATACTATTAATATGATTTCATTTTACAGAAAAGGAAACTAAGGCATAAAGAGATTAAATAACTTGCCCAAGGGTACACAAATAATAAGCAAAATTATATATAGTGTTAAGGTGGTACTGTTGTTTAGTTGCAAAGTCATGTCCAACTCTTTGGCGACCCCATGGACTGCAGCCCACGAAACTCCTCTGTCCATGGGATTTCCCATGCAAGAATACTGGAGTGGGTTGCCATTTCCTTCTCCAGGGGATGTTCTGACTTCAGGGATCGAACCCAAGTCCCCTGCATTGGTAGGCGGATTCTTTCCCACTGAGCTACCAGAATAAGCAAAAGAGCCAGGTTTTGAACTCAGACAATCTAGTTCTACAGCCTGCCTTCCTAACCACCATCAGCTTATAAAAAGCTGCTAAATTCAATATCATAATTTAAGATTCGTGAATTATAACTGAATAAGCAATAAACAAATATGTGACAATTCAAAAGAAAATGTCAAGTAGGAAAAACAATATTTGCAACATGTAACACACAAAGGGCTAATTTCATTAATCTACAAAGACCTCATACACATTAAGAAGAAAAATGAAGACTCAAAAAAGGCAAAGAATTTTATGGAGTGTGAAATATACCTCAATTTTAAAAAATTGCAAAGGATATGAAAAAGCAATTCACAGAAACATAAACACAAATAGTAAATGAAAATACCATAATATGATCACCTTTGCTCATATTTTATGATGTAAAAATAGGCAAAAATTAAGAAGTTTGATAATACCTAGATTATGATCTCTATTATTTCATACCAAAAGGGACTAGGACTTCTTTCAGACTCCAGGTCTGGGGCAGAAAATTGCCCAATGAGCCTGGAATAGTTCGACTACCAGAAAGTAAAGAAGCTACCAATAACTGCTGGTGAAGATAGGATCAATTTGAAAGGGCTCCTAATGACCAAAAATGGGAATTTTTTTGAGAATCATAAAGAATAAAAAAAGCAATGGGTTGAAACACTTCAAAACTATTTAAAAGTCATGATAAAACTTAAGAACAAAACTAAAAAAAAAAAAACAAATAATCATCACCTTTGCAGGTTAATAAGGTACTAATTCATAGAAAGAACAGAATGTCAACAACTTTTTTAAGATGAAGAGTCATCTCTCTGTTCAGGAGAAAAGGTATAGAGAAATAACACCCTTTAGGACTAGCATGTTTTTGGTTTTATTCTGGCTTCTTTTCCCCCATAATAAACCTCTATCAAGATTATCTGTAAATTTTTAAAACCAAATTTAACTTGTCTATCTTAATCATTACCATTATAGCAAAATAGTGCATTAGTGCTTTTTAATCCCGTTAATTATTCTCTTTCTCATTATTATGACAAAGTAGAAAAATCCTATAATAAAGCAGTTACAGTCTATTCCAAATTGTCTTTTTTTTTCCCCCTAAAAATAAGGTTCCAGCTTCCGCTGACTATTTCCTACCAAAAATCACAGCATTCCCATTAGGAGAAGAAAACGCTTACCCGTATTTTCCAAACAGTGAAACTGTTGTCCCTCCCACAGGCACTGCTTTTCCTGGTCCATACACATCCCATATTGTCAGGGCCACTTGGGCATTCCTGGGCAGGTCAGGGTATTTCACAGGCAGTTTTAGCCATTCATTCCAGCTATGAAAATAAGGTAAACAAAAACATAAAGCTAAGGACAGAAAATCAGCATAGACATACGTGTATAACTTTCTTCTAAATTAACAAACCATACAAGAAATTTGATTCCGAGAAAATGTACCAAAGATTAGTTACTAGTACAAAAATTAACATGGCACTTAATTTTGCTCTAGTCAAGTTCAACTTTAAATACAGAAAAATCTGTATTTTACTTCACTTCACTTTATTGGACTTTGCAGATTCTGCATATTTTACAAGTTGAGGTTTATGACAACCCTGCATCTAGCAAGTCATGGGTACCATTTTTCCAACAACAACATTTCCTCATTTTGTGTTTCTGTCATATTTTGGTTAATTTTTACAATATTTCAAACTTTTTCATTATTAATGTTTTTATGGTGATCTGTTGTGATCTTTGATGTTACTACAATGACTCACCGAAGGCTCAGATCACAGGAAGTTTTTAGCAATAAAGTCATTTTTAACTAAGGCACATATATTGTATTTTTAGACACAATGCTATTGCATACCAAAGAGACTAATAGGATAGTATAAAGGTAATTTTTATATGCACTGAAAAACCAAAAAAAATTACTACAATATTTGTTTTATGGTGGTGATCTAAACTCAAACCTGCAGTATCTTCAAGGTATGCCTACAGAACACGTGAAAAAAATTTCTGGAAGACAAAATTCTTGAAAAATAATGCCGCTAAGTCCTTTAATCAAGAAACTCAGACATCAAAAATTTGCTATAAGGAACTGAGTACTATAATCAATATCTCATAATAAACTATAATGGAAAAGAATACAAAATAATACAGATATATACATACGTATATGTATGATAGAATCACTTTGCTGAATATCAATCATACTTCAACTTTTAAAAAAAGCAGGAACAGACAATATGACTAAGATACAAGGCTATAATAACAGTTCCCTGGTGACTCAGTGGTAAAGAATCCACCCCTAAGCAGGAGACATGGGTTTGATCCCTAGGTCAGGTAGATCTCCTGGAGAAGGAAATGGTAATCCACTCCAATATTTTTGCCTGGGAAATACCACAGACAGAGGAGGCTGCCAGCTATAGTCCACGGGGTTGCAAAGAACTGGACATAACTTAGTGACAAAAACAACAACAACAAATAAAAACCTGGGAAAACACTTAAACCTGTTAAAACCAAACTTGTTTACAACCAAACTATGACTTTTTTAATGTAAGTATCCTCCAGAAAACTTTTCATCATGAAAAGAAATTAGAATTATTCATGTTATACTCAAAACGTGCTATATACGGTCCTATAACACATAGCAGTATCTCAATAAAGAAGAAGTAACTACCAAAAATTCAAAGAGGTCAAAGGAGACCATCCAATAACTCTGTAACATGAAGAAGTTACTAGACTGCCCTGGACAAATACATGACAATATTTTAGGTGAGATTTTTCTTTCACTCAAGTTATTTATTAATCTCAATAATGTTTAACTATTGTTTTTTAATGCTTTCAAAACATATTTGTACATATGCTTTCACTAAGGAATGTCTGCTCTTACTAACAGCAATGACAGTACCACTCTCCCATTTTTTTTCATTCTCTATTCACCTCTGCAAATTTTCTCCTGCATTCAAACTTAATACTTGATTTATCTGATCATTTCCACTACCTTAAACACAGATGGCTTTTAAAATCCCCAAAGAAAACCATGCAAACACACAAAGTAATATTCAGCAGACACACAGAATCGATTCTCCTGTTTACTCAAAATTATTCTGCTTGCTTAAAATTATTCTCAAAGGGCATATCGGAATTTAGGTCAGATAAACCCACACAGAGTCGGACATGACTGAAGCGACTTAGCAAATCCATATCAGTAAGAATCTAAACAGAATTTTCATAAATTTAAAGAACAAAACATTTACATCCACTATATTATAGGAAAATTAGAGATGGCTATTAATTAAACACTAAACAACCTGAAATCTTTTTCTTCTACAAAGTTCTTAAAAAAATAAAACACATGCTTTAAAAAGCCTTTCTTCACTACAGATAAGCTTAGAAAACTAAATGAATTTATTTATTTACTATTCACATGATGGGCCAGACTGAAAAGGTAAATTATAAGCAGTGTTACCTTATTCCAATGAACAAACCACAGAGATTAGTTAACACTGGCTAAGTGAAAAAGAAAAGTCAGTGACACTATCCAAAAATGAGCTGTGAAAATACTCACCTCTATATTCTGTCCTTTGACTAGGAGAAAATAGATAAAGTTGCTCAGTCAAGTCCGACTCTTTGCAACCCCATGGGCTTATATACAGTCCATGGAATTCTCCAGGCCAGAACACTGGAGTGGGTAGCCTTTCCCTTCTCCAGGGGATCTTTCCTACCCAGGGATCAAACCCAGGTCTCCCACTTGGCAAGCACATTCGTTACTAGCTGAGCCACAAGGGAAGCCCAGGAAACACCTAAGAGCAAGTGATCATTTGCTTCAAACCTTATTTGCCTCAAACCTTGATCCATCCAACTCCAGGTCCTCACACCTCTTTAGATTAAAGCAAAAACACTTTAACCTGCTTTACAAAATGGGCTTCTGCAGAAGACTTCTTTTGAAAAATGAATCTGCAGCTAAAAAATAGCTTGAAAACTGCTCAAGATACTCTAGAAATTATGGAAAGATGGAAATATGGAAAGATTAAGGAGCTGTGTATTCAAAATTTTGTTCTCTCCCTTCCCAGGCATCATCCCTTTCTCCTGCCCCTGCTCTGGTTGTGGTGGTTTAGTCGCTAAGTCAGGTCCAACTCTTGAGACTCCAGCAACTGTAGCCTGCCAGGCTCCTCTGTCCATGGAATCTTCCAAGCAAGAATACTGGAGTGGGTTGCTATTTCCTTCTCCAGGGGATCTTCCCGACCCAGGGATCAAACTCAGGTCTTATATACTGCAGGCAGATCCTTTCTCATCTGAGCCACCAGGGGGAAGCCCCAACTCTAATTAGGCCTAAATTCATCTGGCAACTTGCAAATGTTCCCAGATTCAAAGCCCTATTCTGGGTGATCTAATTTCCTACCATTAACCCCACTCCCATACATCACTGTACTAATTCTCTAGTCTGATTAATACATTCCAAAATCCTAACTTTCTAATTTTAAAATTGTAGGTCTATGTATAAAACCATTTCAAATCTTCCACATGACAAAACAGAATATAAAATTTTTAAAAAGTTTAAACCACTGGCAATGCAAAATAATATTCATATATTTCATATATATGTAACGTAAACATCTGGAGCATTTCATGCCTAAAATTGATGATTTTACCCTAAGTGTAAAGGAAGTACAGGTTCCTTCACTATGGGCTCTTTTATTATAGGACAAGATAGAATAGAATACGATAGAAGAGACTCAATTTTGAATGAATTCTTCATTATTTGAACTCATACGACTCACTATTAGAAACTCTGAAATCAGATTTAGACAACTTAGAATTTCATCCTACCCAAAAATACTTTCTCAACTAAGGAAATGCAAAAATTAAGATAGCAAGAGATTCTTTCATAGTATAATTTATTTTCCCCACAGAATACACAATTCTTCTTTTAAGTAACTGCTTATAGAAAACAATGGCTGTAAAGTTTGCCTTTATTTATTTTAAAAGTATAGTTTTTGTACTGATGAATTGGCAAAAAATTCAACTGTTAAATACTAAAGAGCAGGATGCACAAAATCTACAAGTGTTTCTCCTAAGCCCAAAGTGTATGTATATTTAAAAGAAAACAAAAGCCTCATTACCCAACATGAGGTATTTTCTCAATCTATTTTCTTCACAACTGTTTTAAACCTTTTAATAATAATAATAAAAGCCATTCTAGGTATTTTAGATTACTTTCTTAGCTTCACAATTTAAAAAATATAAATTAAAAATCTCCAATCGCCATTTGAGACAGCAGATATGAAACTTTTTAAATCCTTGAAAATACATAAACAATGCACAGAGGAGTTGGTAAATGGAAGAAGAGGAGAAAGATGCTAACTTCCTTATAATTATGAATTTGCTTTTGCTCTATTTTATTGCCGAGGCATGGTACAGACCATCATACAACTTTCCTCAAAAAAGTGGAATTCACCATAAATGCTGACTTTATAGACCTAGACCTAAATTTCTGGTTCTAAGTCTTTTGTGGGTCACAAGCCACCTCAAAAAGTCTAATAAAAGCTTTGAGCTGTCCCTGTAAAAAACACATAAGACACAAAACATTCTGCATAGAATTTCAAGGTCTTGTAGATTTCGTGATTCCAGTTTAAGAACCTCTGATACAGTTCAGGAGTTTGGATGGATTGTTTTAGGTGCAATAATGGTACTGTAGCTATGAGAAATATTTAAGATGATACAATATTGGAATTTGCTTCAAAATAACAGTGAAATAAAAACAGTGACCTTGAGGTAGTAATTAATGAAGCTAGGAGACAGGGAGCTGGAAGTTCATTACATTATTCTCTACTTCCACGGGTTTGAAATTTTCTAGAATAACAAGTACAAGTGTATTAACATATTTGCGCACGTTTGTGTGTGTGTGTGTGTGTGTGTGTGTGCAGCCACAAAAAAAGATTACTAAAAAAAAAAAAAAACACATCATTAAAATAGTTGGTTTCCATGCAGACAGATCATGAGAGCTTAGGTTTCTGAACTCTCTAGAAAAATTTTCCCAGCCTGCTGGGCCACACTTGGTTAAAAAAAAGAAGTGGGGAGAGGGCTGCACCCTCAACAGCACAGCTTGAAAGTCCATGTGGCCATCCCCTGTCCTCCATGAATACTAAAGGTATAAATTCCTTCCTAGAGAGGCACACAACCTGCTTATCCTATACCAAGCCTACCAAGGTACTGAGTAATACTCATGGATCAAACATTAAAACTACACCATTCACTCTATCAAAAACGAAGTGTCAAGAGATTTTATTAAGGACCTACAAGAAAAACAGGAACTTCATATTCACTATATTTACCTTGAATACCAACAATGGCCTGCTAATGTACCATGATTAATAAACCAAGCACTTTTAAAAATAAAGTTATTTAAGATAAACATCTGATCCAGATGACAATACATCTCTCTCTCTCTAAAGATCTGAATTTCAAGTATCAATTGAAACATCTGACTATCCAGTAATATTTCTGTGTTCAAGGCCACAGAATGGAAACAAATGTAGAGATGTGTTTTTGGCTTGGGTCATTCTGTGAATCAGTCATATCAGTTCTTATTCATATAAAAATATTTCAATGTACTCAATACAAACATAAATTCACTTCCATCTCAATTAGTTATAATACTGCTATGTATAACAACTTTATCTGAGTAGGTTCCTACTTGATCTACAGTTATAGGTACTAATTTTAATTCCTTTGTTATCCCTTCCAAATAATACTTTTAATATCTATAAAAAAAATTGGAGACTAGTTAGGAACCCACCATATGCAAGAAAACAACTTACTTCCATCTTGTACTAAACGCCTTGTAGGAGGTTCTTACTGGCAAAGCCAAAGGCTTCCCTTCTGCAAAAACTTGGCAAGTAACATAGAGGTCTGAACATGTTTCTTGATACAGTCCTGAAAACTTCAACATTGGGTCTTCTAGAACGGCTTTGTAACTCTTTTGTTCTCTCTTCCCTTCCAAACTTCCTCTGAAAGCATAAAATAACATTTAGACACATTTTTTAAAAACAAACCTAACAAATACTAAGAAGACTTTATGGTTATGTTGTAGTAAACTTATGCTACCTCAAAATTTTCCTATAGATGAAAATGAAGTCTAGAGGTCTCTTAAAATCCTAGCATACCAAAGATCATTTCTATTTTCATTAGCATACTTCTCTATTTCAGGCTTCTTAATTTTAAACCCTGTCATCTACTGCTGGATCTATCTATGAGATGTCACTAGTTCTCTAAGCATTAATTTTTTTAATTTCAAGTTGACCACTTAGCCAAAGCCTTTGACTGTGTGGATCACAATAAACTGTGGAATATTCTGAAAGAGATGAGAATACCAGAGCACCTGACCTGCCTCTTGAGAAACCTATATGCAGGTCAGAAAGCAACAGTTAGAACTGGACATGGAACAACAGACTGGTTCCAAATAGGAAAAGGAGTACGTCAAGGCTGTATATTGTCACCTTGGTTATTTAACTTATATGCAAAGTACATCATGTTTTCCTTAATTTTTTTTCATTTTTCCTTTTAATGTCTAAAAGTTTCAAACAAATAAAAAATGCATTCATATACCCAAGAAACACCGAGAGGAATGGGACTGAAGGAAAGTCCTTTACCAGATAATGGCAACACAGGTCCTATATAAGCATTTATCTGTAAAAACTACTTTAAATAGGTGTGTCAAACATTACAAAGGTGCAGTTTGGTTGTTGATATATTATTCTTACTGCCACCACAAAATCAAAAGTAAAGGACTTATCAGAGTCTGAAGTAAGTAACTTTCAGAAACAATCATATAAGGGAGCATCTAACGACTGAGAAAATGTAAGTGTGCAGTCCTTTGCCCAAGGTACATTTGTTGAATACTGACTAAAATATGGTGAATGATGTTAAATTAATAACGTGATAATTTATGATCGTTTTCACATGTGAAAATGTATCTGGTGCTAAGTCACTTCAGTCGTGTCCAACTCTGTGTACGACTCTTTCCAGGTTCCCCTGTCCCTGGGATTCTCCAGGCAAGAACCCTGGAGTGGGTTGCCATTTCCTTCTCCAATGCATGAAAGTGACAAGTGAAAGTGAAGTTGCTCAGTCGTGTCCAACTCCAAGGGACCCCATGGACTGAAGCCCCCCAGGCTCCTCAGTCCATGGGATTTTCCAGGCAAGAGTACTGGAGTGGGTTGCCATTGCCTTCTCCAGAAAATGTATCTAAGAGACTGCTAATGGACATATAGTTTCTAACTTGGTCCTAGCTGTTCCCCATCTCGGTTCCATTAGTGTCGTCTCAAGACGTCATGTCCTGGACTTCAACTGTGATGCCTCAAGACTTTCCTGCAAAGATCTCTTCTCATATATTCTGGTCCCTTTACAACCGGAACCTTCCTCACCTTTGACTGACTTCCAGCTTCAGTAGCTGAACAATAATAACTGACTGTTCCTCACATTCAATCTAAGCCCCTCTCACCTCTCATGTTTTTAGTACTATATCCAGTTCTCAGCTACTTTATCTGCCTCTCCGTAATTTCTTCAGTCTCCATTCCACCTTCCAGTCCCGTTTTAAAGTAGTATCTTCCAGTTATAACGGCAGGACGACGATTTAACCAAAACTTGATTTCTCTTTAATATGAGACAGTAATAATCCCACAAACGGCTGCTGTGAATAGCAAAACGCTTTCTAGAAAACAAACCCTGCGGAATTTACAGACTTACTCCTACCGCTGTCTTTCGCACGAGATCGCGCCCTCGGCCTTCCCGCACGGCCCCTCTCCGACCTCCAGTCCACCTCCGCTGCCCCGGCTGCAACCCTCCCGGCCGTGGTCAGGCCGACCCTCAAGCTAAGAACCATCTTCTCTCCCCAACCCGCAGGCCCCCGCAAGCCCCGCCTCCGCCTCGGCAATCCACGTCCCCGTCCCCGGACTCTCTCACATTTTAAGCTGCACGTTGATGTCCAGGTCACAGCTGTAGACATAGTGAAACTTCTCCGCTTCCCCCATGGGACCACCAAGTAACAAGTACACCTAAGGCCGAGAGCAGGGCGCTGGGAAGAGGCTGGGGCTGAACTCGCCGAACAGCACAACACAGCCGCTTCCGCTTCCGCCCCTCGGACCTGGCGCCGCCAATCCCGGACCGGAGCCCGACCGCTTGCGCCGGAACTCCCCGCCCCGCCCAAGCGTTCTCCTGCGCATGTGCAAAGGCACTCGCCATCTTGCTTGAGTGCAGAGGATTCCGGAAACGCAGTGTACATGGTTACATTCCAGACTTCCTGTATTCCCGCGGTTTTGTTTTCGATTTTTTGTTTTAAGAAAGTAAGAAACTGTCTTGTGATTCCGATCTATTCTGAAGTCAGACCAAAAGGAAATTCAATTCAAAAAGACGTGTAACAACTTTCACTGCCTGGAGGTCAACCAAGGAATAAGCACAAGAATTAGAGATTTACCAACGTCTGCCTGCAATGCGGGAGACCTGGGTTCGATCCCTGGGTCGGGAAGATCCCCTGGAGAAGGAAATGGCAACCCACTCCAGTATTCTTGCCTGGAGAATCCCATGGGCGGAGGAGCCTGGTGGGCTACAGTCCACGGGGTTGCAAAGAATCGGACACGACTGAGCGACGTCACTTTCACTTTCAAATGTAAATTTCAGTGGCCGTTCCAAAACCTGTAGTTTAGTCACGTATTTGCTCTCTCAAGCAAAGATTTCCTCTTTCTGTTCTAAAGAGTGGAGAAAGGACTAAGCAAAGATCAAGGAAATCTGGCTTTCAGTTTTGGTCTTACAAATAATATATGCTACTTTGGTTAGAGTGCTTGTATGCTTGTTTACCGCAGGGTGTACTCAGACCCAATGTAAGCTTGAAGACCTATGGAACCTAGAAACATCCAGTAACAAGTCTAGGACTCAGAATTCTGACCTCTAAACTCCTACAATGTTTATTTTTACTATATAAAACTGCGATTTTTAGTATATAAAACTGTAATGGAACTGTAATCACTTCCAACTAGAACCAAAGCTCTTGGCAAGAGCAATGTGTCCCTAAGTGCCTAACGGACTTCTCTGGTTGATCAGATGGTAAAGAATCTGACTGCGATGCAGGAGACCCAGTTGGATCCCTGGGTTGAGAAGATTCCCTGGAGAAGGAAATGGCAACCCACTCCAGTATTCTTGCCTGGGAAATTCCATGGACAGAGGACCCTGGTAGGCTATAGTCCATAGGGTCTTCAAGAGTCAGAAATGACTGAGTAAGCACTTGATGCCTAATATATTGTTGAGTGTAATAATTGCTATTCATTATTGTTAGTGATGAGCTTCCCTGGTGGCTCAGATGGTAAAGCGTCTGCCTGCAATACAGGAGACCCGGGTTCCATCACTGGGTTGGGACTATCTCCTGGAGAGGGAAATGGCAACCCACTCCAGTATTCCTGCCTGGAGAATCCCAGGGACTGGGGAGCCTGGTAGGCTACAGTCCATGGGGTCGCAAAGAGTTGTACATGACTGAGCGACTTCACTTCACTTCTTCATTGTTAGTGATATTGAATAAAAATCTCTACATGTTTATTTTTAGGTGTTATATTGTAAAAGAGACAATGCTAGAGAAGGCAATGGCATCCCACTCCAGTACTCTTGCCTGGAAACTCCCATGGACGGAGGAGCCTGGTAGGCTGCCGTCCATAGGGTCGCTGAGTCAGACACAACTGAGCGACTTCACTTTCACTTTTCACTTTCATGCATTGGAGAAGGAAATGGCAACCCACACCAGGGTTCTTGCCTGGAAAATCCTGGTCGCAGAGTCGGACACAACTGAAGCGACTTAGCAGCAACAGCAGCAGAGTATGTATAATTTATTATAATTTAGGGGAGAAGAACAAGTTTTCAAGGAAAGATTGAAAGGCTTGTAGCCATTTAACTTGGATGGCCAAAAAATGACTAATGTATAATGTTTTGTCAAAAGTAAGTTTTTAAAAACATTTGTGGAAGCAACAGTAGGGAAAAACATAAATTAGTCTCTTATAAGGTACATTTCCAACAAAAAGCAGACTTGATTTGTTCCTAAGTATTAACTACTACCAATGGTTGGAACTGACAGGAAATGTAATTTTAGGAAGTAATGAAACTTGAACTTTCTAATCAACAGAGCTCCCAATGGTAAAACAAACAGTTACAAGTCCCCTGTCTATGGGATAATTCCAGCGGTGGATGTCAGGTCTAAGGTGAAATAGATTGCTCAAACTTGAATAAAATATTGACAATTTGTAAAGAACTAAATTTTCTGCTGATAAGTTGCTTTTTTACAATGTTATTTAATGTATAGACCTGTATAAACTTCATATATACACAAATATATTTCTTATAAAATTTTAAAAACCAAGTTTACAAGTTAGATATAAAAACTTCAAATTAACAACATTAATGCAGTACATAGCCTTTTTGCTGAAACCCTATTGCCTACAGAATGAATGTGGAATTAACTACTCTTACAGAACTGGTTCTTTGAAATTCAAGACCTCTATATTAAAAAGCAGAGACGTTACTTTGCCGACAAAGGTCCGTCTAGTCAAGGCTATGGTTCTTCCAGTAGTCACATACGGATGTGAGAGTTGGACTATAAAGAAAGCTGAATGCTGAAGAACTGATGCTTTTGAACTGTGGTGTTGAAGAAGACTCTTGAGAGTCCCTTGGACTGCAAGGAGATCCAACCAGTCCATCCTAAAGGAAATCAGTCCTGAATATTCACTGGAAGGACTGATGCTGAAGTTGAAACTCCAATCCTTTGGCCACCTGATATGAAGAACTGACTCGTTTGAAAAGACCCTATGCTGGGAAAGATTGAGGGCAGGAGGAGAAGGGAACAACACAGGATGAGATGGTTGGATGGCATCACGGTTTCAATGGACATGAGTTTGAGTAAGCTCTGGGAGTTGGTGATGATCAAGGAANCCTTTGGCCACCTGATATGAAGAACTGACTCGTTTGAAAAGACCCTATGCTGGGAAAGATTGAGGGCAGGAGGAGAAGGGAACAACACAGGATGAGATGGTTGGATGGCATCACGGTTTCAATGGACATGAGTTTGAGTAAGCTCTGGGAGTTGGTGATGATCAAGGAAGGCTGATATGCTGCAGTCCAGAGGGTCACAAAGAGTTGGACACGACTGAGCAACCGAAATGAACTGAACAGAACTGATCAGTTCAGTTCAGTTCAGTCTCTCAGTCGTGTCCGACTCTTTGCGACCCCATGAATCACAGCACGCCAGGCCTCCCTGAGCCTTGACGTACTCCTTTTCCTATTTGATACTGCCCTTATATGGCAAGTCCATTTTCTTGCCTCCTTTTCTATTCAAATAACTATAAACTCTATTAGTCTAAGTACCATGAGGGTATTTGGCCTTTATTTGACCCCAAAAGTACTTTTTTTTTGGTCTTAGGTCTATCTGTTCTTTTCTCATTAGCTCATAACAGTTAAAGTTCCAATACAGTTACATACCCACTACAGATAAAGGCATAAAAATGAAATATCAATACTTAGTTCTAAGACATTCATTTGTAGGGTCCAGGATAGACTTATGTTAATGTTTTAAAGGTAAGAAGAAAAAATGTTTTAAAATGTTTAAAAAAACATTTAAAATGTATTATGTGTGAATCTTAGAAGACTGTACTGTAATTGTCAAAGACGATAATGCAACAAGGAAAACTAATATGGAAGTGAAGAGGATAATGGTAGGTCACAGAAGCATTGGAAAAGTCACAGAAATCAAAACTGGCAATGTCTTTCCTGGACCAACCATAGATCAAGAAGATGTCATTAGTAGATGTGAGTATCAGACTCCAGTTAGCAAGACCATGGGAAATGAAAGCCTTGGGTATCTTTTTCTAAAAAGAAAGAAGTGATGTCTTCTTTCCCATGTGATCTTTTACAACTCATAAATATAAGACACTTGAAGTCATAGAGCATATTTCTTGCATTGCAAAAATTCTCAGTTTTACAGACTACTGTGTGTCTGTAGGAAAATAACATTTTGCATAAATGTTTTCTTTATGTGGTAGGCTACTTCATTGAATAGTTGTTCTCATATCCAATTTTAATTTAATTAACTCATCTTTGTAGTTACAGTTTTTATTTTGTTTCCCTTGCCATATTTTTTCAATTTCATGTTTATTCAAAATACAAACTTTAATGTTGGTTGAGAAATTTGTTGGTAATAATCTGTTCCCTCAAATTGCCCAGGACTTATGTAGTGATTATCGGTTTATATTTGTCAGTTTCTGTCATCCAGTTCATTCTCTTTCAGTTCAGTTCAGTCGCTCAGTCGTGTCCGACTCTTTGCGACCCCATGAATCGCAGCACGCCAGGCCTCCCTCTTCATTACCATCTCTCAGAGAGTTCACTCAGACTCACAATGTTTTCTTTATGTGGTAGGCTACTTCATTGAATAGTTGTTCTCATATCCAATTTTAATTTAATTAACTCATCTTTGTAGTTACAGTTTTTATTTTGTTTCCCTTGCCATATTTTTTCAATTTCATGTTTATTCAAAATACAAACTTTAATGTTGGTTGAGAAATTTGTTGGTAATAATCTGTTCCCTCAAATTGCCCAGGACTTATGTAGTGATTATCGGTTTATATTTGTCAGTTTCTGTCATCCAGTTCATTCTCTTTCAGTTCAGTTCAGTCGCTCAGTCGTGTCCGACTCTTTGCGACCCCATGAATCGCAGCACGCCAGGCCTCCCTCTTCATTACCATCTCTCAGAGAGTTCACTCAGACTCACGTCCATCGAGTCAGTGATGCCATCCAGCCATCTCATCCTCGGTCGTCCCCTTCTCCTCCTGCCCCTAATCCCTCCCAGCATCAGAGTCTTTTCCAGTGAGTCAACTCTTCGCATGAGGTGGCCAAAGTACTGGAGTTTCAGCTTTAGCATCATTCCTTCCAAAGAAATCCCAGGGTTGATCTCCTTCAGAATGGACTGGTTGGATTTCCTTGCAGTCCAAGGGACTCTCATTCTCTTTAGCTTGTAATAAAAAAATTTACTCATAGCTAAAATATTTACCATCTATTATTAGCCTTCCATTGAGATAAAATAACTGTGATATTGTGAGATTAAAATAATCTCAAAACAGATTTTTCTCCAATTAAAAATTGCCTTCACAAGTTTTCTAGTAACTCTAGGGATTTTAGAACCTAATTGCATGATAGAGCAGACAACATCATCAGGAAACTTGAAAAATCCTACATTATTAGTCATTCGTCAAGTGACAAGTGTTGAAAAGGGTGAACTTTTGACTGTCTCCTAGTGATCTTGGCATAGGAACCTACAAAGTTTGGGTGGTTCCAATGAAAAAAGTAATTTCTATCAGCTACAAAATAGATCAAAAGAATGCATTTTCTGAAAATTAATAAAAGTATACTCTGTGTGTGTGCTCCTCCTACTCTGCAATTAAAGAAGCTCCTTTAAATGTCATGAGAAAAAAAATTCTGATAGTTGAATAATATTATTGTCAAAAATCACAGTTGTAAAAGAAGAATGGGGTCATATTTCCCCCAGAAAGCACGATCAGGTCCCTCCCAAGGAACATGCTTCTGGGTTAAACTCTTTGTGCCTCCTTAACCCCTTCATTCAATAAGAACAGTGATCTCTAGTACTCAGACCTTGGAAAGAAGAGCTTTAAAACTGTGAGTACTATCTGGTGTTGTTTATAATCTCTTGATTTAAGATTTTTAGAGATTTTTAAAACTCTAAGCCCCATGGACTCTGGGCTTTTATAACATCTTCTAGACCCCAAAAGAGTCTCCATTATCCTCTCCTACCCTTGCCAGAAAAACAAACAAACAAAAAAGATTAGATTTATGTATTGCAGGCCTGCGATTGCTACCTCTGAGAAGCTTCCTCTGACCCCACCCTCCCTCTCAACACTGGAGTAAGTCATCTCACTCAAAAGTCCATTCCTCCTGTATTCTTCTTCCATAGTATTTTCAGTAGTCTCTATAATAATTATTTAGTTGATGTCTGTCTTTTCCATTAGACTACAAGCTCTCCAAGGGAAAGATTTCTGTCAATTTTATTTACCCCTGTACTCTACTATATTTCCTGGCACAGAACAGATGTTGAATAAGAGAAGTAGGAAAGAATCTAGCACTTGAAAACTATTATCTGTCAGATAGCACATTACGTCAGTGTAATAGTGAAGTAGGTGCTGTTATTTCAGCAAAATAGTGAAGTAGGTTCTGTTATCCTATTTTACAGAAAAGTAACTGTAAGTTAGATAATTTATATACAATTAATAGCTAATAAATGGCAGAACCAGGTGTGTTCAACTTCAAAACACATGATACTTTTACCAAACTGTGAAGGAGTACTCCAGAATAATTCCTAAATTTAATTTTTGTAACAGGAAAAAAATTATTAATGACAGTCCTTTTAGCATCCTTGGTGTTATTTAGCTCTGCCATTGATTCCCTCCACCTCTCTATAGATTATACTCTCAGGTAAACATCTTGACTCACTACAAATCAGTTCCATGGAGAGAGGAAATTTTGGCCTACTCAGCATCTTTTCAGCTCATCCATTAATTTAACAAATTTTTATTTAGTGCTAAAAATGTGTCAAGAACTGCAGAAAGCATTCTATTAGACACAGGCCCCTCCAATCTGACCAGAGAACAGTGTTCCTTGTCTGCATGTGGTGTCACCCCTGACATCATCCCTCAGTGTGTGTTTCCTATGTCATTGTGAAACCTGTCTTCTAATATCACAGGACACAAAGAGCTTTATTTCATTTGTTCTATATGAAACTGTGGGATGATAATGACTTCAGGCATCTCAAAGAACCCATTGTTTTTAGAAAACCCATTACTATGAGTGCAACCTCAGCCCACATTATATTTGATCTGTAATTCTTCTCTATGCTCATTCTTTCCTTGTGATTCTATATGCTTTGAAGGACAGAGAATGCTGCTGTTATTTTTGACACTTCTTATTGCTTTGATTGTATGCATTTGTGTTTGTGCATGAATATTTAATCCCAGAAATGTTGTTGACCTGCGAATCAGACTCGCTTCTCTGAGACAAAAAGAAGAAAAGCAATCAGAGCCTGAGTCCATAGGCAGTCATTAGCGACACAAATAACTCCTCAAGATCCCTGGAGTCTTTGAAGTCACTTTGCCACCTACCCAGATTCTTTAAATGCACAGGGAAAGAATGGCAGAGACCTTAAAAAGACAAAAAGGGGGAAAGGAAGGAAAAGAATGAGAGGAAGGAAAAGAAGAATTGTTCACTTGAGGGTCTTCTTGGGTTTGAGCTGTGCATTAGTGTGAGAGTTATGAAAGCTAATAATCTTTTCAGAGAGGAATGCTTAGGCTACCGATGAGATTCGATGAGGGAATAGAGAAAGACTAAATGAGAGAATGTGAGAACTAAAATACCTAGACTTTCATCTTCTCAGAGAAATCTACTCTACCTACAGTACAAAGGTGAAACATTATCCCTCTTTCTGTCTTAAAGACTGTTGGAGGAGGTTAGGAGAGGACTTGACCACAGGCCAATCCTCAAGCTGGACCTGGAGAATCAGAAGCTCTCCATCCCTCTACTGTCCTTATTTCCCACAGTGGAAACTGTGTTTAAGGATGGAGTATTGAAAGAGCAACCTGTTGTTGAGACAACATTGGATGTGTACATGACTGAACCCCGTTAAGGCTTCTCTATAAACTCTTAAGATGCTGTTGAGTGAACCGGATCCACTCCTGGGTAAGTTTCTCTCATATTAACAGCACCACCTACAAAGACTTGCCTCTTTCTTTGGTCTCTCCTTGTCCCCTGCATATGGAGCCAGTTTCAGATTATACTCAGAAGTTCTCAAGTTTGCAAGTCAACAGGCAAAACAACACAGAAGTGATATTCTATACCAGGGTTCTTCACAGGCATTAAGAGGAAAGGGAGGCTTTCTAGAACCTCATGGTCTGTTTAAAATTGGAGCTGCGTTTTAGTTGTTTTGTGAACTTATTTTCTGTTTGTCTCTCAACGTTTGTTTGAACATACTAATTCTAAATAATACCTTTTCTCTTATTCTGTATTCAGATTTTACCTTTATCTCCATCCAGTAGTGGTAGAATTGATTCTTGTTGCACATGGCATTTACAATCTATAAAATCACAGTGCACTGAATTAGTAAATATTGAAACACTGATAACACAGCACACAGGAGAGGGATAAGAGTGGGGCAAAGATATTCTTTATGATTAATTTTTTTTCTTGTCTTGCCATAAAATATGAATTTTATTTCACAGAAGGAAGAGGTGACTTTTTAGGGCGAAGATATAGCATAAGCAACAAGTAGGTGGGGAAACACAGGTTGCAAGAAGACTGCAGTTGGCTGGAACTTAGACAGAGTGTCCACCTTGGGAAGCAGTAGAAAATAACATACCAGAAGGAGGCTGAAAGAAGAATCTGAAAGATAAAGCAGCCCTAGCTAGTCAAGAGACCTGATTTTTATTCCACCAAGTGTGATTAAGCATTAAGGGTTTTGAGCAGAGGAGTGACAAACTCATATTATATATTAAGTGTCAATCTCATATGTCATTGTCTCAGTCAACAAATATTTACTGAGCATCGGCTATCCATCCAGGGCTAGCACTAGAGATACAGTAGCTATAGGTAGGTATTGCTTCTGCTGTCCCCAAGGTACAGTCTCATAGGGAAGACAGAAAACTGAACAAGTACAGTTAATCCTCATTGTTCATAGTCTATACTTATGGATTTACCTACTCACTAAAATTTATTTGTAACTCCCAAATTAATACTCTTGGCACTTTCATAGGTGTTCACAAACATATGAAGATTGGGGAAACTCTAAGTCATCTAGAGTACACATTCCCTGCTGAGGTCAAACAAAGCAATGCTCTGCCTTCAGCTCTCATACTGCAAAGTATACTTTTTGCAGTCTATTTAGTGTCACATTGTTTTATGTGTCTGTATTTTTTATTGGTAACTTTGCTGTTAAAGATAGGCCCTAGGGACTTTCCTGGCATCCCAGTGGTTAAGACTTGGTGCTTCCATTGCAGGAGCTTAGTCCTTGTTCGGGGAACTAAGTTCCCATATGGCATGCAGCATGGCCAAAAAGAAATTTAAAAAGGCCCCCAAATGTAGTGCTGAAGAGCTGTCATATGTTCCTAAGTATAATTGGTCATGATGTACCTTATGGAGAAAATATTTGAAGTTCCAATCAGGCATGAGTTACAGGGCTGTTGGTCACGACTTCAACATTAGTGAATCAATAATAAATATTGAATAAGGTGTCTTTAAACAGAAACACACATAAAAAGAGATTTTGTGTTGATTAATGAAAATGTGACCAGTGCCCTTACAGGAACCTAAACCTGTATTTCCCCTAGGGGCAATGGTTCAGTATTCACTAATTCAGTGTTTATTACTTTTTTATAGAACATAACTACCACAAACAATCATTGTTTATGATAGGTCTGAAAGGTGATATAGTGTGTTTCGACATTTGGGGAGAGTGCAGATGGGACAAAGAAGACTTTGCAAACAAAGAAAGGATGAAGCAGAGATCTGAAGAATGTGTAGAGATTGCCTAGGTGACTAGGAAGAAATATAGATAGGAAGGAAACAATAAAAGTGTTCTGTGCAGAGAAAAACATCCTGTGTTTTCTCAAAAAAGAAAAAACAAAGTGACTTTAAAGAAGCACAGAACACAGTAGGAAGGAAATATATTAGTTTGCAAGATCTGCTGTATCACAGTACCATAAACTGGGTACAATAAAAAATAGACATTTTTTGGTCTTATAGTTCTGGAAGCTAGAAGTCCAAGATCAACTAATTAGCAAGGTTGGTCCTTCTGGGGTCTATAGCGGAGAATCTGTTTCACATCTCTCCCCTACTTCTGATGCTTTGCTGGCAATCTTCTGTGTCCCTCAGCTCAGGAAGTGTCACCCTGACACTCTGCTTCATCTTCACAAAGTGTTCTTCCTGCATGCATGTATGTGTCCAAATTTTCTCTTTTTTTAAGGACACCAGTTTTATTGAATTAGGATAATACTTCTGTATGATCTCATTTTAACTAATTATATCTGCAAACCCTATTTCCAAATTTGAAGTTACTAGGGGTTAGCATTTAAATGTAAGAATTTTGAGAGAAAACAATTCAGTTAGTAACAACAGTAAAGGTAATGAAAGAGGGTGAGAGACAGGAAGACCTAGAACCTAGTAAAAATTACTAAACAATTAAGACTTCACTGTAAAGGAATATAGGAAAAAACTGTGCTTCAACAAAGAATTATGCATTTTCTACTGACACTCATCCAGGCTATAGGATTCTCGTATTTCATAGTATTTGAACTGGTGTAACATTTTGTAGATTATAGGTAACTAATAATGATGCAAAATAATTCCTACAGATAAATCCAAATTAATTTCCCTCCACCACCTTTAGAAAAAGCAGTTTTGCCTTAATTTGTTATTAATGTTAATATTTTTCATCTAAAAATATTAGGAGTAATCTCTGAATTTTCTTTTGGACTGGTTAGGATGTCTGCCTGGTTCCATCTTTAGTTAATGAGTAGAATAAAATTGTTAAAGTGTCTTCATTTTTATATCTGTATGAGTCATCATTTTACCTCTTTCTAAAAATTGCCTTTTACAGGAATGTGAATCCCTCTGTGGATAATACATCAATAAATGAATACTGCATGAATAAGCCAGTTAACCTAGTAGGTAAACTCTCAAGAGACAAGACAGTTTATTTGTAGTTAATAACCAGATTGACAATGACAATGTTGAACTTTATGTTGAGCCCTGTATTCTTGGAAAACAGGGATGGAAAATCTCTCCTCTCTGTAACCTAGGGAAATGGCTCACTATAAAGACCCACACTTCTCCCTGTAACTTAGATGTGTGTGTGTGTGTGTGTGTGTGTGTGTGTGTGTGTGTGTGTGTTAGTTGCTCAGTCATGCCCAACTCTTGTGACCCCATGGACTGTGGGTCACCACGTGACCCACCAGGCTTCTATGTTCATGGAATTCTCTAGGCAAGAATACTGGAGTGGGTTGCTATTTCCTTCTCCAGGGGATCTTCCCTGGTCCAGGGATCAAACCTGGGTCTCCCACATTGCAGGCAGATTCTTTGCCAACTAAGCCAGCAGAGAAGCCTGTGACTGTAGATAAAACTTGCTAATAATCACCTTTTTCTTTATGTTAAGGCCAGACGGAGGCAACTCTATACTTCTATTCTTTGTGTTATAAATTTTTAACGGAACGGTTTGTTCTCCCCAAGTTAGTTGGACACAGAGAAAAATATTTCCTGTTCAGGTGACTGACTGAAAATCTCTCTGATTATAAAAACAATTCCAACTATAACATCACCTACCTATAATTTGTCTACTTCTCCCTACACAAGTTTAAGATGAAACCATCCTGATGAGAAATTCTGATCTTTGGACTTGAGATGTTCTCCCTGTTGTAAGTTTGAATAAAAGTTTCCTTCTCAGATTACAAGTGGCTTCAAACAGCCCTGAAATTGGAATGAAATCTAGAATTTAATAGACAACTTATAAATTCAGTGAAATTATTATTTCCTCTTCAAGCTTAATGCCCATGTCAACTTTATTTGGCTTCTGTCTTCCCATTCCATAGCTGGAGTTTCATCTATAGTTTTTGCATCCAGTGCTGTTGGGACACTGTAAGAGGGTTGATGTCTCTCTGCACTACAATCTTCTGGTTAAAATTTTTAAACTTCTTGTTCAATTTAACTATTTATAATTAAATTTATTTTTATAGATGAAAAGCGAAAAGAGAGCTTCCTAGGTGGTGCCTAGTGGTAATGACCCGCCTACCACCACAGGAGACACAGGTTCCATCCATGGTTGGGGAAGATCCCCTGGAGGAGGAAATGGCAACCCACTCAAGTATCCGTGCCTGAAGAATTCCATGGACAGAGGAGTCCATGGGGATGTAGAGAGTCGGACACGACTGAAGTGACTTAGCATGGACACACGCATGATGAAAAGAATTCAAAATTATGTGAAGAAAGAGAAAAATTCTGAAGGCAAAATTATACAACATGCTATTTTCTTTAAAGGTAGTTGATGCAAGAAGCTAAATAACTTCTATGAACACTTGATGGTATATATATTAGTATGTGTGTTCCCAGCTGACTTTAGGATTATTAAAGTGTATTTCAGTGCAATGTACAGAAGCGATCGATTCCTCTTTCCACAGAAAGCATCCTTTTAAATTGCAAGTTTTTCTTACACTGATTTAAATAGTTCTGCATGACTTAGAACTTTTCTATGGTTTGTTGATTTTTTTTCATAGTGTCACAAATCTCAGAGCAAAAAGAAAAAGACCTCATCCTCTTTTATTTTATTTGAATCAGATGATTTTCATGTTAAATGGGTGAGGTAACCAGCATATTGTTTTCTTTGTTATTGTTTCACGTTTGCTTTTTAATCCCACATTGATCAGATGGACCATAACATTTTCTTATATTCATCAAAGATCCCAGAATACTGCCTGACAGATTTGGCACTCCAAAAGGAAAAAAAAAAAAAGTACAAAAGTACTGATGCTAAATGGATTATCTTTTGAGTATTTGTTTCTAGGTGACAGTGAGTACTTGCAAATTTCCCTTTGTAATTAATACATTAATTTTAAATACTGAGACAAATAATTAAAAAATGTTGAAACATTCCACTAGAAGCAACTTAAATAAGCGTTTCTTTAAAAGTGATTCAGTAAATTCAGTTTTGGTAGTGTCCGCAGGGATTAGTGGTGATTAAAAGAAAAAAAGCAAGAATCTTCATTTTTATTTTGCCTTAGACCAGGTAGTAAGGTTACATTCTGAAAGTGCGGTAGGTTGTTAAATGAGTAAACAGAGGTTTATAGAAAAGGGGAAGCAAGCAAAACAACACACACACACACATACTGCTGTTCTCTGCCTTGCCCAATTTTATGCCTAAGGAGACTGGCAGGGCAGCTGATGTGATGTGAATCTTAGAGTGAATTCATAAACTCTTTAGTCTTCTTCCTCCCCTCCCTCTCCCGCCCCCATCCCCACCAACCCCATCAATCAGAGATTGTATCTGCACGGAGGTAGTCTCCATCATTATGAAGCTGGGCTGCTTCCTGATGTAAATCTGCATTTTAACAAAGAGAGAGGAAGGGAAGGAGAGAGGGATGCCTGGGGCAAGGTCATTCTTTGACCCCAGGCAATTGTCCTTCCCCATAGAGCAGTTCCGGGACCAAGCTGGAACTAAACAAACACAGCTGCCCCATCAGCTGCTACCTCGCCACCTGCCTTTTGAAGAAGAGGCTTTCTCGGGAGCCTGCCTAATGAGCGTGCCTGCCACGCTCAGACTGGCTGTTATAGCCTGAAGAGCCCTCTGCACACACATTGAGCTTTTCTCTCTATTTTGCACTTCAAGAACTTAGGAAGCTTCAGGGGAAATAAGGATTCAGTTTTTTTCTCCCTCCATTGTGATGAGCATTTGCTTTCCCTACAGGAGGCTTTGAAGTATCTTAAAAATTCACATCCTAGCTTTAGGACACAGGTACTCAGAGGGACAGGCATGTTCTGCTGATCCTGGGCTGGAGCACAAGGAGGGACTTAGCAGCACTGGCCATGAGCACACCCTCCTGGCATTCCTCGCTTGGCTCACCTGGCCCAGCCCAGCAAATTGGAGTAGCTGAGGCTACAGAGAGGAGAGAATATTGGTAAAGAACCCCAAAAGTTGTACTATCTGAAGGAGGAAACAGACAGAACAGGCTCCATCTTGAAAGCAGGACTCCATCTTGAGCCGGACTGTGGACTTTGAGCTATATGCCCAGTATCTATGGAAACGACATGCCAACTGGAAAATCAGACCCCCCAGATGGAAGAGCCCCAGGGCTTATACCTAGACTCTCCATCACCTAAAAGAATACCCTAATTATCTATGTAACCAAATAGAATCATAAATTCTATTATGCTTATTGGGGTATGACCATAGGCCTATTGATAATTGTCCACTGTTAGCTACCTAGGCTTAAGGCATATGAATCACGGGTTAACTTTGATTGTATTTTTCTTTTCCCTTGTTAAGACTAGTTTCAAAGAATTTGAGGAGGTGGGTTTGAGCACGTATACTTAGGGCATATAAGGTTTTCACTAAAACTGGTTGGGGTCCTTGGTGAAGAGGAGACTGCCTTGGGCCTGCCGGTGTAATAAACTGCACCCCACTATCTCCATTGTCCTTCTGAGTGGGTTTGTTTCCCAGAACGCGTATCTACAACAGTATCCTCAGCCTCTGTTGCCATCCTTCCCTCTGCCATTCCCAGAGCTTATCAGTCCTGCCAAGGCCCTCTACTAGCAGATTCAGTCCTTACCCAAAGTCTGAGATGAGTTGAACCAAATAGGAAAGACTTAGAGTTTTCCAGCCCTTAGCCCTGAATCTTTTCTTTCTTCACCCCTGCACCCACCCAAACACACCTTCCTTCTCCAATCTAGTGGGGAGGCTGATCAAGATGAATCTAGTATGGCTTTTGCATTAATGCCTCAGCATTCAGTTGGACCAATCTTGGATACTGGAGTTTGGATGGAGAGGAGAGTAGTGTGAGGAAGTAACCTGTAAGATAAGATTTAGGGACTTTCCAGACCAGCCAAAAGGTTATCTCTGTTATCTGTGACTTACAGACCCATGGCCTGGAAAGTTTTGAAAGTTTCCCCGGGACTTTCCAGAAAGTCAGAAAAACAAGTTGTGTAAACTGTGTGTCAACAGCAGATTGTGAAAAATATCGCCAGACCCTCACGAGCCTATCCTTGTAAAGGTCAGCATTATTGTGACCAATTATGGTGTATCTGTACCTCCCCGCCCAATGTGGTTTTTGTGCTTAAAAACTGTCCTGTAACTGTCATTGGGGTTCGCTCCTTGCTTAAGGAGGACAGAACCCCGGCGCGCCGGTTCAATAAATCCTCTTGCTATTTGCATTGATCCTGTGTCTTGGTGGTCTTGGGTGACGGACTCCAGGGCGGAACCTTGTGGTTCAACAGTAGAAGATGGGAGCTCAGGTCTTTGATAAATAAGAGTAGAACCCTGGCCCTTAAATGGACAAGTAGGGAAGAAAAGGTGATAGACCCTCATGGCAGGAACTTGAAAAGACCTAGGGTTTTATAGCAGAGCCAGGTCATTTGCTTTCCTGGGCCATATGCATATTTAGCCCCTTCCTTCATGAAAAATATTTTAAAAATACATTTTATAACTATATTAATAAAAGGTCAATATAATCCATGCTAGAATATATTCACTTTTTCCTTGTGATTTAAAAAGATATAAAAATAATTCCCCAGTTCTCTAAAAGCAACACAGACTCTAGGCCCTGTGCTTACTGTGCAGTCTCTGAAGGGGGGTGACGGAGGAATGATTGGAGGCGGCAGTAGGGATCAAGTATATCTGATCCACCTCCTGATCCTGAAGTAGGTGGTATGTGAGAGGAAAAAAGAAACAACAACTTCCATTTGAAAAGGAGATTAGTATTCTTAAGGACAAATACATTACCCGTAGGTGTAAAGGTGAGGGAATGTGTCAGAAATGAGACTGCAATCATCTGATCATAGAAGACAGTTCCAGAAGCCCAGAGAAAGGATTGAGAGAAGATGTGGAACTGAGTCAGATTAGGGATAGTGTGGCCAAATGGGAATGAGAATTCAGGTGAAGGATGAGTTGATTTCTGGTTGGAGGGGTAACTTGAATGTAAGGCACTGTGGTCTTCCCTGAGAAGACCTTCTCTAGGCAAGAGTACCAGAGTGGGCTGCCTTGCTCAGTTGGTAAAGAATCCACCTGCAATGCAGGAGACCCCAGTTTGATTCCTGTGTTGGGAAGATCCCCTGGAGAAGGGGGCTACCCACTCCAGTATTCTTGGGCTTCCCTTGTGGCTTAACTGATAAAGAATCTACCTGCAGTATGGGAAACCTGGGTTCAATTCCTGGGTTGGGAAGATCCCCTGGTGAAGGGAAAGGCTACCCACTCCAGTATTCTGGCCTGGAGAATTCCATGGACTATATAGTCCATGGGATCACAAAGAGTTGGAAATGACTGAGTGACTTTTTCATTTCTATGTGCCTGGAGAGGTCCTGAGCTGTTGAGAATTAGGTTCAGGCAGTCCTGGGGAAACTTTGGAAGTTCAGCTCACCTGACTGTTAACTTTAACAGCAGAGGGACTGTTCCCTCACTGTGATAATCTGTAAAATGACTGAGTAGGTACAGATTGTATTCAAAGAAATTTTAATGCTTTAATCTCATTTAATTCTCACAGCACCCCATTTTACAGTGGAGAGATCAGAGAAATTGAGAGGTGGTTACTTATCTGGGGGCCACTCCTCAATAATGACTCTTGTATACATACAGGTATCCCCTGTTTTTCTAAAGTTTGCTTAGGCAACTTTGTTTTTATGAAAAACCTACATTAGTATCTGTTTTCAATAACCAAAAGAAATTTGAAGACAGTTTTTGCTTTTACAAAAAAGGGAGGAAAATGGAAATAGCTAGTGTTCAGCACTTGTTCTGCAACTAGCTCTTATAGAAGTGGCTCCCACCCAGAGCTGCGAGAGGGGTACCACCAAGCTGCTTTGCCAGACCCATAGTCAGCATCCCTCCATCAAGATGCCATATCTTTGATCTGTGTTTGTGAGCACCTGAACTTTATCCTGATTGATTTTGTGCATCTGTTAGCAAGATGTGTCCTGAGGTAATGGCTTCTTTGCTCTATGCCATTTCCATTTACAAAAGGTTTTATAGACTTGCTCTACTTTTGGATAGCAGAGGAAACCTGTGTATACCTACATACATATGTGTTGCTGCTGCTTAGTCATTTCAGTCCTGTCTGACTCTCTGCTACCCTATGGACTGCAGCCTTCTAGGCTTATCCATCCATGGGATTCTCTAGGCAAGAGTACCAGAGTTGGCGGCCATGCCCTCCTCCAGGGGATCTTCCTGACCCAGGGATCGAAATCAGGTCTCCTGCATTATAGGCACATTCTTAACCACTGAACCACCAGGGAAGCCCATATATACATAAGTGTATATAACTGCAGAAGTCTGTGTGTGTGTATATATATATATACAGAAGTATGTATATTTTGATATTTTATATGATATATACATACATATATTAATCTAAATATATGGCAGATGTTCCAACTGTAATTGCAAGTATAACTTGAAAAGTAAAGCACCTTGAGTAGTATATTATGGTTCATTAATGTATAGGATAGTGCTTTCATTCTTATGCTGTATCCCCTTTATGTGTCCATGCTTCCCCATGATGCAATTGCCCTGGATTCTAACTTTCTAGGACACAGGAAACATTTATAAGGTACATATAAGTGCTGAATAGTGTTTTGATGGTAGTGAAAAGATAGATTTTTCTAATTTCTAAATTAAAAATTAAAAATATCAGCTATCTATACTCACAGTTATCACAATGGAGAGAGAGGTAGAGAGCTTCCTATGTTTATTCAACAAATGAGTGAGGCTTTATTGCTTGTCAGGAGCTTAGCTCCTGGGGCTAGACTAGTTCCTGACCCTGGATGAATTATTTCATTTCTCTAAACCTCTGTTTATTATCTATGTAAAATTACATAGCGAAATTCCTGGGAGTGCATGGTTGCTCAAAGTTGTTGTTTAGTCACTGAGTCATGTCTGACTGTTTTGCATTGTATAAAGAACCTCTTGATGAAAGTAAAAGAGGAGAGTGAAAAAGTTGGCTTCAAACTAAACATTCAGAAAACTAAGATCATGTCATCTGGTTCCATCACTGCATGGGAAATAGATGGGGAAACAATGGAAACAGTGACAGACTTTATTTTGGGGGGCTCCTAATTACTGCAGATGGTGATTGCAGCCATGAACTTAAAAGAGGCTTACTCCATGGAAGAAAAGTTATGACCAACCTAGACAGCATATTAAAAAACAGAGGCATTACTTTGTCAACAGAGGTCCATCTGGTCAAAGCTATGGTTTTTTCAGTAGTCATGTTTGGATGTGAGAGTTGGACTCTAAAGAAAGCTGAGCACTGAAGAATTGATGCTTTTGAACTGTTGTGTTGGAGAAGACTCTTGAGAGTCACTTGGATAACAAGGAGATCCAACCAATACATCCTAAAGGAAATCAGTCCTGAATATTCATTGGAAGGACAGATGTTGAAGCTGAAACTCCAATACTTTGGCTACCTGATGTGAATAACTGACTCATTTTAAAAGACCCTGATGCTGGGAAAGATTGAAGGCAGGAGGAGAAGGGGATGACAGAGGATGAGGTGGTTGGATAGCATCACCAACTCAATGGACATGAATTTGAGTAAAATCTGAGAGTTGGTGATAGACAGGGATGCCTGGTGTGCTGCTGTCCATGGAGTCGCAAAGAGTCAGACACAGCTGAGCAACTGAACTGAACTGAACTGAGCTGAGACTGTAGCCCACCAGGCTCCTCTGTCCATGGGGTTTCCTAGGCAAGATTACTGGGGTGGGTTGCCATTTCCTTCTCCAGAGTATCTTCCAAATCTAGAGATGGAACCTAAGTCTCCTGTACTGGCAGGTGAACTCTTTACTGCTGTGCCACCAGGGAAGCCTCAGTTGCTCAAAAGTCAATAATTATTATTATTGTCGAATGCTTACTATATGCCAAGTACTTTGCAAGATCTTAGGGGTTCAAAGATACTCTTAAGAAGTTCCTAGTCAAGTGGTGAGACATTGAAACAAAGAATTACCCCTACACTCTATCCCCTACCACATACACAGCCATACATGCTGTGCTAAGAGATATGCACAGTGGACTTTGAAATTATAGTGGACTTTGAAACTATAGCGGGAGTAACTAAATACCAAAAAGGAACCAGAGAACTCATGGCGAGATGGAAGCATTTGTTTAATATGTGTGTGTGTATGTGTGTGTGGTAGTGGGGAGTTATAATTGTGCTAAGAACATTTTTTTTTTTTTAAACTGGAGCTGCTTAAGATACCCTGCCCAATCCCCCACCAATTGGGAAGGCATAGTGGAGTAAAACTGGTGTCTGCCATCCATAGTCTTTCCTGTAGGAGCAAAGCAGCATGGAGGAGGAAGCAGCACTCAGAAATGTGATGCTTCTATTCTGTCCCTCTCTCTGTTCATGCTCTCCTCCCCACCGTGTTATATCTGCTCTCATCTCCTCCCCATCATCTTATATCTGTACCAAGGTGGAGGGTAACACGAGGAAGTGTTTTTTATGTGGTCCCTTTTGTTTTTTCTCTCTTCTTCCCCCTCCTCCTCTTTCTTCTTTTTAAAGTTTACTTTTGCTAAATGAGTGACAAGAACCCCAAACTTAGTGTTTCTCAGAATCAACAGTAAAGAGCCTTGCCCTGCTGATGTGTTTGGAGTTTTCTTTCTCTCTGGGATTACAGGCCTTTTCACAATGCTGATGCACAGTTTTTAGCTATGTTAGTTCTATAATGTTAGTACTGAATGTTTTCATAATATTCCCCTGGCAGTTAGAAGCAAGGAAAGATTTATTTTAAAGGGAAAAAAGAGATCATTATTTCAGCCCCAGAATCACAAGTTAAGAAAGGAAACTCTGAAAGTGTAAAGGCAATACTCTCAGCTCAAACTCCTAACCACCTCAGGTTTTGCCCAGCTCCATTTATTTACCATTTCAATTACAGAAGAGATGTGTTGCTACAAAAAGCCATATTGTGTCTATTTTCTAAAGGAAGAAAAGGGAATTTAATCTTTAAACTCTTTTATGTGAATATTTCCTCTACCATTGAGGATTTTAGGAAATGAAGAATTTTATCTATAATGAGTGTTTTTATCCTCAAGTCATCTAAACCCAAATAATGTGTTTTTCATCTTCTGTGATATTCTTTGTACTCCTTTCTACTGAAGCTTAATTATTATGCTTTACAATGATAAACAGATTCACTTCATTTTTAAAAACCATTTGATTCTTCTAGGCAAAAGACTTTAAAAAATTCCACTAATTTACATGCTGCCTATGACTATTCTCAAATTGTGTTTAACACAATTTTTCCTGTACACTATTCAAGAAAAATTAATTCATTTTTCTTATGATATCATCAAGACCTAAAACTGAAAAAAATGTGTTCAAGTATATCTTAAAGATGTTGCTTACTATTTCAAATGCAATCTTCACACTGCAGTGGGAAAATCAGATATGCCAGGTAAGAACCACTCATCACTAATCCTACATAATTACAGAGACTAATGAAAGTATCATGAGCTCTATTAAAGCATCTAATCACAAAGATGTAAATATGTACTAGAAACACGAAGCTCTCACTTTTTGCATAACTGTGTACAATTTTATATGCTTTTACATTATATTGGAAAATTCAAAACTAGAGTGTTGGCTATTTGTACATTTTTATATGCTTTTACAGTATATTGGAAAATTCAAAACTAGAGTATTGGCTACCTTTACTGAACAGACAAAAACACTGGCATTAATTTTATGGGATTAAATTCCCCTTCAAAATAAAAATTGAAGGTAAGAAATCTATCTTAAAAAATAATCACAATTAGATAAAAATAAATATTTATTTAAAAATTATACTTTGCAGCACAATTTATAGTAACAAAAAGTAAACAATCTACATGTTCAACAAAAGGGAGATGTGTATAAGAGACAGTCTATACTCACAGTTATCACAATGGAGAGAGAGGTAGAGAGCTTCCTATGTTTATTCAACAAATGAGTGAGGCTTTATTGCTTGTCAGGAGCTTAGCTCCTGGGGCTAGACTAGTTCCTGACCCTGGATGAATTATTTCATTTCTCTAAACCTCTGTTTATTATCTATGTAAAATTACATAGCGAAATTCCTGGGAGTGCATGGTTGCTCAAAGTTGTTGTTTAGTCACTGAGTCATGTCTGACTGTTTTGCATTGTATAAAGAACCTCTTGATGAAAGTAAAAGAGGAGAGTGAAAAAGTTGGCTTCAAACTAAACATTCAGAAAACTAAGATCATGTCATCTGGTTCCATCACTGCATGGGAAATAGATGGGGAAACAATGGAAACAGTGACAGACTTTATTTTGGGGGGCTCCTAATTACTGCAGATGGTGAAATACTTCACAGCTAACTTGAGATTGTTTTGTTTTTGTGTTAATTTGTCTGTTTTAGTATACTGTCTTTTTTGTGTTAGACTGAAAATAAAGAATGGATATATTAAAATACATGAAGGTGGATAATAGTGGGATGAAACTTCTCTTCCCAGTTATGTGATAATAACTAAAATTTTAGAGTGTATGATATTCATGCATGCATTCATTCATTCATTCCTCTAAAATGTTTTTGCCTAAGAAGGTTGCTGGTTGGGCTGGCTCATGCCTGTGAATCTGGAGTGTCTGAGTTAAAGTATCATGCCCCAAACTTTTGGTTCTCACTTAAATAGGGGTTAACTAAAAGACCCTCAACACAGGAAGACAAACAAAGCCTAAGGAGTCTCTGAAAGGTGGAAAGAAATAGATGGACTGCCTAGGGACCTCAGGACTTGAGCAACCACAGGACAACTAGTTCCCTGGGTTTCTTTATTGCCTCCTGTATATCGCTGGATTAGATCTGGCTGGCAGAAACTTTCAACCTTGAAACCTCCAACAGGTGCAGACAAAAATAGCTGCAAGGAAAGCTTGTTTCTCCTAGCCAAAGAATCAAGAAAAGGGTAGCTTCTATCATGGTTTCAGCAGGACTGAATGGGGAACTGATCTTCCTTGCCTCCCTCCCAGAGAAACGGGTGTTCCAACAGGGCATCGGCAGCAGAATACTTTTGCACCTGAGCTTCCATCCCTAGGAGGCAGCAACAAGACTTAAAAGACATGGTGTGTGGCAGGTGGGTGTGGGGAATTGGGAAGATTGATGTGCTTCATCGTCACTATGCTTTACTTCTTTCCAGCCCAACCCACGTTAGTGGGGCTGAGTTGTGAGCTGAACCTCTATACCCACATGGCTGCAATGATACTGAATGCAGCAGTGCAAAACAGGCCTAGCTTGTATTAGCCTCCCTTCTCCTCTCCTGCTTCCATATCTCTCGCTCTTCCATTTTCTGATCTACAATGCCTGGTGAGGAGCCAGCCTCTACCACCACTTGGCATCTGACAAGGCAAAGTGAGTTGATAATTTACAAGGGTGGCTGGAAACCTACTTTCTCCCCTCGCCTCTCCTGGTGTCAGCAGGAGGTCTAGATTGAAGCTGGGTTTATACTTCTACTGGAGGCAATGCTGTGGTGCTAATTATCTCATTTTCCAGGATAGGTATCAGCCTGGCAAAATTGGAAGATGATACTCCACTCCATATAACTACAAAGAGGCAATAGGAATCAGGGTTCACTTTTGCAGGAGTAGTGCAGGGGATGGGGAGATGGGAGATGATGCCTAGGAAAAAGAATGTACACACCCACCTGGCCCCCTCATTACACTTCAACAGGCAGACAACTTGCTTAAAAAAAAATTAAGTAAGATCCAGAGTCTAGAATGTTTCAAATTACCATGATGCATTTGAAAATCACTTGTCACACCAAGAACCAGGAAATCATAACGTGAATGAGGAAAGGCAACACTCGTCAACTCTGAGATGAATGATATATTGAAATTATCTAACAAATATTTTAAGGAAGCCATCATCAAATGATTCAACAAATGATGATGAAGTCTCTTGAAACAAAAATAAAGCACCCATCACCAAATGATTCAACAAATGGTGATGAATTCTCTTGAAACAAATGAAAAAATAAAAAAATCTCAGTGAAGAAATAGAAGTTATTAACCTAATGGAGATTAATACAACTGGAAAATGCAGTAACTTGAAGTGAAAAACTTGTATGTGGAGATGACAGAGAAGAAAGTCAGTGAACATTAAGATAAATCAACAGAATTTACCTTATCTGAACAACAAAGAGAAAATGGACAAAAAAAGAAAAAAAGAAAATGAATAGAATCTCAGGAATGTTAGCTAATGTTTATATCTTTAAAGTCCCTGAAAGAGAAGAGAGAATGTAACTAAAAACTTAATTAAAGAAATAGCTGAGATTTTCCCAAATATGGTGAAAGACATAAACCTGCAGATAAAGACCTGAATGATTAGCAAATACAGAAAATCCAAAGACTCACGCACCTTCCTATTACAGTCATTAAATGAAAAGGGTAAAAGAAACTGGACTAGAAGGAAAGGGCATGCAATATTGCTGAGAGATCCCTTTGTCCTTTTTACAAAAAAAAAAAAAAAAAGTACTTCCTAGGGCAGGTGGAAATCCACTTGGAACTTTATTAAGGTCTCACACTGTTCATTTGCATGCTTTTAAAATCTGTTTCCATGCATTTCTTTTTAAAAAATTTATTTATTTTTAATTGAAGGATAATTGCCTTACAATATTGGTTTGATTTCTTCCATACATCAACATGAATCAGCCATAGGTGTACATATGTCCCCTCCCTCTTGACCCTCCTTCCCACCTCCCACCATTTCCCATACTTCTAGGTTGTTACAGGGCCCCAGCTTGCATTCCCTGTTAAATTTCCATTGGTTATCTATTTCATATGTGTTAGTGTATGTGATTCCATGCTACTCTATCCATTCATCTCACCCTCTTCTTCCTCTCCCTGATCCTTGTCCATAAGTCTGTTCTCTATTTCTGCATCTCCACTGAGGCCCTGAAGATCAGTACCATCTTTCTAGATTACATATATATATATATTAATATATTTGTTTTTCTCTGAGTTATTTCACTCTGTATAATATGCTCTAGGTTTATCCACTTCATTAGAACCGATTCATTCCTTTTTATGGCTGAATAGTATTTCATTGCATATATGTACCACAGCTTCTTTATCCATTCATCTGTTGATGGACATCTAGGTTGCTTCCATGTCCTAGCTATTGTAAATAATGTTGAAATGAATATTGGGGTAAATGTGCATTTTTCAGTTTTAGTTTCCTCAGGGTATATGCCTCAAAGTAGTATTGCTGGGTCATAGGGTGGTTTTATTCCTAGTTTTTTAAGGAACCTCCATATTGTCTTCCACAGCAGCTGTATCAATTTACATTCCCACTAACAGTGCAAGAGGTGTCCCTTTTCTCCACACTCTCTTCAGCACTTGTTTGTGGATGTTTTGATGATGGCCATTGTGACCTGTGTGAGGTTATATCTCATTGTAGTTTTGATTTGAGTTTCTCTAATAATGAGTGATGTTGAATGACTTTTTGTGTGTTTATTAGCCATCTGCATGTCTTCTCTGGAGAAATGTCTGTTTAGGTCTTTTCTCCACTTTTTGACTAAGTTGTTTGTTTTTCTGGTATTGAGTTGTATGAGCTGCTTGTATATTTTGAAAATTAATCCTTCGTCAGTTGTTTCATTTGCTATTATTTTATCCTGTTCTGTGGGTAGTCTTTTCACTTTTTTTATAGTTGCCTTTGCTGTTCAAAATTTTTAAGTTTAATTAGGTCCCAGTTGTTTGTTTTTATTTCCATTATTCTAGGATGTGGGTCATAGAGGATCTTGCTATGATTTATGTCATACAGTGTTCAGCCTATATTTTCTTCTAAAAGTTTTTATAGTTCCTGGTCTTATATTTAAGTTTTTAATACATTTTGAATTTATTGGATATGTTGTTAAGCAGTGTTCTAATTTCATTCTTTTGTCCATTTCTCCCAGTACTGCTGTTCGAAGAGATTATCTTTTCCCCATCATATATTCTTGCCTCCTTTGTTAAACATGGGTATGTATAGGTGCATGGGCTTTCCATCTTGTTCCATTGGTCTAGATTTCTGTTTTTGTGCAAGTGCCATAGTGTCTTGATAACTGTAGCTTTGTAGTATACTCTGAAATCAGGTAAGTTGATTCCTCCAGCTCCATTCTTCTTTCTCAAGATTGCTTTGGCTATTCAGGGTCTTCCATATTTCTATATGAATTGTGAGTTTTTTTGTTCTATTTCTGTGAAAAATGCCATTGATAATTTGATAGGAATTGCATTGCATCTGTCAATTGTATTTGGTAAATATTCATTTTCACAATATTGATTTTTCAAACCCAGGAGCATGGAATATCTCTACATCAGTTTAGTTTTATTAAACTTTACTATTATTCCCTTAATTTTTTTAATTTTTTTCTGCTCTGATCTTTATGATTTCTTTTCTTCTAGTAACTTCAGTGTTTATTTGTTCTTCTTTTCCAAGCTGTTTTAGGTGTAGAGTTAGGTGGTCTATTCAATGTTTTTCTGGCTTTTTGAGGTAGGATTGTGTTGCTATAAACTTCCTTCTTAGAACTGCTTTTTCTGAATCCCATAGGCTTTGAGTCATTGTGTTTTCATTGCCATTTGTTTCTAGGATTTTTTTGATTTCCCTTATTTCTTTAGTAACCTATTTATTACTTAGAAATGCATTGTTTAATCTCCATGTGTTCGTGTTTTTTACAGTTTTTCCCCCTGTAATTGATATCTAGTCTCATAGCCTTGTTGTCAGAAAAGATGCTTGATACAATTGCAATTTTCTTAAATTTACTGAGGCTTGATTTATGACCTAAGATTTGGTCTATCCTGGGGAATGTTCCATGTGCCCTTGAGAAGAAAGTATATCCTTCTGCACTTGGGTGGAAAGTCCTGAAGATATCAGTTAGATCCATTCAGTCTAATGTTTCATTTAAGGTTTGTGTTTCTTTATTAATTATCTGTCTGGATAATTAATTGGTGTAAGTGGGGTGCTAAAGTTCCTTACTATTATTGTGTTACCATCAATTTCCTCTTTTTTGTCTGTTAATGTTTGCCTTATGTATTGCGGTGCTTCTATGTTGGATGCATTAATATTTACAATTGTTATATCTTCCTGGATTGATTCCTTGATCATTATATACTGTCTTTCTTCATCTCTTGTAATAATCTTTATTTTAAAGTCTATTTTATTTGAAATGACAATCGTCACTCCAACTTTGTTTTGATTTCCATTTGCAGGGAGTATCTTTTTCCATCTTCTTACTTTCAGTCTGTATGTGTCTCTAGGTCTAAAGTGGACCTCTTGTAAACAGCATATATATGAGTCTTGTATCCCTTCAGACAGTCTGTTTCTTTTGGTTGGAGTATTTAATCCATTTACATTTAAAGTAATTATATATATATATATATATATATATATATATATTCTATAGGATTTTTCTTGATTGTTTTGGGTTTGTTTTTATAGGTCTTTTCCTTCTCTCTATAGGTATTTCCTGCCTGTATAAGTCCATTTAACATTTATTGTAATGCTGGTTTGGTGGTGCTGAACTCTCTTAGCTTTGCTGTTCTGTAAAGCTTTTGATTTCTCCATCAATTTTGAATGTGATCCTTGTGTTATAATCTTCATTGTAGATTTTTTTTCTTTCAGTACTATAATTATATTCTACCATTCCCTTCAGTTTCTGCTGAGTGAATAATCAGCTGTTGTTGTTGTTGTTCAGTTGCTCGGTCATGTCCCACTTTTGTGACCCCATAAACTGCAGCATGCCAGACTTTCCTGTCCTTCACTATCTCCCTGAGTTTGCTCAAATTCAAGTCCATTGAATCCATGATGCCATCCATCCCTGTCATCCTCAGTCACCTCCTTGTCCTCCTTCCTCCAATGTTTCCAGCATCAGGGTCTTTCCCAAGGAGTCTGCTCTTTGCATGAGGTGGTCAAAGTATTGGAGCTTCAGATTCAGCATTAATCCTTTCAGTGAATATTCAGGGTTGATTTCCTTTAGGATGGATTGGTTTGATCTCCTTGCTGTCCAAGGGACTCTCAAAAGTCATCTCCAGCACCATGGTTCAAAAGCATCAACTTTTCTTCACTCTGCCTTCTTAATAGTCCAACTCTCACAACCATACATGACTACTAGAAAAACCATAGCTTTGACTACACAAATCAGCTGTTAATCATATGTGTTTTCCCTTGAATGCTATTTGCATACTTTTCCTTTCTGCTTTTAATATTCTTTCTTCGTGTCTAATCTTTGTTAGCTTGATTAGTATTTATCTCAATGCATTTCTCCTTAGATTTATCCTGTATGGGACCTTCTGTGCTTCTTGGACTTGATTGACTATTTCCTTCCCATGTTTGGGAAGTTTTCAACTATACTCTCTTCAGAAGTTTTCTCAGACCCTTTATTTTTCTCTTCTTCCTCTGGCAACCCTATAATTCAAATGTTGGTGTCTTTAATATTTTCCAGAGGTCTCTGAAAGTCAAATTGAAGTTGTTTAGTCATGTCCGACTCTTTGTGACCCAGTGGACTGTAGCCTGCCAGGCTCCTCCGTCTATGGGATTTTCCAGGCAAGAATACTGGAATGGGTTGCCATTTCTTTCTCCAGGGGATCTTCCCAACCCAGGGATAGAACCCAGGTCCCCTGCATTACAGACAGGTTCTTTACCATCTGAGTCACCAGGTAATCCCAAGAGGTTTCTGAGGCTATCCTCAATTCATTTCATTCTTTTTCCATTATTATGCTGTTCAGAAGTTATTTCCACCATCCAATCTTCCAGCTCACTTATCAATTCTTCTACCTCAGTTATTCTCCTTTGGTTCCTTCTAGAGTATTTTTTAATTCCAGTAATTGTGTTATTCATCTACGTTTGTTCAGTCTTTATTTCTCTAGGTTTTTGTTAATTGTGTTAATTGATTCTTGCATTTTCTCCATTCTATTTTTAAGGCTTTGGGAAATCTTTACTATCATTACTCTGAAATCTTTTTTTTCAGTTAGTTTACCTATTTCCTGATTGTTTTGTTTTTTTCCTTGTGAATTTGTACTTTGTGCCTTCATTTCCTGTCTATTTCTCTGGCTTTTCTTTCTTTTCTTTTTTTTTTTTCTCTAACTTACTCCATTGGAGGTCTCCTTTTCCTGGGCTTAGGGTTGTATTCTTTCTTCCTTTTAGTTTCTGTCCTTGGTGGGTAAGCTTGGTCCAGTGGTCTGTGTTGTCTTTGTATTGGGGGTGACTTGTGCCTGCATTCTAGTGGGAGGGGGTATTTTTTTTCCCTCTGATGGGTTGGGCTGTGTGAGTGGTTATCTGGGAATCCTGTCTGCTGATTGGTTTTGTGTTTTCGTCTTGCTTGTTGTTTGGATGAGATGTCCTGCTTTGGGTTCCATCCAGTGTTCTGGTTGGTGGAGCTGATTTTGTCCCTCTGAAGGGTCCCTCTGAAGGGCCATGCTGTGCCAAGTAGTAGGTTTATATGGGAATAACAGACCATCTTACCTGTCTCCTGATAAACCTGTATGCCAGTCAAGAAGCAACAGTTAGAACCTTGTATGGAACAACTGATAGGTTCAGGATTGAGAAAGGAGTATAGGAGTATGACAAGGCTATTTCTTGTCACTCTGTTTATTTAACTTATATGTAGAGCACATCATGAAAAATTCCAGAGTGGATGAGTTACAAGCTGGAATCAAGATTTCAGGGAGAAATATCAACAATCTCAGATATGTGGATGATACCATTCTAATGGCAGAAAGTGAAGAGGAACTAAAGAACCTCTTGAAGAGGGTGAATGAGGAGAGTGAAAAGGCTGGCTTAAACCTCAATATTAAAAAAAAAAAAAGATCATGGCATCTGATCCCATCACTTCATGGCAAATAGAAGGGGAAAAGGTAGAAGCAGTAACAGATTTCCTCTTCTTAGCTCTAAAATCACTGTGGATGATGACTGCAACCATGAAATTAGAAGATGATTGCTTCTTGGCAGGAAAGCTATGACAAACCTAGACAGTGTGTTAAAAAACAAAGACATCAGTTTGCCAACAAAAGTCCATATAGTCAAGGATATAAAGTCTTTCCAACTTGTGGCTCAGCTGGTAAAGATTCTGCCTGCAATGTGGGAGACCTGATTTCGATCCCTGGGTTGGGAAGATCCCCTGGAGAGGAGAAAGGCTACCCACTCCAGTATTCTGGCCTGGAGAATTCCATGGACTGTATGGTCCATGGGGTGCCAAAAAGTGGCTTCCCTTGTAGCTCAGTTGGTAAAGAATCTGCCTGCAGTACAGGAGACCTGGGTTCAATTCCTGGGTTGGAAAGATCCCCGAAGAAGGAAATGGCAACCCACTCAGTATTCTTGCCTGGAGATTCCTATGGACAAAGGAGCCTGGCAGGCTGTAGTCCAAGGAGTTGTAAGAGTCTGACACAACTTAGTGACTAAACCAAGCAAGCAAAGTCTTTCCAGTAGTCATGTACAGTTGTGAGAGCTGAGCCATAAAGAAGACTGAATGCTGAAGAGTTGATGCTTTTGAACTGTATTGCTAGAGAAGACTCTTGAGAGCTCCTCGGACAGCAAGGAGATCAAACCAGTCAACCCTAAAGGACATCAGCCCTGAAAATTCATTGGAAGGATTGGTGCTGAGGTTGAAGCTCCAATATTTTGGCCACCTGATGTGAAGAGCCAATTCATTGGAAAAAACCCTGGTGCTGGGAAGACTGAAGGGCAGAAGGAGAAGAGGACAACAGAGGATGAGATGGCTGGATGGCATAATCAATGCAATGGACGTGAATTTGGGCAAACTCTGGGGGATGGTAAGGGACAGGGAAGCCTAATTTGCTGCAGTCAATGGGGTCATGAAGATTTGAACATGACTTTGTGACTTAACAACAACAACATGGGTTCAGTATGGCTTTGGGTAGCCTGTCTGCTAGTGTGCAGTGCTGTGTTTCTGTTTTTTTGTTGAAGGATTGATGTGGGATATCTGGGTTCTAGTGCTTGCTGGCTTTTGGATGGGCTTGGTTTTGGTGTTAAGATGAAGGCCTTTGAGGGTCTCATCTATTACTGATCCCTGTGGTCGAGAGTTCTCTGGTGGTTCAAAGTCTTGGGCTTGAGTCTCTCACCTCAGAGGTTCACGCTGAAGGTTGATTGAGGCTCCAAATCTTCACAAAACACCCAGCATGAAAGACAAGGTCCCAGTACTCTCAAGCTCAGCATCCCAGAAAACCCAGTGAGGTTTACACCAAAGTCCCCTAATCTTTCTAGGAAGATCTCTGGACCTGTTTTGGTCAGCATGTTGTCAGCTTAGTCTCAGATCTGGCTTTATTCCAGCTTGTAGTTGCCCCTAATGTTCACAGTTGCACTTAGAATACACAGTCTATTACTCACCTGGACATGGTGGGTGGGCTAAGTCTGAGGCTCATTAGGGCTCAACCTGCTCTCTTGGGCTGGGGAGAGGGGAGGATATGGCAACCACATATGGGTTGTACTTGGAGTGCCTGTGTTAATAGTGACTTGTCGGATGTTGTTACAATCTGAGAAGGGTTGTGGGTTCTTCCAAAAGGAAAAGCCCCATTTCATGGATCTCCAGAAATTCAGTTGTTTAAGCTCCTAACAAGTTGTGAGCAGTAACCTGTGCCTGCTCACAACCTAGTGATAGCTGCAACCTCTGGGACTGAGATTGCATTGATGGTGTTTTATCCACTGCCTTGAGTACCTCTCCTGGCTTTGGCTGTGATAGGCACGTCCATTTCCGCAGCCATGGAGGGGGCTTCTGAGTGCATGGAAAATTCTCTTCCTTCATGACTCCCTCCTTCCCTTGGAGCACCCATCCTAAGGTCCTATGTCTTTTTTTTTTTTAAATATCTTTATCTTTGTCCTACCTCATTCCAGGAAGATTAGCTTGCCTTTTTGGAGGCCTAGGGTCTTCTGCTGTCATATAGAAGTTGCTCTGTAGGAGTTGTTCTGTATCTTGATGAGTTCTCTTATATATTTGTGGGGAGGCGGGCAATCTCCCTGTCTTACTCCCCCACCATCTTCTGCTTCCCCTTCATTTCTTTCTTTTGGACGTTTATTTTATAAGAAAACATTATGTGTTTTCTTAGTCTAATTAATATTTATTGATCATCTAATATATTCTGTTCTAAGCAATATAAAATGTTCACGTAATACAAGGCAAAAAGGGCAAATTATCTTCCCTTGAGGTTTCAGAGTTCAATGGGGGACACTAACGTTGTATGATAAGAGATGTCAGTAGAAGTTGTGCCAGATCAAATCATGGCTTATACTACTGTAGGTTTGGGAGAACATATGTTTATTTGAAAACATAAGTTTTAACCCTGTCATCAAGTGATGGTAGAAAAGAAAACTTAGATCATGCATGCCTTTCTATCTTTCTATTTGCTGATAAGTAGTGTCAGATACTGGGGCTTCCCAGATAGCTCAGCTGGTAAAGAATCTGCCTGCAATGTAGGAGACCCTGATTTGATTCCTGGGTAAGGAAGTTCCCCTGGAGAAGGGATAGGCTACCCACTCCAGTATTCTTGAGCTTCTGTAGTGTCTCAGATGGTAAAGAATCCACCTGCAATGCGGGAGACCTGGGTTAAAACCCTGGGCTGGGAAGATCCCCTGGAGAGGTATGGAAACTCACTCCAGTAATCTTGTCTGGAGAATTCCCATGGACAGAGGAGCCTGGCAGGCTATAGTCTATGGGGTCACAAAGAGTTGGACACAACTGAGTGACTAAGCATAAGCACAGTGTCAGACTACCTTGGAGCAGGAAAATTATACACCTCAGTAAATAATTGAGGCTTGGGTTTTTGAAAAGATCAACTTACTGTAAGTAGCTTTGTGTAGGACTGCCGGCATTCAGAAACCCTAGAACAGTTACACCCAAGTTCAGACTCTGATGTCCTCTCTTAGGCTATATCCTTATCCTCCACAATGCAGAGCACCACAGGAATGGAATACAGCAAGATTCTAAGATTCATCTCTGAGAGTCCAGTGTTATGGTGGGGCTATTGCTACTCAACCAATCACAGTGGTCCACAGGATGGCATAGGAAATGGGGAGACCATACAAGTACCAACTCTGAGCCTTTGGTTTCAGCCTGAACCAAATGATGCTTTCTGGTGTTGCTCAATTTGTTAAATATTTTTTAAAAAATCAAAATGTTTTTGAGGAAACAGTGATTCTTTCTGCCTAGTTCTGTTGTTCAAGGACTAAGAGAGGTGGAATTATGATTTCAGAGCAGGTCTTATAACTATCAGGCTAAGGCCCTCTCCACCTTATCAAACTATCATTTCTTTTCAGGATTGAATCAAAAGAGGATAAAAATTTCCAATGAAAAAATATATGAGAAAATACATTATTCATAGCTTGAAAAGTTAAACATAAAATGTTAAATGTTTAAGATAAAGAAAATTTCCATTATCAACCAGGTAGAAAGCATTAATGTTTCATTTACTAATGTTATGAGGTCTGTGTGTTTTATCTTTAAAATTTGAGGAACTGACTTGATTTGCTCCATTAAAAAATATGCCTTTAACCAAATAAGAAATTGTTCACTCAGTATTATCCACTCAGTATTCAAGTCCTGGAATATCAAATGAGAAATAACCATGATTATTGAAACAATTTAACTGAATTTTACTTCATATTTAGTTTTGTTGTGAGATAAACAGTTAAATTTGCTAGGATACCTGTTTACATGTATGTTTCTTGATCTATTCTGTTGATCTTGATCTACTTTGCTCATTAATGCCAATGTAAAATTTTCTAAAATAGCTTTTATCATATTATTTGCCTTTTCATTGTTGTATAAGCTATCATATATTAATTTATCATTCTGTAGTGAGCAACTACTGGGGGCTAGTCTGGCCCACAAAGCCATCTCCTTTGTGGGAAACTCTTGATTTACAGGGTGAGTTTCAAGCACCCCGGTAAGTATGATATAATCATCCCTTTTGGCCTACAATTGATTGAGTTGGTGGGGGATCTGACTTTAACAGTACCCAAATGTCATCTTTCTTGGGATATGATATTGGAATCTAGAAATTACCAGTCTGTGTCAAGAAGTATAACACATAAATAGAAGCTAAGAAAGCTCATTTGCAGAGTGTGAGAGAGAGAAGGATGAAAAATACATACCAAAAAATGTAGCAGTGGAATTTTCAGAAAAGGTACTCTGTCACCTTTCCCAGATTTGGTTCTCAACCTTCTCTGAGCCTTGGTGGCATTCTTCAAATTTGGTTCCTTTAAACTCTTCCATATCATTTAAATAATTTCCTCTATTTGGATTAAACTAGCTCAAATCAGTTTGTTACTTGCAGTGAAAGTATCTTACATAATACACTGGATTTCAGACTCTGGCCCTATACCATATGGCCAATTATATTTTCCAATATTTTCTTTGTACTCGTCATTCTCCTTCTTTATTCATGTGGACCTGACATCTCTCCTTTTGCCCACATTGATATTCTAGCTTCAAATGCTTACTTTCTTTCCAAACAACAACCAGTCTTGATAAAGCTGAATGCCTTTTTCATACAGATTTTCTCCATTTTTTGACTTCTAGTCAAGACTGGTGGTTTATGTTGTGGCAGTAAATTACCTTAAAATATCAGTCACTTAACAAATCGTCATTGTTTGTTCATGATACATTTTTAATAAAGGTGGTCATGTTTTTCTCTTGCACACAATCAAGAACCGATACCTGAAAAAAAAAAAAAAAAAAAAAAAGTGTACCAGCTGGAACTCAGAGTAACCTCAATTATTGAAATTGGATTTGTTCCCTTCAAATAATTCCTGGAATATAGTATTGAGGTTATTTAGAGGCAATACTTTAGATATATTCCACCTTTCTGTGGGCTGAGATAAAAGGAAGTGGAAGTACTAAGATTCCAAAATAACAGGTACTTTGGAATAACTTAATCTGATTATTTCCTTCCCATAAAGATAGCAAGAGCTATTAGTTTTATTAACAATAATCTAACACTGAAGTGTTAGGAAGACAAAAGAAGGAAAATAGGTATCAGTTTGAGACAAAATTTTCTCTGCAGATATTTTTTTCTTTCTTTAAAAAAATAAGAAGCCAAGACCATGCCACTACTCAGGATTCAAAGACGAAAAATAGTCCAGTTTGGTCAACATGATGTAGCCAGAGAAATTTGCTGACTTAATTATTTAACTCAAGTTGTATCTATAAGTAAGATCAAGAACTTGATACTATGGTAATTAATCTCTAGAGCCAGACATCCTGGAATGTGAAGTCAAGTGGGCCTTAGAAAGCATCACTACAAACAAAGCTAGTGGAGGTGATGGAATTCCAGTGGAGCTATTTCAAATCCTGAAAGATGATGCTGTGAAAGTGCTGCACTCAATATGCCAGCAAATTTGGAAAACTCAGCCACAGGACTGGAAAAGGTCGGTTTTAATTCCAATACCAAAGAAAGGCAATGCCAAAGAATACTCAAACTACCACACAATTGCACTCATCTCACATGCTAGTAAAGTAATGCTCAAAATTCTCCAAGTCAGGTTTCAGCAATACATGAACCATAAACTTCCAGATGTTCAAGCTGAATTTAGAAAAGGCAGAGGAACAAGAGATCAAATTGCCAACATCCACTGGATCACTGAAAAAGCAAGAGAGTTCTGGAAAAATGTCTACTTCTGCTATATTGACTATGCCAAAGCCTTTGACTGTGTGGATCACAATAAACTGTGGAAAATTCTGAAAGAGATAGGAATACCAGACCACCTGACCCGCCTCTTGAGAAATTTGTATGCAGATCAGGAAGCAAGAGTTAGAACTGGACATGGAACAACAGACTGGTTCCAAATAGGAAAAGGAATACGTCAAGGCTGTATATTGTCACCCTGCTTATTTAACTTATATGCAGAGTACATCATGAGAAACGCTGGACTGGAAGAAGCACAAGCTGGAATCAAGATTGCTGGGAGAAATATCAATAACCTCAGATATGCAGATGACACCACCTCTGGTTCCAAATAGGAAAAGGAGTACGTCAAGGCTGTATATTGTCGGCCTGCTTATTTAACTTCTATGCAGAGTACATCATGAGAAATGCTGGACTGGAAGAAACACAAGCTGGAATGAAGATTGCCGGGAGAAATATCAGTCACCTCAGATATGCAGATGACACCACCCTTATGGCAGAAAGTGAAGAGGAACTAAAAAGCCTCTTGATGAAAGTGAAAGAGGAGAGTGAAAAAGTTGGCTTGAAGCTCAACATTCAGAAAACGAAGATCATGGCATCCGGTCCCATCACTTCATGGGAAATAGATGGGGAAACAGTGGAAACAGTGTCAGACTTTATTTTGGGGGGCTCCAAATAGTGACTGCAGCCATGAAATTAGAAGACGCTACCTCCTTGGAAGAAAAGTTATGACCAACCTAGATAGTATATTCAAAAGCAGAGACATTACTTTGCTGACTAAGGTCTGTCTAGTCAAGGCTATGGTTTTTCCAGTGGTCATGTATGGATATGAGAGTTGGACTGTGAAGAAGGCTGAGCACCGAACAATTGATGCTTTTGAACTGTGGTGTTGGAGAAGACTCTTGAGAGTCCCTTGGACTGCAAGGAGATCCAACCAGTCCATTCTGAAGGAGATCAGCCCTGGGATTTCTTTGGAAGGAGTGATGCTAAAGCTGAAACTCCAGTACTTTGGCCACCTCATGCGAAGAATTGACTCATCGGAAACGACTCTGATGCTGAGAGGGATTGGGGGCAGGAGGAGAAGGGGACAACCGAGGATGAGATGGCTGGATGGCATCATGGACTCGATGGACGTTGAACTCCGGGAGATAGTGATGAACAGGGAGGCCTGGCGTGCTGCAATTCACGGGGTTGCAGAGTCGGACATGACTGAGCGACTGAACTGAACTGAGGAAGGCTATTAGCTTAGTTTCCAATCCTATCTCTGCCCCTAATTTCTCTGTGATTTAAATCAGTTTTATCTTTTCTAATAAAGTTTCAGTTAAAATTTGTTGAATAACTTTTACATGACATGCATTATTCTGCTTTTGAATATATTTTATGTAAACTTGCTCCAAATTTTGAGGACAGGTAGCATATGTAATACTAACCTCACATTCCAGTAGCTTAACACAATAAAGGGTTAGTTCTAATAAACATCACGAGGTGATTTGAGTCAGAAAGTTCCAATGCATGATTCTTTTTCAAGGGATAACTCTGGGATTCAAGATCCTTCAATGTTAGGATATCATCCTCCTCAACCCATTGTGTTAGTTGCTTAATTGTGTCCGACTCTTTGTGACCACATGGACTATAGCCCCCATTGGCACAGCCCAAATATATGCCAGAAGTTGTGATGGATTAATAGAAATATCCAGACTGGCTCCGGGCCCTTAACTTCTCCTGCCCTCTGGTCCCATGGCTTGTACTTCAATAAAGCCTCCCTTAACCCATTGCCTTCCAGGTCTTTGTATAAAGGAAAAAGAAAACATAAACACATGGGAGATTTTAAGTCTAAGCCTGGAAGTGGCATACATTATTTCCCATCTGTACTCTTATCTCTTGAAATTTCCATCCACACTGTCATGTGGAACAACCTACCTGCAAGGTGTACTGAAATATGAACTCTTTCACAGAATAAATGGCATTGGTCAATATCTAGTCAGTATCTGCTATAATACTGTCACCATGTTATAGATGAAACAACTCTTTGGTGGCTTGCCTGAGATTCCATACTAAGTGAAGGAGTGAAGATATATAAATAAGGAATCATGTCAGACTTGTGACAATAATAGTGCCCTTTGCTCTATATCTGTATAGATTATTGCTTTTCAAGGCTGCTTTTTGTTCAGTTCAGTTCAGTCGCTCAGTCGTGTCCGACTCTTTGCGACCCCATGAATCGCAGCACGCAGCTTTTTGTTAGAGAACTCTTTCTCCAATAGGAATTTTATAGAGAATTCCAGCGTGTAAAACAGGATCAACAGGCGTTCTGAAGCATTGTGAACCTCAAGATTCTCTGGGAAACTTTTAAGGCCCTCCAGGCCCAGTGTGGAAATCTTAGGGCCAAATGATTTCAAACTAACCCTTCCAGGTCTGTCTCACATGTTTAATATCTTGATTTCACAATATTCCTAATGTGAGGCAGAAGGTAAGAGTTATGAATACATTTCTAAGCTGGGTGCTTGTCATTAAAGATTTCTGCCTCAGGGCCCAGAAATGAGCTATGGAATTACAGATGAATCCTGGCACTGTATTTGCTGAGCCTCAGAACCCTTTCCCCACTACCCACCATCCATGCAAAAAGTTATCTAATTGTACAAGGCATACTCTGGAAACTTTCCCAGTGGAATAATAGATAAAGTAACCAAGAACTTTTTAATTTTGCAAAGTGCACTCTTCCTTATAATTTACTTAATATAGAAATTTAATGTTCTGCAGTTTACTGAACAAATAACATTGGAAGTATTTTAGAGTTAGCTTGGGAGCTCGCCTTTGGTTGCCAGTTTGACTTTATTATTTGATTATACAGATAAAGGCCAGCAGTAACAATATGCTCTGCCTTAAGTGGTTCAGAGGGGTTATCTCTCAGCCATTACCAATTCTAAATACAAGATTTAAATTCAAGGAGAAAAATCACACAAGAGCAAATTTGCTGAATTTGCTCAAGTTAGTCCTTTGAAAAAGATGCTTGATTCCCTGGTCCTGGATGATGATGATTATACTTTTCCAGAAAATTCCTAACCTTAGGGCTGACTAATTCTGTGGCACTATTCATTAAAAAAAAATAATACTGAAGACAAAATACTGTGCCAGACATTGTGATATATGCTAGAGATGTCCAGACTGGCTCAGAGCCCTTAACCTCTCCTGCCCTCTGGCTCCATGGCTTGTAGCTCAATAAAGGCTCCCTCTACCAGCCCAAGGGCATATCTCCAGGCTTGTGTTCCTGAACGCATTTGCCTGAACAAGTTCTGATCACTAGAGCAGATACTTCCTTTCAGATCTAAGCACTGACATTTAGTTAGTTCCCTGCTTCTTAACGCCACCTTGTTATGGTCTTAGACAGTTGTTCTTTGACTTAGGTTCACAACTAAGGATCAGCCTCACTACTTTGCTGCTTGGGCAGCCAGCTTCTGTAGAACCCAGCTAGCGCCAAGACATTGAGCTGGGCCCATTTTCCTTGGAAAGGATGTGGGACAAAGATATTATGTTGACTGACTGCAATAGTCTTTACTCTCAAAATATAAGATGTGAAAGGTTTTTAAGAGGAATAACTGACAGGATGTGGATAATAAGTAGATTTTTGAAGATGAACATAAGAGATATCTAGGAAGATACCAAGGTCACCTTAGATTACTTGGTGGAGTTGGCATTTGAATTTGATCTTAATATATAAATTTTTAACATGCAGAAATGAAGTAAAAATAATGTGTTTAAAATTTAGGAACATCATGAGTAAAAGATTAGAAGTTATGTATTCCAGACTCCGTCTGATTATGTCCTATTTTAGACATCCTTGACTTCCTTTTTAACAGCCAGAACAGTTTATGTTTTCCTTCTAACTCTTCCCTACTCCTCCTAGAAAAAACATAGTTGTTTTTGTTTTCATTGTAGATTTAGTCACCATATTACTTGAGTAGCTAAACTTCAATAATTCGGGCAATTTAACTGATTCAGATTGAATGCCACACTGATAATTAACTTGCTCCTCTTTCTTCTCATCACCCAGAGAAGTCTGATGGATCATTAGTGACACGATTAGAGAGAGAGTGATCCCAGCACATTATTGGTGCTCAATAAATGTTAAATAATTGTAGAAATAGGACCCAGTGGAGACTGGCACTTTGCAATAGAAACAGAAGCTCACAAAGTGTGCCTTTGCTGATAATCAGGTTTTGTAACTCAGAATAGGCACAGCCTGTGCATCATTTCTCATCACTGAAATCCACATGCATTTGTAGGACAAACTCTAACTAGTCATCTGGTTCTCTTAACTAAATAGAAATCTATTCAGAGGAGAAAGTGTTAAACATCATATATGCAGCCATGGGGAATTCAGCTTCCCTCCAGCTTGAGGAACTGTAGCCACCTAGATGAACAGGTGCAGGAAATAAGGACCTGATGACCAGTGGATTACTGGGCATACAAGTGCTTTATCCAGAGTACCTCTGAGTCCCTTCCCAAAGTGCTCCAAGAGCCAGATTCCCATCTGTTAATGGAAAGCCTATCTGCCAATATGAGGACTAGCTTTGCCAAGCATGGATTTTGTGGTGTTAATGGCTTTGGGCAGAGCCTTGTGCTGTCTGCTGGCAGCAAGAATCCTGTTTGATTCTGAAGAGTCCAAAATTTATATTTTAAAACATATTTTATTTGACAGCCAGAATCTAATGAATCTGACTTCATCTGTCTGTCTACAGATCTCAGCTTGAGCATATCAAACCTACAGTAAAATATCTCCTCACAGTTTATAACGCACATTTCCTATCAACTATCCCATTTGATCTTTATGACAAATGAGAGTAGAAGGGAACCTAATACAGTAGGTGCTTTCCATCCTATCTTATCTAATCTCTGAAGTCTTGCAAGGTAGGATTTTTAAATCCTGATTTTACAGATGAAGATCCAGGTCATTGAGAAGCAAAACATTTGTTCTAATGTATGCTTGAGATGAGTAGGAAAAGCAAGTGGAACAGATATTAATCTTGAGTTCAAGTGTATCACAATATCATTATTGAGAGCCATATCTATTGAGCACCTACTTTACACTAAGCATTTATTTCTACATGTTATTCAGTCTTTAAACCATCTTTTAAAATTAATTTCTATTGGAGTGTAGTTGGTTTACAATATTATGTTTGCTTCTGCTGTATGGCTTTATATATATATATATGACATATAATTATATATGCCTATACTTTTTTAGGTTTATACATATATATATGACATATAAGTGTAAATACCTATATTTTTAGGTTCTTTTCCCATATAGGTCATTACAGAGTATTGAGTAGAGTCTCCTGTACTATGTAGCAGGTTCTTATTAATTGTCTATTTTATATATAGTAATGCATATATGTCAATCTCAATTTCCCGATTTATCCCTCTCCCCCTTTTCCACTTTGTAACAATAAGTTTATTATCTACATCTGTGAATCTGTTTCAACTTTGTAAATAAGTAAATTTGTACCATTTTTTAAGACTCAGCATATAAGTGATATCATATATTTGTCTTCTTCTGTCTGACTTGGGGCTTCCCTGGTGGCTCAGAGCTAAAGAATCTGCCTACAATGCAGCAGATGCAGGAGATGCGGGTTCGATCCCTGGGTTGGCACAATGCTCTGAAGGGGGACACCAACTCCAATAATCTTGACTGTAAAATCGCATGGACAGAGGAGTCTCGTGGGCAGAGTCAGACATGACTGAAACAGTTGAGCACATGCACACACTGTCTGACTTACTTCACTCAGTATGACAATCTTTTTAAACCATCTTGTGAGGGAGGTATTGTATATGTTTTAGTCACTCAGTCGTATCCAACTCTTTGTGACCCCATGAACTATAGCCCACCAGGCTCCTCTGTCCATGGAATTCTCCAGGCAAGAATATTGGAGTGGGTAGCCATTCCCTTCTCCAGAGGGGATCTTCCAGATCCAGGGATCAAACCTGGGTCTCCCACATTGCAGGCATATGCTTTACCATCTGGGCCACAAGGGAAACCCTTACTCTCTCAATTTTACAGATTTGGTCATTCAGTAAACATTTATTGAGCACCTACTCTATTCCAGGTATTGTTTTAGGCACTGAATATTCACCTTTGAATATGACAAGCATAGTTCTTCCTCTCATGAACCTTACATTCTAATGGGGAGAGATAACAAACAAACACAAGTATTTAAGGCTGATCAAGTACAGAGAAAATGAGGCTCAATTTAATTTTTTCATTTTAAAAATTAATTTTATTGAAGTATAATTGATTTGCAATGTTGTGTTAATTTCTGCTGTACAGCAAAATGATTCAGTTATATATAAATATGTATTCTTTCTTCACATTCTTTTCCATTATGATTTATCAGAAGATGTTGAATGTAGTTCCCTGTGCTATACAGTAGGACGTTGTTGTTTAGCCATCCTATATTTGATAGTTTGTTTCTGTTAATTCCAAACTCCCAATCCTCCACACACATCCCAGGAAGCCACAGGTCTGTTCTCTGTCTGGTGGATATGTTGGTGGATATGTTCATTTGTGTTATATTTTAGATTCCATATATAAGTGATATCATATGGTATTTGTTGTTCTCTTTCTTACCTACTTCACTTAGTATGATAATATCTGGGTCCATCCATGTTGCTGCAAATGGCATTATTTCATTCTTTCCTTATGACTGAGTAATATTCCACCGTATATCTATATATACCACATCTTCATCCATTCATCTGTTGATGGATACTTCCTTATATGCCTTTATTTTACAAAAGGTCTTAAGTTCATTGAATTAGTCATTTTTCTTGAAAAGAATAAAATGACATGAGACCAGGGCTGTCCTAGAACCTGGAATGTGTAGGGGCCATGGCCAGGCCTTCTGTAGGCTTTGATCTTCACTGACGGATAAGTTTGACCCTGAAGCCAAGAATGATTTGGTATTTGCAGAGAGAAGGCTGTCACTGGTCCTGAAACTTCAGCAAAGAAAATGGTCCACCTTTCGCAGGGTCAGGAAGCTTTAGGGCCATCTGACCACTTCAGTTTACAGAGAACGGGCCTCCTTGGTACCCAAGGCTCTTACCCACAATCTCACATTACTTTCCCCAGCCCCCAGGCCTTCCTTCCCACCCTGGTCCCTGGCTTGTGTGTGTGTGTGTGTGTACTCAGTTGTGTCCAACTCTTTGCAACCCCATGGACTATAACCTGCCAGTCTCCTCTGTCTATGGAATTTTCCAGGCGAGAATACTTGAGTGAGTTTCCATTTCCTTCTCCAGGAGATCTCAACCCAGGGATCAAGCACATGTCTCTGGAGTCTCCTGCATTGGCAGGCAAATTCTTTACCACCTGGGAAGCCCTGTACTAGAGGGTTAATTATTTATTTGTCAAATTAAATGAGTGTGCAGGTATTATAAAGACTTGATGAGGGCCGTAGGGGACAACACATGACTCGTCAGTGACCACATCTGGTCCCATCACCTGGAGTCCCTTCTTCTCACTGCCCCTGCCTTTCCTCTTCATAAACTTTATTGAGATATAGCTACATACCATAAATATCACTCTTTCAGTATTGTACAGCTCAGTGGTTTTTAGTAAATTCAGAGCCTTTGGCTCCATTCTCTGTTCTGCCTTCCAGTCTCACCATTTGGCTACTTTCTTTTCAGAATCTCGGAAGCTTCCTGTACAAGAATAGCTTCAGGCAGGTGCTTCTGAGGAAGGGAAATTGTTGGGGCACCTTTTGATTCTGACTGCCTCCAAGTTCTTCTAGTCAGGGATCTGCGTTTCAGAAGGCAAGGCCCAGACAGGCAAAACGTGAGCCACCTGGAGGCTTCCAGAACACTGTTTGGGAGGTTGTCATATTTTATATTCTGTTTTGTTTTAAAAGGAAGCAACTCACCAAGAAGAAAACTTTCTCAATGAAAACACAAAAATATGGCATCAGTGGTATAAGTTGAAATGTGGGCCATTTCTGAGGTGGATGAGCCCCTCCTCCTGGGACACATGGGCTCTGGCCCTGGTTATAGATATTGCTTTGGCCTGAGAAGAGTCACCCTTAGAACTGGCAGCAGAAGGGCACACATATATCACCTCACCTGGATGTGGGTCTTCCTGGTTTACAGCTAAGTGTGCCTATGTTTTCTATTGTTTTGAAATTAATTTATTTTAATAGGAGGCTAATTACTTTGCAATATTTTGGTGGTTTTTGCCACACATTGACATGAATCAGCAAAGAGTATACATGTGTCCCCCATCCCAAACCCCCTCCCCCCTCCCTCCCAATCCCACCCCTGAGTTGTCCCAGTGCACCAACTTTGAGTGCCCTCTTTCATGCATTGAACTTGGACTGGTCATCTGTTTCACATATGGTAATATACATTTTTTCAATGCTATTCTCTCAAGTCATCCCACCCTCACCTTCTTCCATCCCCCCGCCCTCCCAATCCCACTCCTGAGTTGTCCCAGTGCACCAACTTTGAGTGCCCTCTTTCATGCATTGAACTTGGACTGGTCATCTGTTTCACATATGGTAATATACATTTTTTCAATGCTATTCTCTCAAGTCATCCCACCCTCACCTTCTTCCACAGAGTCCAAAAGTCTGTTCCTTATATCTGTGCCTCTTTTGCTGTCTTGCTTATAGGGTTGTCATTACCGTCTCTCTCAATTCCATATATATACATTAATATACTGTATTGGTGTTTTTCTTTCTGACTTACTTAGCTCTGTATAATAGGCTCCAGTTTCATCCACTTCACTTGAACTGATTCAAATGCATTCTTTTTAATAGTTGAGTAATATTCCATTGTGTATATGTACCACAGCTTTCTTATCCATTCGTCTGCCAGTGGACATCTAGGTTGCTTCCATGTCCTAGTTATTGTAAACAGTGCTATGATGAACTTAGGGTACACGTGTCTCTTTCAATTCTGGTTTCCTCAGTGTGCATGCCCAGCAGGGTGATTGCTGGGACCTTTGGCAGTTCTATTTGCAGTTTTTTAAGGAATCTCCACACTGTTCTCCATAGTGGCTATACTAGTTTGCATTCCCACCAACAGTGTAAGAGGGTTCCCTTTTCTCCACACCGTCTCCAGCATTTATCATTTGTAGACTTTTTGATAGTAGCCATTTTGACTGGCATGAAATGGTACCTTAGTGTGGTTTTGATTTGCATTTATCTGATAATGAATAATGTTGAGCATCTTTTCAGGTGCTTGTTAGCCATCTGTATGTCTTCTTTGGAGAAATGTCTATTTAGTTCTTTGGCCCATTTTTTGGTCGGGTCATTTATTTTTCTGGTATTGAGCTGCAGGAATTGCTTTTATATTTTTGAGATTAATTCTTTGTCATTTGCTTTGTTTGCTATTATTTCCTACCATTCTGAAAGCTGTCTTTCACCTTGCTTATAATCTCCTTTGTTGTGCAAAAGCTTTTAAGTTTAATTAGGTCCCACTTATTTCAGTTCAGTTCAGTTCAGTAGCCCAGTCGTGTCCAACTCTTTGCAACCCCATGAATCGCACACCAGCACACCAGGCCTCCCTGTCCATCACCAACTCCCAGAGTTCACTCAGACTCACGGCCATTGAGTCCATTTTTCGCTCTCCTCTTTCACTTTCATCAAGAGGCTTTTTAGTTCTTCGTCACTTTCTGCCATAAGGGTGGTGTCATCTGCATATCTGAGGTTATTGATATTTCTCCCAGCAATCTTGATTCCAGCATGTGCGTCTTCCAGCCTAGCGTTTCTGATGATGTACTCTGCATATAAGTTAAATAAACAGGGTGACAATATACAGCCTTGATGTATTCCTTTTCCTATTTGGAACCAGTCTATTGTTCCATGTCCAGTTCTAATTGTTACTTCCTGACCTGCATATAGGTTTCTCAAGAGGCAGGTCAGGTGGTCTGGTATTCCCATCTCTTCAAGAATTTTCCACAGTTTATTGTGATCCACACAAAGGCTTTGGCATAGTCAATGAAGCAGAAATAGATGTTTTTCTGGAACTGTCTTGCTTTTTCCATAATCCAGGGGATGCTGGCAATTTGATCTCTGGTTCCTCTGACTTTTCTAAAACCAGCTTGAACATCTGGAAGTTCCTTTACCTGCTAAATATTTCTCCGCCTTTTCATTTGGTTTAGATTGCTGTGTTTGGGGTGCCTTTTCTATAGGCTGGAAGTTTGTGATTCCTCTTTATTGTGAAGCCTGCTCCTTGTGGGTAGGGTTAGACTAGTGGCTTGTCAAGGTTTCCTCATTAGGAGAGCTTGTGTCTGTATTCTAGTGGGTGGATCTGGATCTCTTCTCTCTGGAGTGCAATGAAAGTCCAGTAGTGAGTTCTGGGTTTGGCATGGCTTTGGGCAGCCTGTTTTTTAATGCTCAGGGCTGTGTTCCTGCTTTGCTGGAGAATTAGCATCATATGTCTTGCTCTGGAACTTGTTGGCTCTTAGGTGGAGCTTGGTTTCGCTGTAGATGTGGAGGCTTTGGGGTGAGCTTTTGTTTATTAATGTTCCCTGGAATCAGGAGTTCTCTGATGTTCTCAAGTTTTAGAGTTAAGCCTCGTGCCTCTGGCTTTCAGTCTTATTCTTACCATAGCCTCAAGACTTCTCATCCATACAGCACAGATGATAAAATATCTAGGTTAATGGTGAAACAATTCTCCATAGCGAGTGACACCCAGAAAGGTTCACAGAGGTACATGGAGAAGAGAAAAGGGAGGAGGGAGATAGAGATGACCAGGAGGAGAATAGGGGGAGTCAAAAAGGGAGAGACCAATCTAGCAAGTAATCAGTTCCCTAAGTGTTCTCCACAGCCCAGAACACCCAGAGAGATTCACAGATTTAAGTAGAGAAGAGAAGGGGAGGGAGGAGATAGAGGTGACCTGGGGGAGAAAAGGGAGGGTCAAAAGGGAAGAGAGCAATCAAGCCAGTAATCACATCCCTAAGTGAAAATGGATATTGAAGACTGAATTCTTAAAGGTACAAAATTGATGACAAATACCAAAAAGCGGAGATTAAAAATATGGAATAGAGGTTAGACTCTCAAAAAAAAAAAAAAAACAATATTAAAAATACAAAACAAAATCAATCACAAAAATTATGAAAAATATATATATGAAATTTTCTTTAAAAAATAGGGTCTTTTTTTTGCAATGTAATAGTAGGTTAAAAAATGAAAACTAAAGGAGTAATAAAGAACTTAAAAAATTAAAAACTGATAATAGTAAAAGTATATCTAGGAATTTCTCTGGAGCCGTTGTGGGCAGTGTGGAATCAGTTGTTTCAGATAGTTCTTTGTTTCAGCTTGTACTTATTCTCAAGGTCTCTAGGTCCCCTTCAATGCTTGGTCAATGTTAACTACAGGGTTTTAATCTGTTGCACCTGTCACTTCCAGAACAGTTCCCTCTTCTTTGTTTCTTTTGGCTTCCTCTGTTTGCAAGTCTCTTCAGTGTCTACTTTCTGCCCTGACACAAGGAAGTGAAGGTGGTTACTTATTTCAGCTCACTTGTTCAGTTGTGTTGTGGGGAGGAAGGGATGCTGCAAACAAATATCATTGGCATGTGTGGGGAGTGTTCGCAGTGTATGGACCACACTGGATTTGCCTCAGCTCAAGGCAGCATGTGCTTCTTAGGTCTACACTGCTCAGGCTCCAGGGTGCTCTGCAGGGCCACTGTCCAAACCGGGCTATGTACTGCATGCACTTCCCAGGTCTAAACCACTCACGTTCTCTGGTACTCTGCAAGGGCACAGACTCGATTGGTTGGGCATGCTTTTTGTGTCCTTCCCAGGTCTGAGCAGCTCAGGCGCCCAGGCATTTGGTGAGCGCACTGTCCCAGGTGGGCTGTGCATCTTAATCTCTTCCCCGATCTGGCCGCTCCGTTTCCCGGGATGCACCATGAGAGCACCGTCTCAGGTGTGCCGTGTGTCTCCTCTGTGTAGCTGATCTCAGGCTGCGACCCTCCTGGCAGATGTCAACAGGCCAGGATCCCAGGAAGACGTGGTTAGCAACTAGGAGTCTGCTCACAGTTTGGTGGAGGAAGCCGGTCTCTGGGGCTGAGATTGGAACAGACCCTTGCCTTGCATCTCTGGCTGTTGCATGCCTGTCTCTGCCTCCGGTGGGGAGGAGGAGCCTCTATGCAGCTGGCTAGCTCTCCTTTGGTATTCACTCAATCCTTTGTACTGTGAGTATGTCAGGCTGTGCCTTAGAGCCTTTCACAGCAAAGTTCTCTCTTTTTTTTCCCTCTTTCTCTGGTGATCCCACAGTTTGGGTTGCAATCTCATGTTAGCTCCCTCGGGTTATCCTCAGGGCGTGCAGGCCCGGTTCTTACCCTAAGCACAGGTTATGCAGCCTGCGCCTCCCTGACCAGCCCCTGCTCGCTGGTGGTGGACACAAGCATCTGTGGGCTACTTCTCCACTGGCAGTTGCGGTTAGGTGCATGTTCTGTGCTGTTGTTTGTTTTTTTTCTCGCGGTTGCATTGCCCTCTGAGATTACAAAACTCACCACAGACCTGCCTGTGAGAGGGTTTCCTACTGTCTGGAAACTTCTCCTTCTTCAGGATTCCCTCCCTAACTCTTCTGTCTCTCTTTTTATCTTCTATAATTTGTCCACCTCCTTTCAATGAAAATGGGCTTCCTTTCTGGGTGCCTGGTGTCCTCTGCCAGCATTTAGAAATTGTTTTGTGAAAGTTGCTCAGCATTCAAATGATCTTTTGATGAATTTTTTGGGGGAGAATGTGGTCTTCTTGTCCTATTCCTCCACCATCTTGGGACTGCTCCCCCCC
>SJYT01038081.1:211893-307817 GCA_006410635.1 Cephalophus harveyi | reverse complement strand
CCACCACCCCCAGCCAAGGCTCTATTTTAGATTGGGTGATCATGGAAGGACTCATTAGGAAAGAAATATTTAAATTAAGACCCAAATGGCAAGAAAGAGCCAGTCTTAGAAAGATCTGGATTATCAAAGAGAAGAACAAATAAATAGATATTACCCTGGTGGCTCAGACGGTAAAGCACCTGCCTGCAATGAGGGAGACCCAGGTTCAATTCCTGGGTTGGGAAGATCCCCTGAAGAAGGAAATGGCAAGCCACTCCAGCACTCTTGCCTGGAAAATCCCATGGACGGAGGAGCCTGATAGGCTACAGTCCATGGGGTCACAAAGAGTCGGACATGACTGAGCGACTTCACTTTCACTTTCACAGGAAAAATAAGCTTTGTGCATTTCAGAAAAAAAGAGTGTGCAAAGTCATGGGAGAGTAGTGGATGATGGGAAGAGAGATCTGAAATAAGGTTACACAGTTAAAGAAAGGTCAGAGCTCATAGGCCTTATAGTTCTGGCTTTATTGTATGTGTGATAGGAAGCCTCCAAAGGATTTAAAGCTAGGAAAAAACACCATGTTTACAAAATAGTCACGCCAGCTGGTGTGTGGAGAATAGATTATATACAGGAAAGACTGAGAGACTAGTTAGGAGATGATTCAATTCAGTTCAGTCGCTCAGTCGTGTCTGAATCTTTGCAACCCCATAGACTACAGCACGCCAGGCCTCCCTGTCAGTCACCAAACTCCCAGAGTCCACTCAAATTCATGTCCATTGAAGTCATCCATTGAGTCAGTGAAGCCATCCAACCATCTCATCCTCTGTCATCCCCTTCTCCTCCCACCTTCAGTCTCTCTTCCCAGCATCAGGGTCTTTTCAAATGAGTCAGCTCTTCACATCAGGTGGCCAAAGTATTGGAGTTTCAGCTTCAGCATCATTCCTTCCAATGAACACCCAGGACTAATCTCCTTCAGAATGGACTGGTTGGATCTCCTTGCAGTCCAAGGGACTCTCAAGAGTCTTCTCCAACAACACAGTTCAAAAGCATCAATTCTTGGGTGCTCAGCTTTCTTAGATGCCTGATTAAAAAAGAAAAAAGCAAGATATTTGGGGCTCACCAGAAACATTTAGATACATTTATTAGGTCTGTAGTAGGACCTGGGAATCTGCATTTTAGAAAAGCATCTCTAGTACTTTTGATACAGTCGGTCCTTCATATCATATTTTGAAGAATCTTTAAATTGATTGTGAATGAAGGTAAAGGCTACCCACTCCAGCATCCTTGCCTGGAGAATTCCATGGGGTCTCAAAGAGTCAAACATAAGTGAGCAACTTTCACTTCACTTTTGGGTGTGGAAATGGTGTCTTCTTTATTTCATTCCTTTAGGAGGAAGAACTCAATAATTTGCTGTAGAAATGAGTGAATAAATGAAGCAAGGAATGGATTTAGTTACATTTGGTTGTCAAAGACTTACTCCCTCTAATTGAAAAGATCTTCTTTGACCTAGTTACCTACCAGTCTCTGGTGTTTATGTTTCCCTCTCTATTTGTGCTTATTATGCTGCACGGGGTGAATAGCCTTTTCCTGCTGCCTGTACATCAAACTCAGCTCTAGGAGAGAAAAAGATTTCCTATCATTTTAAACGTCATCCACCATTCTATCTGCATGTTCCACACCAAGAATTGTGAGAAAGTTGCTGGGTAGGAGGGCACAAGCATAGAGAGGTGACCAAATGTAACTTTGCCAGCGCTGCTCTCCATCTGCTAAGTGAAACTATAGTCTTAGGTTATAACCCTTGGGGAAAAAAGCACAGAAACTGCTAACTCAAGTCTTCCAGCTACAGTCACTGAAACTTTGAGTTATAAGCTTCAAACTTCTACTGGTCTTCAGTCCATGAGTTAATCCTGATCATGTCAAGGTGTCTGCCATCTAACTCAGTGCATCTACAGGTAAGTGGGCTCTGAAATCATCTTGTTGCCATAAATCTGGTAGGCAATGTACTTTAAGTTTCTTGGCCAGTTTCTCTGCCTAAACCCCTGAATAAGACCCAAAAATTGAGGCGACTTATACCCTGTCCCTTTTTTACCTTTTATACATTGGTCCATTCAATTTCCTTTTCTTCATTTCTAAAGTTTGGTAGTTTCTATTCCAGAATACTGTTCAGTTCAGTTCAGTTCAGTCGCTCAGTCATGTCTGACTCTTTGCGACCCCATGAATTGCAGCACCCCAGGCCTCCTTGTCCATCACCAACTCCCGGAGTTCACTCAGACTCACGTCCATCGAGTCCGTGATGCTATCCAGCCATCTCAACCTCGGTCGTCCCCTTCTCCTCCTGCCCCCAATCCTTCCCAACATCAAAGTCTTTTCCAATGACTCAACTCTTCGCATGAGGTAGCCAAAGTACTGGAGTTTCAGCTTTAGCATCATTCCTTCCAAAGAAATCCCAGGGTTGATCTCCTTCAGAAAGGACTAGTTGGATCTCCTTGCAGTCCAAGGGACTCTCAAGAGTCTTCTCCAACACCACAGTTCAAACGCATCAATTCTTTGGCACTCACCCTTCTTCACAGTCCAACTCTCACATCCATTCATGACTACTGGAAAAGCCATAGCCTTGACTAGACGGACCCTAGTCAGCAAAGTAATGTCTCTGCTTTTGAATATGCTATCTAGGTTGGTCATAACTTTTCTTCCAAGGAGTAAGCGTCTTTTAATTTCATGGCTGCAATCACCATCTGCAGTGATTTTTGAGCCCAAAAAAATAAAGTCTGACACTGTTTCCACTGTTTCTCCATCTATTTCCCATGGAGTGATGGGACCGGATGCCATGATCTTCATTTTCTGAATGTTGAGCTTCAAGCCAATTTTTTCACTCTCTTCTTTTACTTTCATATTTTTTGTAATAATGTTCAGCAGTTTCTCACATCCTGAAAAGAGAAGCCAAAATACCTTTGAATTTTCATTTTCTTAACTTTTCAGAGAGAATCATAATATTGACCTACATTACAGAGCATTAAGATTAACTAATTAACACTGAATAGTACTTTGGAAATGTTAAATACTATAGAAATGCTAAACAGCTTTAACAGACTTGGAGTCGAAAAGGCAAATGAAACTTTATTTAAATGCTTTTATATTGTGAGTTTCCCCTCCACCCCCCTACCACCAAAAGAGCTTTAAAGAAGGTTATATAGCTACATTCCTGGTTCTAAAGAGGAAATGTCACAGGGAGTGTAAAATATGGATGTCTAATTTCCCCACCTTTCTTTTTAATCTCGGTTTCTCTATAGGATCACATATTCATTCAATAAGCATTTCCTGGTTGCTTCCTTGTTGACAAGGAGCAAGCAAGGTACTGCAGATACCGTCACGGTCTCTGACCTGTAGGAGAGACAGACACATATCCTCTCAAGTAAATGCAACAGAAGACAGACTCAGTGACACTATAGAGATACAGGTGCAAGGGGAGAGATTGATCACATTTCAATTATCTCTGAATTTCCATGGTAAATGGGAAACTCAGGAAGATTTTATATAAATGGTATTAATGTGGACATTCTTGAAAGATTAATTCTGATAGAGGAAATAGCATGAGGAAAGTTCAAATATGCATTTTTTAGATGGTAGAACTATAGGTCATATGATCTGAGGTCCCACACTGAATCAATTCCTGAGACAGATATAAGACCCAACTTTCCTGATTTCTATTCTGCTCTGATTTCTATTCTATTTTGTTCATCGAATTAACTGTGCTCATTAATAGTAAAGGCACTTTTACCAAACATCTATTTATTATAATTTTAATGTGTTTGCTATGGAAAGTTGAGATCCTACACTAAGGTGACCCAAGGGGAAGAAGTCACTGCATATAAGCAAAAGTAATATACACGAAGTAAATGTTCTTGGAATATTAAGGTGGGTAGCAGGAGTGGGTGGGATTGGGTGAGTTATTATCCACCTGCCATGGAGAAGGCAATGGCAGCCCACTCCAGTACTCTTGCCTGGAAAGTCCCATGGATGGAGGAGCCTGGTAGGCTGCAGTCCATGGGGTCGCTGAGTCAGACACGACTGAGCGACTTCACTTTCACTTTTCACTTTTCACTTTCATGCATTGGAGAAGGAAATGGTAACCCACTCCAGTGTTCTTGCCTGGAGAATCCCAGGGGTGGCGGAGCCCAATGGGCTGCCTTCTGTGGGGTCACACAGAGTCGGACACGACTGAAGCGACTTAGCAGCAGCTTAGCAGCCATGAAATGGAAGGTACTGGGGACTAGTTGTAAGTAAAATTATATATAGGACACTGAATTAAGAAGGATATTGAATGTTAGAATAACGGAGTTTTTGCCATGTTGAATATGAGATATGGCAAAATGATGGAGTGGAAATGACTAGTGGATAGATGAAGCTACATCTCTTATTCCTAATAAGAGGACAATATAATTTGGGATTTATTAGTGTGGAAGTGATATCAAAGTTAAAAAAAATGGAATCTCCAAGGGAAAGACTCTTGAGAGTCCCGCGGACTGCAACGAGATCAAACCAGGTAATCCTAAAGGAAATAGTCACAAATATTCTTTGGAAGGACTAATGCTGAAGCTGATACTCCAATACTTTGGCTACCTGATGGGAAGAACTGACTTATTGAAAAAGACCCTGATGCTGGGAAAGTTTGAAGGCAGGAGAGGAAGGAGACGCCAGAGAATGAGATGGTTGGATGGTATCACTGACTCGATGGACATGAGTCTGAGTAAGCTCTGGGAGTCGGTGATGGACAGGGAAGCCTGGTGTGCCAAAGTCCATGGGGTAGCAAAGAGTTAGACATGACTGAGCAACTGAACTGAAGGGAAAGACAGAGGGCAAGAGCAAAAACCTTAAGATTTGATGATAAAAGAGTTGATGACCTGTCAGCTCAGTCTAATTCTTGTTTATACATGGGGAGAACTGAGGCCCAGAAATAAAAAACTTGCTTAAAATTATTCAGTAAGTCAGTAGCAGAGTTGGAACTAGAGCTCAGATCTCTTATCTCCCACTCTGCACCCCACCCCCACCCCCATCTTCTTCCACTAATACTTACTTTAACCAATTTAGGTGTTCTGCAATAGAGAAATGTAGTTGCTCAGGTGAAATTGAAACTTGAAATGGAAACCAAAATCCTGTTCAGGAAGAGCATATTGTCTTCCTTATTTTTAATAATTTTCTGCCCAGCAGTTCTCAGGTTCATCCTGGAAGGCATGGCCTCTGGGTATTGGAGGACGGCAGGTTCCCAGGTGATTATGTACAGGTTCATTATTCCCTCTCATTGTATTCCCTTTAGGTTGGTTTTTGCTAATTTCCTTTCTTGGGAAACAGTGTGTTGAGAGAAATTTGGGCTGTTGCTAGGGAATATTTGGCTCCTTTTTCAGATCATAAATATTCCTTTTTCCTCAGCTGCTGGGGAACCCTACCCTGAACACACCTACTACCTCCTCTGCCCAGTGATTGCCTTGACATGTGCCCTAATGTACACTCCCTCTGCAAGCACTGCCTCACCAGTAGCAGAAAAATTAAAAATAAATTGTAACCACTGTTTATTAATTACCACCTACTTTGAATCAAGTTCAGTTTAATTTAAATGAAATAGTTCAATAGCCCACTGTCATCCATATAATTGTATCTACCTTACGAATAGGGAAATTGAGAAACAGTTTATCTTAGTAAGGGATTGTGTGTCATGACTATGGAAGACAGAATACAGTCCTTCTAAAGATATCTATGTCCTATTTCCTGTGATTATTCTACCTTACGTGTCAAAAGGGACTTTGCAGATTTAATCAAGTTAAGCATACTGAGATGAAATTATGCTGGATTATTTCTGTTTTATTGACTATGCCAAAACCTTTGACTGTGTGGATCACAGTGAATTGTGAACTTCAAGGTGTTAAGCTGATTTTAGAAAAGGCAAAGGAACCAGAGATCAAATTGCCAACATCTGCTGGATCATCAAAAAAGCAAGAGAGTTCCAGAAAAACATCTATTTCTGCCTTATTGACTATGCCAAAGCCTTTGACTATGTGGATTGAAATAAACTGTGGAAAATTCTGAAAGAGATGGGTACACCAGACCACCTGACCTGCCTCTTGAGAAACCTATATGCAGGTCAGGAAGCAACAGTTAGAACTGGACATGGAACAACAGACTGGTTCCAAATAGGAAAAGGAATACGTCAAGGCTGTATATTGTCACCCTGCTTATTTAACTTATATGCAGAGTACATCATGAGAAACGCTGGGCTAGAAGAAGCACAAGTGGGAATCAAGATTGCTGGGAGAAATATCAATAACCTCAGATATGCAGATGACACCACCCTTATGGCAGAAAGTGAAGAAGAACTTAAAAGCCTCTTGATGAAAGTGAAAGAAGAGAGTGAAAAAGTTGGCTTAAAGCTCAACATTCAGAAAACTAAGATCATGTCACCTGGTCCCATCACTTCATGACAAATAGATGGGAAAACAGTGTCAGACTTTATTTATTTATTTATTTATTTTGGTGGGGGGGGGGGGTCCAAAATCACTGCAGATAGTGACTGAAGACATGAAATTAAAAGATGCTTACTCCTTGGAAGAAAAGTTATGACCAACCTAGAGAGCATATTTAAAAACAGAGACATTTTGTCAACAAAGGTCCATCTAGTCAAGGCTCTGGTTTTTCCAGTAGTCATTAATGGATGTGAGAGTTGAACTATAAAGAAAGCTGAGCACTGAAGAATTGATACTTTTGAACTGTGGTGTTGGAGAAGACTCTTGAAAGTCCCTTGGACTGCAAGGAGATCCAACCAGTCCATCCTAAAGGAGATCAATCCTGGGTGTCCATTGGATGGATTGATGTTGAAGCTGAAACACCAATGCTTTGGCTACCTGATACGAAGAGCTGACTCATTTGAAAAGACTCATGCTGGGAAAGATTGGGGGCAGGAGGAGAAGGGGAGGACAGAGGATGAGACGGTTGGATGGCATCACTGACTCAGTGGGCATGAGTTTGGGTAAACTCCGGGTTTTGGTGATGGACAGGGAGGCCTGGCATGCTGCAGTCCATGGGGTCACAAAGATTCAGGCACGACTGAGCGTCTGAAATGAACTCATCCAAGTGGGCCCAGTATAATCACAAAGATACTTATAAGAGGAAGGCTGAAAGGTCAAAGAAAACATGATGATGGACACAGAGAGGTCAGAGAGAGAGAGATTTGTGGATGCTGTGCTCCTAGCCTTAAAGATGGAGGAAGGGGCCACAGCCAAGGAATGAAGGTGACCTATAGAATCTGGAAAACCAAGGGAATGGATTCCCTGCTTGAGAGTCCAGAAGGACTGTCACATTGCCAATTCTTTGATTTTAGAACTTCTTGTCTCCAAAACTGTAAAATAATAGCTTTCATTGTTTTAGGTCACTATGTGTTGTGCTATGCATGTGCACTCAGTTGTGTCTGACTCTTCAACTCCATGAACTGTAGCCCGCCAGGCTCCTCTGTCCATGGGACTTCCCAGGCAAGAATACTGGAGTGGGTTGCCATTTCCTCCTCCAGGGGATCTTCCTGACCTAGAGATTGAACCCACATCTCCTGAGTCTCCTGCATTGGCAGGTGGATTCTTTATCACTGAGCTACCTGAGAAGATACTGTCTGTATTAATTTATGAAAGTGATAAGAAACTAATAAAGTCATAGGCCAACGTCTTTAGAGTGCTTAAATGAACAAAAAAAGAGGGGAGGTGGTAAGCACTAGAATTCTATTCTTAGTGAAAATATCCTTCAAAAATTGAGGCAAACAAAAGCTGAGAAAATTCATTGCTTGTAGAAATGCACCACAAAAAGTACCATAGGAAGTTTTTCAGACTAAAGAAAATAACCCAAGATAGGTTTCTGCAGTTTTACAGTGAAGTTCCTAAGTGTGATTTTCTTTGTTTTCTCCTGCTTGAAATGTGTTGCCTGAATTTCTTGAATCAGTGAATAAAAACATCTTTCATCAATTCTCAAAAATTTCCAGAACTGTGGGAAGAAATGGAAAACAATAAAAAAGAGTAAATATATGAAGAGAAAAATATTGATTGTTTAAAATAATACTGCTTAAAGCTCAACATTCAGAAAGCTAAGATCATGGCATCTGGTCCCATAACTTCATGGGCAATAGGCGGGAAAACAGTAGAAACAGTGTCAGACTTTATTTTGGGGGGCTCCAAAATCACTGCAGATGGTGATTGCAGCCATGAAATTAAAAAGATGTTTACTGTTTGGAAGGAAAGTTATGACCAACCTAGGATAGCATATTAAAAAGCAGCTATACTACTTTGCCAACAAAGGTCCGTCTAGTCAAGGCTGTTTTTCCAGTGGTCATGTATGGATGTGAGAGTTGGACTGTGAAGAAAGCTGAGCACCGAAGAATTGATGCTTTTGAACTGTGGTGCTGGAGAAGACTCTTGCGAGTCCCTTGGACTGCAAGGAGATCCAACCAGTCCATCCTAAAGGAGACCAGTCCTGGGTGTTCATTGGAAGGACTGATGTTGAGACTGAAACTCCACTACTTTGGCCACCTCATGTGAAGAGTTGACTCATTGGAAGAGTCCCTGATGCTGGGAGGGTTTGGGGACAGGAGGAGAAGGGGACGACAAAGGATGAGATGGCTGGATGGCATCGCTGACTCAATGGACATGAGTTTGAGTGAACTCCGGGAGTTGGTGATGGACAGGGAGGTCTGGCATGCTGCGATTCATGGGGTCGCAAAGAGTCAGACACGACTGAGTGACTGAACTGAACTGAATGTGTTCTGAAGGCAGAAGAAGAAGGGGACAACAGAGGATGAGATGGTTGGGTGGCATCACCTACTTGATGGACATGAGTTTGAGCAAGCTCTGACAGTTGGTGATGGACAGGGATGCCTGGTGTGCTACAGTCCATGGGTTCACAAAGAGTCAGACACAACTGAGCAACTCAACTGAACTGAATGTCTTCTGAGTGTTAGAATGTAGATTGAATTATTGAAAAGTTCAAATGAAATTCTCTCAGTCATGTCCAACTCTGTGACTACATGGACTGTAGCCTGCCAAGCTCCTCTGTCCATGGAATTCTCCAGGCCAGAATATTGGAGTGGGTAGTCATTCTCTTCTCCAGGGAATCTTCCCAAAGGGATAGAACCCAGGTCTCCTGCATTGCAGGTGGATTCTTTACCTTCTGAACCACAGGAAAGCCCAAGAATAATGGAGTAGGTAGTCTATCCTTTCTCCAGTGGATCTTCCTGACCTAGGAATCTAACTGGGGTCTCCTATTTTGCAGGCAGATTCTTTACCAACTGAGGTAAGAATTATTAGGTTGGTGAAAATATAATTGCAATTTAAGACCTTGAATTTTAAATCATTATAACTAGGCTCAAGCACATCTTTATTAATCAAAATAGGAAGCATTAAATTCAACACATTTTTGCCAATGAGAAATAAGTTGTTTTTTTTTTTTAATTCCTGTAGCATAAAAGTCTATACTTCAGGATTCAATTAACTCTTGGAAATGATCTTCTGCCTCCTGCTAGTTGTGGAAGCATTTTCCCCTCAAAAAGTTGTTGAGATTCTTGAAAAGTGCCTGTCAGTTGGCAAGAGGTCAGGTGAATATGGCAAATGAGGCAAAACTCTGTAGCCCAATTTGTTCAAGATTTTAAGCATTGGTTATGCAATGTGCCATCGGGCATTGTCATGAAGAACTGAGCCCTTTCTGTTGACCAATGCCGGCTGTAGGTGTTGCATTTTTCAGTGTATCTCACTGATGTGCTGAGTATCCTTTTTTTTTTTTTAATGTGTATTTTCTTTTTTTTTTTTAATTTTTACTTTATTTTACTTTACAATACCATATTGGTTTTGCCATACACTGACATGAATCCACCACGGGTGTATACGAGCTCCCAATCCTGAATCCCCCTCTTGCATCCCACCCCATATCCTCTCTCTGGATCATCCCCGTGCACCAGCCCCAAGCATCCTGTATCCTGTATCGAACATAGGCTGGTGCTTCGTTCTTACATGATAGTATACATGTTTCAATGCCATTCACTTCTTAAATGTAATATGCTTTCTCCTGGATTCTCAAAGCTGTAGTGGATCAGACAGCTGGCAGACCACCAAACAATGACCTTGACTTTTTTTGTGTGTGTGTTCAAGCTTGGCTTTGGGAAATGCTTTGGAGCTTCTTCTCAGTCCAACAGCTGAACTGGTCATCACTGGTTGTCCTATAGAATCCACTTTTCATCATACATCACTGTCCAATAGCAAAATGGTTCACTATTTTTATACAGAGTAAGGGAAGATGACACTTCAAAATGACGATTTTTTTTTTCCCAGTCAACTTGTAAGGCACCTGTTATTGAGCTTTTTCACCTTTCCAATTTGCTTCAAATGCCGAATCACCATAGAATGGTTGATGTCTTTGGCAACTTCTGGTATACTTGTAAAAGGATCAGCTTCATTACAGAGTAAGGGAAGATGACACTTCAAAATGACGATTTTTTTTTTCCCAGTCAACTTGTAAGGCACCTGTTATTGAGCTTTTTCACCTTTCCAATTTGCTTCAAATGCCGAATCACCATAGAATGGTTGATATCTTTGGCAACTTCTGGTATACTTGTAAGAGGATCAGCTTCAACAATGCTCTCATTGGGTCATTGTCAACTTCAGATGGGCAGGCACTGCACTCCTTATCTTCAAGATCCTTGTCTTTTTTGGAAAACTCCTTAAACCACCCCTGCATGTACATTCATTAGCAGTCCCTGGGCCAAATGCGTTGTTGATGTTGTGAGTTATCTCCATTGCTTATGGCCCATTTTGAACTCAAATGAGAAAATCACTCAAATTTTCTTTTTGTCTAACATTATTTCCCTAGTCTAAATATAAATTAAACAGCCAGTATAGTAATGTCATTTACAAAAAATGTATCATAAAGCAATAAATGCACATTAAAATGACATATAACATAACCACATTTAAGAATATGTTCCAATATCAAATGGCAAATTTCAATAATGCAAAAGCTAATATTAATAATGTATTTGACAATCATAGTGCAAACGTGGAAGGAAGTAAATGGGATTAAATGAACATAAGAGTCTTGACTTTTTCTTAGGAAGGAGACATGTAAAAAATTAGTGAGCTATGCACTTAATATTTTTGTACTTTACTGCATGCAAGTTGTCTTCAGCAAGAAAGAAAAAAGTGAAAATGAAAAAGTGTTGATATAGCAAGAGAAAAGTTATATATAAATTCCTTGAGATTATTTGTACATGGAATTCAACTTAATATTTTCCCTTTCTCCTTCTTCTAACGTAAGTCCTCTGTGACTGGTCATTCATTCAACAAATGTTCATTGAGATTCCCGCTATGTGCCACTTACTGTAATAATCACTGAACAGTCACTGAATATATATATGTGTGTGTGTGTGTGTGTGTATTGGACTGCCATTGCCTTCTCCTATACACACACACACACACACACACACACACACACACACACACACACAGATTGAGAATAACATTAGAAGTCTCCAGAATTTAATAAATAGTTGTGGTCAGTGAAGCCTTTTTAGTAGAGGAGAAGCTAATTGGAGCTAAATATTGGGGATTTCTGTAATAAGCATCTTGATGGATATGAGGAAGGAAGGACAGAGTCAGATGGTGTGATTTTCCCTTGATGCTGTACTGCCTGAGGTCATTCCAAGCAAAGACTGGATACAGTGAGCAATAGAAATCTCAACCACTTTTGCTATTACCCTGTTACATGAAAATATCACATTGTAAACCCATTTCCCTACTGTGGACATTAAGTGGGTTGCCAGGTTTTGTGGGTTGCCATTTCTTTCTCCAGGGGATCTTCCCGACCAAGGGATTGAACCAGCATCCCTTACGTCTCCTGCATCAGCAGGCATGTTCTTTACCACTAGTGTCACCTGGGAAGCCTAATGTCGCATTAGACATTTGTATATGGTAATCTTTGTCCTTATGTGAACATATACCTGAAAGTGGAATTGTTATATCATATGCCTTGCATCTTATTTATATAGTAGAGGCTATCTGAATGTTTCCAAACTGGATTATTAGTTTACATTCTCACCAGCAAAATATGAGAGTACAATTTTCTCTACATTTTTACCAGACTTTAATTTTGTCACGCTTTTTGTTTTTCATCAGTTAGATATGTGGAAAGGGCATCTCACTGTTACTTTAATTTCCTGATTTCCTGATTAGTAAGTTTAATGTCTCAGAGACAGTGGGAGAGCCCTGTTTTTCTCTTTCACTCTTTCTTTTTTTGATTTAACTTAGTCAACAACTATTTATTGTGCACTTACTATATACCAAAAACTGTGCTAGAACCTAGGGATGTAGCAGTAATGTCCAATTTTAGGCAATAAATCAAGCCCTGGGGTGTGGTCGAAGACAGGAGAGATCAAGTAGATTCCTCATGTCTTGACAGATTCAAAGTGGAAGTGACCTCAGCAATAGAGTATGCCATCATCCTAGGGGAGAAGCTGTGTATTCTGAGGCACTCTCCTCCCTGAAGAATTTTTATAATCTACATGATAAGTGTGTATTAAAGGGAGCAACAGGAGTGTTGGGCTCTTAACATACTGAGACCTAGCTAAGGGCAATTTAGATTCCTATTCCAGAGCTTGTGGACATCTAAAGTTTCATAAGAGTTCTGTGCAGTTTTCTTGGGGAAGACCTCACTCTTTCATGATCAACTCTACCTCTAAATACTTGTAGAGGTTAAAGTTGTGTATGCTGCCTCTGTTTCACACTGCATTCAAACGCATGTAAAATTTCCTCTCTCTTTACAGACCATGGCACAGAGTGCTACTTACCTACTTTACTGTTCACTCTCCTCCCCTTCCTCCTTGGAAGCAAAATCCTTGGTTTTTATCTACACATAACTCCCTGGGAAAGTGGCATTCTCTATATTCTTTTATGGCTAGAGAAATATAAGCATTGTATGCATTATTTGGGAAGCATATGTATGCATTATTTCTCCTGAAAGGAGAAATCATGCCATCTTTTGTTTTTTCTTTCCTGGAGAGTGGAATATGGCTAACAAAATGGAAAAAGACTAGGTTCTCATAATAGTAGAGTCACCATCCCACTCCTGGAGTACCTAATTACAGATCTCTTATATGAGAAACAAAGTAAACTTCTATTGTGCTTAAATATTGTAATTAGTTTTTCTGTTTCTTATAGCCATGCCTTTTTAAACTGATAAACACAAATTTGTTGCTTTTGTTCAGTTGCTCAGTCCTGTCTGACTCTTTGTGACCCCATGGATTGCAGAAGATAAAGTTACATAAAACCAAAACAATTCTCCTAAAATATTTGTTAAATATGTTAGAATTAATTGAAGTTGAAGGTGTTAGAGAAAAGATTTATATTACGAAACGTGAAAACCAGTTTCTTATCTTAAAATATTCTTCACCCCACCATAAGAGAATTTTTACTAGACTCTTAACTATATATAATCACCCTTACCTGTACTTACCACCATATTTGTAGTTTTTTCTCTATTTGACTGCAAAACTCAAATTTCTCTCATTTATAGTTGTTGAACCCTAAAACTTTCTGCTTAAATTAAATTCTGCTTTTGCCATTTGAGCTTTCAGTTCAGTTCAGTTCAGTTCAGTCGCTCAGTCGTGTCGACTCTTTGCAACCCCATTAATCGCAGCACGCCAGGCCTCCCTGTCCATCACCAACTCCCGGAGTTCACTCAGATTCAAGTCTATCGAGTCAGTGATAGATAGACTGACAGCCATCTCATCCTCTGTCATCCCCTTCTCCTCCTGCCCCAATCCCTCCCAGCATCAAAGTCTTTTCCAATGAGTTTTACATATACCCAAATTTATTTATTTTTTAAAGCATGAAATCTGATACCAACTTAGTATTGTAATAGATACATTTTTTGAAGAAGGAAATGGCAACCCACTCCAGTGCTCTTGCCTGGAGAATCCCAGGGACGGGGGAGCCTGGTGGGCTGCCGCCTATGGGGTCGCACAGAGTCGGACATGACTGAAGCGACTTAGCAGATATATTTTTACCTCATTGTACTTTAATAATTATAGTAACAAACATTTATTGTTGTTGTTCAATTGCTTGGTAGTGTTGACTCTTTGTGACCCCATGGAAGGCAGCACACCAGGCTCCTCTGTCCCCTGCTTTTTCTTGGAGATTGCTCAGATTCATGTCCATTGAGTTGGTGATGCTATCTAACCATCTTGTCCTCTACTGCCCCCTTCTCCTTATGCCTTCGATCATTCCCAGCATCAGCAGCTTTTCTGATAAGTCAGCTTTTTACATTAGATGGCCAAAGTATTGCAGCTTTAGCTTCAGCAATAGTCCTTCCAATGAATATTCAGGGCTGATTTCCTTTAGGATTGACTGGTTTCATCTCCTTGCAGTCCAAGGGACTCAAGAGTCTTCTCCAATGCCACAATTCAAAAGAATTAGCTTTTTGATGCTCAGCCTTCTTTATGGTCCAACTCTCACATCCATACATGACTACTGGAAAAACCATAGCTTTGACCATTTGGACCTTTGTTTGCAAAGTTATGTCTTTGCTTTATAACATGATGTCTATGTTTGTTATAGTTTTCCTTTCAATGAGCAAGAATCTTTTAATTTCATGGCTGTAGTCACCATCTGCAGTGACTTTGGAGCCCAGGAAAATAAAATCTGTTATTGCTTCCACTTTTTACCCCTTATCTGCAATGAAGTGATGTGATCAGATGCCTTGATCTTAGTTTTTTGAATGATGAGTTTCAAGCCAGATTTTTCACTCTCCTCTTTAACCTTTATCAAGAGGCTCTTTAGTTCCTCATCACTTTCTGCCATTAGAGTAGTATCACCTGTATATCTGAGGTTGTTGATATTTCTTCCAGCAATCTTGATTCCAGCTTGTGATTCATTCAGCCCAGCATTTTGCATGATGTAGTCTGCTGTAAGTTAAATAAGCAGGGTAACAATATACAGCTTTGTCATACTGCTTTCCCAATTTTGAATCAGTCATTTCCATGTCTGGTTCTAAATGTTACTTCTTGACCAGCATACAGGTTTCTCAGGTGGCTGGTAGGGTGGTCTAGTATTCCCTTATCTTTGAGAAGTTTCCACAGTTTGTTGTGATCCACACAGTCAAAGGCTTTAGCATAGTCAATGAAGCAGAAGTAGATGTTTTTCTGGAATTCCCTTGGTTTCTCCATGTTACAATGAATGCTGGGAGCTTATTCTCTAGTTCCTCTCCCTCTTCAAAACCTGTCTTGTACATCTGAAAGTTCTTGGTTCACATACTTCTGAAGCATAGCTTGAAGGATTTTGAGTATAACCTTGCTAGTGTTTGAAATGAGCCCAATTGTATTGTAGTTTGAACATTCTTTGGTATTGCCTTTCTTTGGAATTGGATTGAAAACTGAACATTTTCAGTCCTATGGCCATTACTGAGTTTTCCAAATTTGGTGACATATTGAGTGCAGCAATTTAACAGCATTGTCTTTCAGGATTTTTAATAGCTCAGCAGGAATTGCATCACTTCCACTAGCTTTGTTTGTAATATTGGCTCCTAACACTGACTTGACTTCACACTCCAAAATGTCTGGCTCTAGGTGAGTAACCACACCATTATGATTATCCAGGTCATTAAGACCTTTCTTGTAAACAGTTCTTCTGTGTGTTTTTGACACCTCTTCTTAATCTCTTCTGCTTCTGTTAGGTCTCCACCATTTCTGTCCTTTATCATTCACATCCTTGCATTAAATATTCCCTTGGTATCTCCAGTTTTCTTCAACAGATCTCTAGTGGTACCCATTCTATTGTTTTCCTCTATTTCTTTGCATTGTTCATTTAAGAAGGCCTTCTTATCTCTCCTTGCTATCCTCTGGAATTCTGCATTCAGTTGGGTATATCTTTCCCTTTATCCTTTGCCTCTCACTTCTTTACTCAGCTATTTGTAAAGCCTTCTTCTCAAACAACCATTTTGCCTTCTTGCCTCTTTTTCTTAGGGATGGTTTTGGTCATTGCCTCCTATCTGTAGTTCTTTAGGCATTCTGTCTACCAAATCTAATGCCTTGAATCCCTTTGTCACCTCCACTGTATAATCATTAGGGATTTGATTCAGGTCATACCTCAATGGCCTATTGATTTTCACTACTTTCTTCAGTTTAAGTCTGAATTTTCCAATATGGAGCTCATGATGTGAGCCACAGTTAGCTCCAGGTCTTGTTTTTTCAGTTCCTATTCAGTATTGCTCTTTACAGCATCAGATCTTGCTTCTATCACCAGTCACATGCACAACTGGGTATTGTTTTTGCTTTGGCTCCATCCCTTCATTCTTTATGGAGTTATTGCTCCACTGATCTCCAGTAGCATATTGGGCACCTAATGACCTGGGGAGTTCCTCTTTTGATATCCTATCATTTTGCCTGTTCATACTGTTTATGGGGTTCTCAAGGCAAGAATACTGAAGTGGCTTGCCATTCCCTTCTCCAGTGGACCACGTTCTGTTACCACGTAATTTTCTTTATTATTTATGTCTACCACATGGAAAGAATGTAAGTTCCTTCCATTAAAAAGCAACATTACAAAACCCCACAATGCTGTAATAGGGTCGTTGAAATAGATAACATAACCAGAGGCAAGTAATTAATAGAAATGGAAGCTTAAAACCACACTGTTTCTTGGTAGCCAAAGCAAAGAGGGAAATACACTGAATTAGATCTTTCTCATTAAAACATGATCTAGGCATCATCACTATCAGAATTACCAAAGGTGATTGTTTAGTGTAGATTCCTGTCCCACTCTAGATACAGTGTCAGTGTATTTTGTTCTTAGGATACACATAGGGGTCTACATTTTTTACAAGCTTCTGAGATGATTCCTTTGCACACTGAAGTTTACAACACAGTATGTTGAGGTACATGTGGATAAGAAATTCTGAACACCATAATAAGCATTGTCATCATTAATAGGAAATCAATATTGTAAGTGAGTGATTTATCAAAGGTCACAGAGAATGTTGAGCTTCATCTGGAACTTGTTTCCTGTTTTCCAGCCTTTTGTGTTTTCTGCTAGTCATCATAATGTCAGTCAATTTAAAATGGTGATCAGATTAAGCTAATTGATGTGAGACTTTCTATAAGCTTGTACTCAACAACTCTCATGGACCCAGCCTATAAGATGTTCCGTTCAGCTCGAGGAATGCGTAGTCTGAGCGCTATAACCTAGATGTCAATTCCCTTAGTGAATAAGATACACTGTGTAAAGTGTCTCCCACATAGCCTAGTGCGCAGTGCTTAAATAGAATTAGTCCTCCTTTGTAGTTTCCCACCCTCCTACCTCCTCCTACCTATTTTGGCCTTTTGTGTCACTTACTCTTCCCAGAATGCATCCTGCACATCCCTTCCACCGTGTCTTTTCTCATTCTCTCTCCATCTAAATTCTCCCCATCTCTAAGCATCCTGGATGATTAGGCTTTCAGCACTTACAAATGTTAGAATAAAAACAATTGTTCTATTACTAGTTCTTTGTCTGGTATAAAAAACACAGAACAAAGAGGAAGAAGCCTTGGGATCTATTCCTAGTTCTGTATTTGTTATGTGACTTAAGGTTTATTTCTTTTCTTGGGACCTTGATTTACCTGCTGTTAAAATGAAAGTACTAAATGATCTTCTAAAGTCTTTTTCAGCTGGAACTACTTGACAGCATATCTTGTTTTACATTTTGCCTCTTTCCAGAACTCTATGATGACTTTGTTATAGTGAAATTTCTCAGTTATTTCATAGACATTAAATACCATCTGATGAATCTATGTTTTGCAACATCCAAGTACACTTAAAATATTTGAATGTATATTTATGCCTAATATAATCAATAGAAGATTTAGATACTTTTTTTTTTTGTCTCCTTAAATGACTTAAGCATAATAACATTAAAAGTATGTGAGTTTTATATGTGTTTTCATTCAAGTATGTGAACATAGATGACGTATCTCTTTAGATTGGGGAAGTTTTTCTTTTTTCAATTAAATTTTTAATTGGAGGATAATTGCTTTACAATATTGTGTTGGTTTCTGCCATACAACAAAGTGAGTCTGTCATAACTATATATCCCCTTCCTCTTGAGCCTCCCTCCCTTCCCCAGACTGGGAAAGTTTTCCTTAAATTTATTTGCTACTACTTGAGAGTCCCCAGGAGGAGTGAGAGTAACATTGTATCTCCTGTTAACAAAATGTCTGACTGCAAAGGCAGGTATGCATCTCTGAAAAATGATAGCAATGAATAGAAGCAGCTTAACACATCATTAAACTAGTAGGTTAGCACTAGTAGGCATTCAATAAATTTGGGAAATGTAAATGAATTTATGATTTATTTTCTGGCTATTATACTTGCAATGTCTCTAATCTTCCCATTAAGCTTATTTGGTTGGGATCATTCACTGCTCTTATTTTACAAATGAGGATTCAGAAGCCAAACAGATTATATTAATATATGGTGAAGCCATGACCCAAGTATGTTTCTAACCAAAGACTATGTTTTTTCACCTCATCAGATTATTTTGGAGTTTATCAAATAGACTAAATTGTATCTCCTTGTTGAGGGCCAAGGTATTGGGTAGCAGTGGTCAGTGGCAGAAACAGTGGTTTCTGGTTAAGGCATTGAAAAAGTAACAGGCTTACCACATATGGAAGTTTCCATTTGTCAGAGAAGAATGTAAGATGGCCAGGTCCAAGAGAACATGAGGGTGTCTATCTGGAGAAATTCTTGTTTCCCAGCCCTATATAGTACTAAATATTTGTGTAGTCCAAAATTATGGATTTGAAGAATATTCAAAGCGAATTTGGCCACATTTGAGAATTATGGTATTGAAAATTGCCATAGTATCTTCAAAAAGACTTTAATCAGTCTAAGTGAGATTAGAAACATGTTCATAAGAAAATGCAAACTGAAACAGGAAATCAGTAGTACCATAATACTGTTTTCAGATAAATAATACTCAATTTGAGATTTGTATTATTTCTTTTTTGTCCCCACACACTCGAAGAACTTGTCAGACCCTACAAGAGACAGCCTTAGGTACCATGTCATTGCAACCCCAGAACAGAGGAATGAGTACCTTATCCGAGCTAGACCAGTCACATTTTCTCTCCCTGAAAATGAGAGGAACTGTGAGAAACAGGAAGTCTGGTTGATTTGGGCTGGAGGCTAGAATTTTGTGGAGGTGGTGATGTCCACATGCACATTGTTGAGTAGAAAAGCCTAGTAAAGATAGAAGAGAATGAAATGAACACAGCAGAAATGAGAAACTACAAGGTAAGAGAGGAACAGAAGCTATCTGACTGGTTTCTAATAACGATGCAGTCCATATTTGGGGGCCTGATTGCATTCTTACAATACATCCCACTTTCCTGAAGGAAGTTTAAGTGGGCTCCTGATCTTTGCAAACCAAGAGCTTTTAAGTGTTTTATTTTTAAGGATATCATATGTGTATCTTGCAAGCCACAGCTCTTTGTTATTATAGAGAGGTTTTCCTAGATTTCTAGAAGCCAGAAATTCTGCAGCCATAGGATTTTTTTTTTGGTCAGTGGCTGAATAGATCCCTTCCTTACCTTGCAAAAGATTTTTACGAAAATGAAACATTCATATGAAAGATGTCTTAGTCCATTTGGGCTGCTGTAACAAAACAGCATTGACTAGGTAGCTTATAACAATGAAGATCTTTCCTTTTTTGTCCATTTGGGCTGCTATAATGATATTGCAGTCTGCATGCTCAGTTGCTTCAGTCATGTCCGACTCTTTGAGATTCCATGGACTATAGCCCACCAAGCTTCTCTGGTCATGGGATTCTCCAGGCAAGAATACTAGGGTAGGCTGCCATTACCTTCTCCAGGGGATCTTCCCAACCCAAGGATCAAACCTGTGTCTTTTATGTCTCCTGCATTGGCAGGCAGGTTCTTTTCCACTGGAGCCACCTGGGAAGTCCCCCAGAGTCTGGGTAGCTTTTAAACAACAGATATATATTTCTCACAGCTCTGGAGATTGGGAAGACCAAGATCAAGGCACCAATGATTTAGTGTCTGGTGAGACATACTTCCATATAGATGAGTCTTCTCACTGTAAACTCACATGGCAGAAGGGGCAAGAGAACTTTCTTGGGCCTCTTTTATAAGGGCACAACTCCCATTTATGAGAGTGATGCCCTCATGATCTCATTGCCTCCCAAAGGCCCTGCCTCTGAATTTCATCACCTTCAGAGTTAAAATTTCAAAGTATGAAATGGGGAGGGAAGTAAGCAAAAATATTCAGTCTATAGCAAGAGAGATGGAATGGCCTTTCACTGAACTGGGTAAGGAGGGCCAGAAATTCTGAAGTCTAAACTTAACTCAATGTTATACCATAAGAATAATGACTTTCTATTACTTTCTGGGACCAATAATGAAAACATCAATGGCATGATAAAGAAATGTTGATCTCCTTTTGGTTCATTTGAGTTGCTCAATCATGTCTGATTCTGCAAACCAATGGATTGCAGCACTCGAGGCTTCCTTGTACATCACCAACTCCCAGAGCTTGCTCTAACTCACATTCATTGAGTCAGTGATGCCATCCAACCATCTTATCCTCTGTCTTCCCCTTCTCCTCCCATCTTCAATCATTCCGAGCATCAGGGTCTTTTCAAATGAATCAGTTCTTACCATCAGGTGGCCAAAGTATTGGAGCTTCAGCTTCAGCATCATTCCTTCCAATGAATATTCAGGACTGATTCCTTTAGGATAAACTGGTTGGATCTCCTTGCAGTCCAAGTTACTGTCAAGAATCTTCTGCAACACCATAGTTGAAAAGCATCAATTCTTTGGCACTCGACTTTTTTTCTGGTCCAACTGCCACATCCATATATGACTGCTGGAAAAAAATCATAGCTTTGACTAAACGGACTTTGTGGGCAAAATAATGTCCCTGCTTTTTAATATACTGTCTAGGTTTGTCATAACTTTTCTTCCAAGGAGCAAGCATCTTTTAATTTTGGCTGCAGTCACCATCTGCAGTGATTTTGGAGCCCAAGAAAATAAAGTCTGTCACTGTTTCCTTTAATTCCCCAACTATTTGCCATGAAGTGATGGGGCTGGATGCCATAATCTTTATTTTTTGAATGTTGAGTTTTAAGCCAGCCTTTTCACTCTCCTCTTTCATTTTCATCAATAAGCTCTTCAAAAAGAAAGAAAGAAACTCTTCAGTTCATCTTTGCTTTCTGTCATAAGAGTGGTACCATCTACATATCTGAGCTTTTTTATATTTCTCCCAGCAATCTTGATTCCAGCTTGTGCTTAACCCAGCCCAGCATTTTGCATGAAGTATTCTGCATAGAAGTTAAATAAGCAGGGTGACAATATACAGCCTTGACATACTCCTTTTCCTATTTGGAACCAGTCCATTGTTCCATGTCCCATTCTAACTATTGCCTCTTGACCTGCATACAGATTTCTCAGGAGGCAGGTAAGGTGGTTTGGAATTCCCATCTCTTCAAGAATGTTCTACTGTTGGTTGTAATCCACACAGTCAAAGGCTTTGGCATAGTCAGTAAAGCAGAAGTAGATGTTTTTCTGGAACTCTCTTGCTTTTTCGATGATGCAGTGGATGTTGACCATTTGATCTCTGGTTCCTCTGCCTTTTTAAAATCCAGCTTGAACATCTGGAAGTGTACAGTTCACTTACTGTTATTGCCTCGCTTGGAGAATTTTGAGCATTACTTTGCTAGTGTGTGGAATGAGTGCAATTGTGCAGTAGTTTGAACATTGGCATTGCCTTTCTTTGTGATTGGAATGAAAACTGACATTTTCCAGTCCTGTGCCCACTGCTGAGTTTTCCAAATTTGCTGGCCATTGAGTGCAGCACTTTCACAGCATTGTCTTTTAGGATTTGAAATAGCTTAGCTGGAATTCCATCACCTCCACTAGCTTTATTCATAGTGATGCTTCCTAAGGCCCACTGAACTTCGGACTCCAGGATGTCTGGCTCTAGGTGAGTGATCACACCATCGTGGTTATCTGGGTCATTAAGATCTTTTTTGTATAGTTCTACTGTGTATTTCTGCCATCTTTTCTTAATGTCTTCTGCTTCTGTTAGGTCCATACCATTTCTGTCCTTTATCGAGCCCATCTTTGCATGAAATGTTCCCTTGGTAGCTCTGATTTTCTTGAAGAGATCTCTAGTCTTTCCCATTCTATTGTTTTCCTCTATTTCTTTGCACTGATCATTTAGGAAGGCTTTCTTATCTCTCTTTGCTATCTTTGGAACTCTGCATTCAGATGGGTATATCTTTCCTTTTCTCCTTTGCTTTTTGCTTCTCCTCTTTTCTCAGCTATTTGTAAGGCCTCCTCAGACAACCGTTTTGCCTTTTTACATTTCTGTTTCTTGGGGATGGTCTTGATCCCTGTCTCCTATACAATGTCACAAACCTCCATCCATAGCTCTTCAGGTGCTCTGTCTATCAGACCTAATCCCTTGAATCTATTTGTCACTTCCACTGTATAATCATAAGGGATTTGATTTAGGTCATGCCTGAATGGTCTAGTGGTTTTCCCTACTTTCTTCAATTTAAGCCTGAATTTTCCAATAAGCAAGTCATGATATGAGCCACAATCAGCCCCAGGTCTTGTTTTTGCTGTCTGTATAGAGCTTCTCCCTCTTTGGCTGCAAAGAATATAATCAATCTGATTTTGGTGTTGACCATCTGGTGATGTCTATGTGTAAGTCTTGTGTTGTTGGAAGAGGGTGTTTGCTATGACCAGTGCATTCTCTTGGCAGGACTCCGTTAGCCTTTGCCCTGCTTCATTTTGTACTCCAAGGCCCAAACTTGCCTGTTATTCCATATATCTCTTGACTTCCTACTTTTGCATTTCAAAATTGAAAAAAAAAAAACAAAAACAGAAAACAAAATCCCTACTTTTGCATTGAACATATCCCCACCCATCAACAGAAAAATGGATTAAAGATTTACTGAGCATGACCCTGCCCCTCAGAACAAGACTCAGTTTCCCCCACAGTCAGTCTCTCCCATCAAGAAGCTTCCATTAGTCTCTTATCCTTATTCATTGAAGGGCAGACATAATGAAAACCACAATCACAGAAAACTAACCAAACTGATCACATTGACTACAGCCTTGTCTAACTCAATGAAACTATGAAGCACACCATGTAGGGGCACCCAAGACAGATAGGTCATGGTGGAGGATTCTGACAAAAAGGCAATCCACTGGAGAAGGAAATGGCAAACCACTTCAGTATTCTCGCCTTGAGAACCCCATGAACAGTATGAAAGGGCAAAATGATATGACACTGAAAGATGAACTCCCCAGGTTGGTAGGTGCCCAATATGCTACTGGAGAAGAGTGGAGAAATAATTCCAGAAAGAATGAAGATACAGAGCCAAAGTGAAAACAGCCCAGTTTTGGATGTGACTGATGATGGAAGTAAAGTCCAATACTGTAAAGAATAATATTGTATAGGAACCTGGAATGTTAGGTCCATGAATCAAGGTTAATTGGAAGTGGTCAAATAGGAGATGGCAAGAGTGAACATTTTAGGAATCAATAAACTAAAGTGGACTGAAATTGGCAAATTTAATTCAGATGACCATTATATCTACTACTGTGGGCAAGAATCCCTTAAAAGAAATAGAGTAGCCCTCATAGTCAACAAAAGAGTCTGAAATGCAGTACTTGGGTATAGTTTGAAAAATATAGCATGATCTCTGTTCATTTCCAAGGCAAACCATTCAATATCACAGTAAGAAAAAAAGTGAAGTTATTTAGCTGTGTCCGACTCTTTGCAACCCCATGGACTGTAGCCTACCAGGCTCCTCCGCCCATGGAATTTTCCAGGCAAGAGTTCTTGGAGTCGATTGCCATTTCCTTCTCCAGGGGATCTTCCCTACCCAGGGATCAAACCTGAGTCTCCCACATTGCAGGCAGACGCTTTACCATTTGAGCCACCAGGGAAGCCCACAGTAATTCAAGTCTATGCTCCTACCACTAATGCCAAAGAAGCTGAAATTGAATGGTTCTATGAAGACCTACAAGACATTCTAGAACTAACACCAAAAAAAAAAAAAAAAAAAAGATGTCCTTTTTAATCATAGGGAACTGGAATGCAAAAGTTGATCTCCTTTAATGATATCATAAATGATTTATTTTTTAAAAGAAATTTACCATTTTCTATAATGTGTGTAACTTATTGCACATGCCAGTTGATTGGATTTAAAGAGAAGTTTAAAACTTCTCCAGTTTCCAGTGTAATACTGGAAATCAAAATGAAATAATTTCACTACATGCATTTTACTGTACATGTTGAGACTGGACCCAGACTACTTAGGTTCACATATCAGCTCTAATAAAAATAACTTGGTTATTTAACCTTTCTGGCCTCAGTTTTCTATTCTGTAAAAGGAGGACAACAATAACCATTTTGTAGTATTGTGAAGATTGAATTAGTTAATATGTGTTAAGTGCTTAAAACATTGCTAGCACATAGAAGATGCTCAGTAACTGTCAGTGCAGTTAGTAAATTTAGTGTACTTACTAAAAAATTAGTAAGTGCAATAGGAAAAATATGCATAGCTGTCAATATATATGTGGTCATAAAAAGTTGTAATAAATATAATAAGTTACACTAGGTGCTAATTTCATGATATGCTGGCATCTGAATAAAGTCTATTATTGAGAAAATATCCTACAGAGACCTTTTAGTAATAATTATGTCTAACATTTACAAGTCATTTATAATATGAAAATTATTATTATATACACTACCTATTTTAATATCCACTTTCACAATAACTCTACTGATTAGGCATTGCCCCTGTTCTTCAGATAGCAAAAGCAAGATTCATTGAGAGGAACAATATTGTCATTTGGGAAAGTACAGAACTGAAATATCCTTTATCCTACCCAACACTTGTGGGCTATTGGGTAAAAAATAGTGTTACATGGTGTGATCAGAATGAATTTTCTTTGTGGCTTCTTCCTATTTCCCAAGTCCTTTTACCTTCCTATGTTTTAGGCAGAGCCAGAAATTGATAACCATCTACAGGTGACCTCTGGATCACTCCCCTGAACTGGTTCCCTTCTTCAGCCACCATGGCAAAGATTCCTCTAGCTAAATAGCTCAGACTGGAATTTTTAAATATTCATGTGCATGGAATTTGGATTGAATCATACAGTTTACTTGTGTCCAACTAAATTCTTTAAGCTGAAATCCATCTACTTTATGTTTGTTCTTCCTTCCTTCTCTCCACCTACTCTCTACTCTTATTTTCTCTCTTCCTATTTGGTAGAAATTTGGCTATTATCCTTTTTGGAAGTAATGTTGAGCTGACTTAATAGGGCTATACTGTATAGCAGAAAGAACAGGGTCTTAGATTCTAGTTTTTATTTACCATAAATTTTAATAAAAATAGGGCTCCCAAGGTGGCGTTATTGGTAAAGAACCTGCCTGCCAATGCAGGAGACTTAGGAGATATAGGTTCAACCCCTAAGTTAGGAAGATCCCCTCGGGGAGGAAATGGCAATCCACTCCAGTATTCTTGCCTGGTGGGCTACAGTCCATAGGGTCTCACAGAGTTGGACACAACTGAAATGACTTAGAATGTATATGTGTATAGTAAAAATCACTGTCATTATAGAATAAAACTATCATGTGTTAGGTCAGTTGAGTACTTTCCATATGTAAAATCCCTTAATCCTCACAATGTTCTATGTGCCAAACATTATTAACAACATTTTAAAAGAGGGAGAAACTAAAACATAAATAGATTTTCTAACCCCAAAATCTTCTGATGCCTGTATGCATTTTCTCTTCACTGCCACTCTTTCCCCTAACTCTGTGTGACACTAGGTGTCACATCCACCAGAGGAACCTCAATTTCACTAAAATAAAATAAGAGAACCAAACATAATAAGCTCTTAGTTTCCTTCCAACTCTAGCAACCTAATACCTTTTATGTTTCAAGAGTTTTCCCCCAAATATAATATCTAGATATTTCAAAAATGTTAAGACATGTGTCAAAAGTGATGATATTATAAAAGTGAAAATGTGTATTTGAAAGAAAAAGTAGGAAAAAACATCATTGTTCATCAACTCCCGGGAATTCTTTCTTTTACAGATGTTAATACAAAGTTAAGTGCTACAGTAATTACAGTGTAGATTTTCTCATCATTATTACTCCTCAGTTGGCTTGCTATATAAAGAATGGGGGGAAAGGGGGAGGAAGAAAAGAGAAAAGTTCACCTTGCAATGAAGAACTAACTGCTTGCTTATCCTCTGGAAAGGAAATCAGCAGAGGATATAATTGTTCCACAGCCAGGAATAATTTGAAAGCCCACAGAAACGATGCTATGAATGAAGAGATATGGTTAGTAAATGCCGACTTCACAATGGATATTGCTACCAAGGCTATTAATGGCCTTTTCTTTTCTTATTAAATTAAAAGGCATTATGAACACCTATTGTATACCACAAATGAACAAGATAGGATTCTTGTCTTCAAGGAGCTCACAATCTAGTGGGAGAAACATATTACATACCTGAACATTGAAACCAGTCTTTAAAGTTATGAGGGAGGCAAGCACAGGTACTCCAAGTGCAAAGAAGGGGTTTCTAACTAGGGATGGGGGTCAGGAAAGGTTTTCTGGAGGAAGGGGAGTTGAGTTGTGAGAATTAAAAAATAGTGAGGCACAGAGTTTGAAGAAGGGATTCTAGGAGAGTATGCACAATAGCATTATGAGCTAGTTATTGTATCATGAACTAACACCCAAAAAAGATGTCCTTTTCATTATAGGGGACTGGAATGCTAAAGTAGGAAGTCAAGAAACACCTGGAGTCACAGGCAAATTTGGCCTTGGAATGCAGAATGAAGCAGGGCAAAGACTAATAGAGGTTTGCCAAGAAAATGCACTGGTCATAGCAAACACCCTCTTCCAACAACACAAGAGAAGACTCTACACATGGACATCACCAGATGGTCAACACCGAAATCAGATTGATTATATTCTGTGCAGCCAAAGATGGAGAAGCTCTATACAGTCAACAAAAACAAGACCAGGAGCTGACTGTGGCTCAGATCATGAACTCCTTATTGCCAAATTCAGACTCAAATTGAAGAAAGTAGGGAAAACCACTAGACCATTCAGGTATGACCTAAATCAAATCCCTTATGATTATACAGTGGAAGTGAGGAATAGATTTAAGGGCCTAGATCTGATAGATAGAGTGCCTGATGAACTATGGAATGAGGTTCGTGACATTGTACGGGAGACAGGGATCAAGACCATCCCCATGGAAAAGAAATGCAAAAAAGCAAAATGGCTGTCTGGGGAGGCCTTACAAATAGCTGTGAAAAGAAGAGAGGCGAAAAGCAAAGGAGAAAAGGAAAGATATAAGCACCTGAATGCAGAGTTCCAAAGAATAGCAAGAAGAGATAAGAAAGCCTTCTTCAGTGATCAATGCAAAGAAATAGAGGAAAACAACAGAATGGGAAAGACTAGAGATCTCTTCAAGAAAATTAGAGATACCAAGGGAACATTTCATGCAAGGATGGGCTCGATAAAGGACAGAAATGGTATGGACCTAACAGAAGCAGAAGATATTAAGAAGAGGTGGCAAGAATACACAGAAGAACTGTACAAAAAAGATCTTCACGACCCAGATAATCATGATGATGTGATCACTAATCTAGAGCCAGACATCTTGGAATGTGAAGTCAAGTGGGCCTTAGAAAGCATCACTACGAACAAAGCTAGTGGAGGTGATGGAATTCCAGTTGAGCTGTTTCAAATCCTGAAAGATGATGCTGTGAAAGTGCTGCACTCAATCTGCCAGCAAATTTGGAAAACTCAGCAGTGGCCACAGGACTGGAAAAGGTCAGTTTTCATTCCAATTCCAAAGAAAGGCAATGCAAAAGAATGCTCCAATTACCGCACAATTGCACTCATCTCACATGCTAGTAAAGTAATGCTCAAAATCCTCCAAGCCAGGCTTCAGCAATACGTGAACCGTGAACTCCCTGATGTTCAAGCTGGCTTTAGAAAAGGCAGAGGAACCAGAGATCAAATTGCCAACATCCGCTGGATCATGGAAAAAGCAAGAGAGTTCCAGAAAAACATCTACTTCTGCTTTATCGACTATGCCAAAGCCTTTGACTGTGTGGATCACAATAAACTGTGGAAAATTCTGAAAGAGATGGGAATACCAGACCACCTAACCTGCCTCTTGAGAAATCTGTATGCAGGTCAGGAAGCAACAGTTAGAACTGGACATGGAACAACAGACTGGTTCCAAATAGGAAAAGGAGTACGTCAAGGCTGTATATTGTCACCCTGCTTATTTAACTTCTATGAAGAGTACATCATGAGAAATGCTGGACTGGAAGAAACACAAGCTGGAATCAAGATTGCCGGGAGAAATATCAATAACCTCAGATATGCAGATGACACCACCCTTATGGCAGAAAGTGAAGAGGAGCTAAAAACTTCTTGATGAAAGTGAAAGAGGAGAGTGAAAAAGTTGGCTTAAAGCTCAACATTCAGAAAACGAAGATCATGGCATCCAGTCCCATCACTTCATGGGAAATAGATGGGGAAACAGTAGAAACAGAGTCAGACTTTATTTTTGGGGCTCCAAAATCACTGCAGATGGTGATTGCAGCCATGAAATTAGAAGATGCTTACTCTTTGGAAGAAAAGTTATGACCAACCTAGATAGTATATTCAAAAGCAGAGACATTACTTTGCCGAATAAGGTCCGTCTAGTCAAGGCTATGGTTTTTCCTGTGGTCATGTATGGATGTGAGAGTTGGACTGTGAAGAAAGCTGAGTGCTGAAGAATTGATGCTTTTGAACTGTGTGTTGGAGAAGACTCTTGAGAGTCCCTTTGGACTGCAAGGATTTCCAACCAGTCCATTCTGAAGATCAACCCTGGGATTTCTTTGGAAGGAATGATGCTAAAGCTGAAACTCCAGTACTTTGGCCACCTCATGTGAAGAGTTGACTCATTGGAAAAGACTGTGATGCTGGGAGGGATTGGGGGCAGGAGGAGAAGGGGACGACCGAGGATGAGATGGCTGGATGGCATCACGGACTCGATGGACGTGAGTCTGAGTGAACTCCGAGAGATGGTAATGAACAGGGAGGCCTGGCGTGCTGCGATTCATGGGGTCGCAAAAGTCTGACACAACTGAGCGACTGAACTGAACTGATTGTATCATGGCTGAATTAAAGTATACAAATGAAAAAGATGCTTTTGAAGAGATGGGTGGGGATAACCATATAGGGCCCCAACTGTCATGTTAAAGACTTTGGAATTTGTCCTGAAGATAATCGGAAGCCATTTAAGGGTTTCAGAAGGGATGTGATGTGGTCTGAGTTGTGTTTTGGGAAAATGATGCTGATCCTTGTATGGGCATACTGAGGCTATTAGTGGAGACCTGCGTATCTCCTGTTCAAAGAACAGGTAAAAGAACATAGTAACTCTTCTCTGGTTTTGTTATCAAGTGAGATTTTAAAAATAATGTCAGAAAGATGTTTTTGGGTTGTTATGTTTTAATGCCATGCTTCTAGTCTCTGTTTTTGTTTTGTTTTTTACATTCTCAATATAATGTTGCAAGGAAGAAGTTATTGTTTCCCCCTTTACCAATTAAAGAACAAAGGTCTGCTGAAGTGAAATACTGACTTAGGTCACAAAGTAATGACAGAACTGGGAGTCAAACCCAGGTTTGTGTGGCTCCAATGTTCCTGATCTTTCCCTTTAATACATCTGCAATTTTGGGCTAGATATGGAACTTGACTTCTAAACTTGTATTTCTAGGGAAGTATACAAATTACCAAAAGAAGATTAGAAGAATAATATTTACTTTTAGTATATGATAAAATGCAAATTGTCACCAAAACCAGATAAATGCATTACAAGAAAGAAAAACTAGAAACCAACATCAATCATAAGCATAGATATAAAACTCAACAAAATCTTAGCAAATTGAATCCTACAATGTGTAAAGGAGTTATATACTGAGACCAAGTGGAATTTATTACAGGTGTGCAAAGCTGGTTCAGTATTTGAAAATTAACATAATCTACCACATTAATAAAATGAGAAAAACATTTGAGTAAATTCAACACCCATTTCTGATTTTAAGACAAATAAACAAGCCTTTCAGCAACTAAGATTAGAAGGGAATTCCGTCAGTTTGGTGAAGAACAGATACCAAAAAATCCCCTATAGCTTGCATTGTACTTAATGGTGAGAAACTGAATGCTTTCCTCCTGAGATCAGGAAGAGGCAAGTGTTGGCCTCTCACCATTCCTATTCAACATTGTTTGTATTGAATGTCCTAGCTAGTGTGAAATGACCCCCCATAAAGGAAGTAAAAAGATAAATAGTCTGGAAAGGAAGAAAAACCAAGTTGTCTATTAAAATAAAAAAAAAATGTTTTTTACCATGCAAGTAGTATCAATTATACCTGGCTTCAAATATTCCCTTACTTTTACAGTATGTTTTCATTGACTGTCTTACTTGAGACCTCAAGTTAGATGAGATAGATGTTTCTTTCTCTTCCCTGAGGGAGGGTGGTAGCTAATTTAATCTCTATTTTACAGATAAGCAGTAAGGCTTTCTGGTGGCTCAGAGGTAAAGAATCTGCCTGCCAAACAGGAGACGTGGGTTCAGTCACTGGGTCGGGAAGATCCCCTTGAAAATGAAGTAACCCACTCTAGTACTCTTACTGGGAAATCCCATGGGCAGAGTAACCTGGTGAACTACAGTCCATGGGGACACATGAATCGGGCATAACTTGGCAACTGAACATGCACACACACACACACAGACACACACAATAATGGTTAAGAGTGAGGGTTTTGGAATCAGACAGGTCTTGAACTGAACTCTAGTTCAAGCCATCAACTTGGGCCTATTACTAAACCTCCAGACAAGTCCTTGTCTCTAAAAGGTGAATAGTAACATCTATTAACATTTCAGAGAAGTTATTTCAGATAGCAGTGCTATTTTTATCCAGACATCTTACCGTATTCGTTTTATGATCTTAGGCATAGTGTTTAAAATCTCTGAGCCCAAGTTTATTCAAATGTGAAATGGAGATGATCATAGAGCTTACCTCTTGAGTTTTATTTTTTAGAATTAAGCCAGTAACTATGTGTAAAGCACTTGCCATGGAGCCTGTTGCACAATAAGCACATAGCAATTGCAGGAGCCGTTGTTATTCTTTTACCATTTGCTTTTGTTTGATAATAGTGAACAAGGTACAGAATGAAGGGTTATGGGCAGGAGAGGAAGGATCAGGTTAGAAGAGAAGGCTGGATATGCACACAAGTGGCTATATTGTAGAGGACCATGAATGACAGACTAACGCAGAGAAGAGGTGATAAGTTTAAAATATTGAGGGAAGTGAGTCAAGGAAAGTTTCTATTGGTGCTTTGTTCCTAGCTCTACTGTCAGGAAACTCATGAGTAGTGTAGGACCCCAATGATAGTTTATTTCTTATAATTTCCCAGGAAGTTCTATACCCTCTCTTTCCCTTTTTTAAAAATACAGTTATTCCAGGAAGAAAGAGGGAAGGAGGTGAGGCTGGGCATTCCAGTGATCCAGGGCCAGTGGGAGGCAGTTCCAGTACCTGCTGCTGTTCAGGGAGGAGGAAGCAACTCTGATTTAGCATGATCACTGCTGAAGGTCTTTGGAACCTGGCCAGCCTGCATCCTTCCTGGGGTTCTTATTTTGCAATCTGTTTGCAAATAGGAGTACTGCCAATTTGACTGGGGCATAGAATCCAGCAGAGATGATGATGGTTATAATTCTGCAGTGGCTGGGCACTGATGCCATCAGGGAACTGGAGGGGAGTGTGGGCCTGTTGCTTTGAATAACAATTCGTGGCCCTATGGCCTTAGAGTGATAAGTGGGACTTTGAGCACATTCTCCTCCTGGGCCAGCATCTGTTCCTTGGATTAAAGAAAAGACTACCTGTTCTCTTCCAGAAATAAATACTCATTTGTTTGTTCTGAGCAAACTAGTGCCTGGCGCATGTCAACCTCTTCTGATAGGGCAAGGGAAATGTAGAGATGAATAGGCCCTGGAAAAGAAGCATGAATTTTGCCAGGTTTGTGCGTTACTGCTGGGGAAGGGCTGGCTCCAGGTATCAGGTTAGGCTTGCAAATTCAAAGGCAGACGGTTCTGCCTACACAGCAGCCTCCTGGCCGGAAGTCGGGGGTGGATCCAGATGGGAATCATATGCCTAAGCCATGTGTGTTTGCACTGGAGGGGAAGAATCTCATGGCTGACAACTTTCTTAGGGCTCTGTGCAGAACGCACCGCACAGGGGGTGAGGAAGCTGCTGGGGCGACTCTGGGCTCTGAATTTTAGAAACCATAACAGATACAAGGCATGGGTACTTGAACAGAACCTGGCACTGTTACCTGATTGGATGCCAGACTAGGCAGCTCCAAAATGTGACTTTTTCTTGTCCCTGGACATCCTATAGGGAAACTGTCCAATCCCACTGTCACATGCTTTTCCAGTTCCAATCATTCCATTATATTCAGGATTCAAACTCAATGGGCTTCCCTGGTGATTCAATTAGTAAAGAATCTGTCTGCAATGCAGGAGACCCAGGTTCCATGCTTTCCGGAATATCTCTTGGAGAAGGAAATGGCAACCCACTCCAGTTATCTTGCCTGGAAAAGTCCATGGACAGAGGACCTAGTGGGCTACAGTTTATGGGGGTCACAAGAGTCAGATGTGACTTAGAGACTAAACCATGACCAAATGATGAAAAGAAAGTGCTATGAGAAATAGGATTTGTTATTTACCTTTTACAGATTAAGAAACAGATTAGTCACATAGCAATGTTACAGATTCAGGATTCTCCATTCTATAGCCTCTATTATCCTGTGCCTACTTTTTCAGCTTAATCTGTTTCAGCTTTCCCAGTATACTCTGCAGTCTAGCCATACTAAAATGCTCTTAATTTCCTGATAACTTTTTCTTTAACCTGTGCCCTTTGTCCAGACTTACATATTTGTCTGAACTTTCTGCTTCTTCCCTGCCCCCTCACCACCGACAACTTCCTGCCCCAATAGCATAGCTGTAACTAACTTTGGGGATTTTGTAGCTGGCATATAAAACTGAAAGTGAAAGTTGCTCAGTTGTGTCCAACTCTTTTGGACCCCATGGAATTCTCCAGGCCAGAGTACTGGAGTGGGTAGCCTTTCCCTTCTCCAGGGGATCTCCCCAGCCCAGGGGTCAAACCCAGTTCTCCCACGTTGCAGGCAGATTCTTTACCAGCTGAGCTGTAGAGGAAGCCCAAGAATACTGGAGTGGGTAGCCTATCCCTTCTCCAGTGGATCTTCCTGACACAGAAATCGAAAAAGGGTCTCCTGCATTGCAGGCAGATTCTTTACCAAATGACTTATTAGGGAAGCCCCAGCTGGCATATAGTATGAACTCAATAAATGTTTTAAAACTGAGTGAATGAAGCAGTCTTCTCTTGCCCAGATATGAGGCAATGGAACAGAAATTAGGAATCAGAAAAAATGAGAAAAGCTGGAGGGTGGGAATGAGAGTCTGGATAAATTGAGTTAAAAAGATAAACTGCCGTAGATTTTAATGGAATACCTTTGACATTGTACATAGGTAGGAAAGGAAACCTTAAAAATGCTAACCAATCTGAATGCTAGGGTAAGATATTGGGTTTTTTTTTACTAAGTCCAGACCTAATGTGGAGACTAATGTACTACTTGGTTGAAAGATCCTATCATCTTCAGCAAAATTAGCAACATATTTTTCTTGAGTCTTTACTGCATTTGTGACATTGACTGAGGTTGCTGCTGACAGTGTTGATACACGAGAGACTGTACCTTAACTTAGTTCATCTCCCAAGGACTGACTTGTTTATTTTTTTGGCAGCTGGGTGCCTATTTTCCACTTTGATAACCCAAGGGAACTCAATTCAATTTTGTTGAAGGTTTTATCCTCCTATCTACCCACTACAGGCAACTCACAGGGCTATGACCCTTTCATGGGAAAGTTGTAATGTAAGAATATTTTAAAATTTCAGTGTCATAGACCGTCAGAACTACTAGAGGCCTTAGAAATCATTTCGACATACTCCAATCAATGGGAATGAGGTTACACAGAAAAGTAGTGGTTAAATAAATGAAGTCCCCTGATTCTTTGGGACTTTCTTCCAGATTGCACAACCAGAGTCACCAGGTTTTATGGAGAGACAGGTGGAGACCCTGCTTAACTGCACAGAGTTACATAAATATGACTGGTTTTAGAGTCAGACTCAAATTTGAATGCTGGATCCATCTCTGTAAGCTCTGTGACCTCAGAAATGTGACTTGATGTCTCTCTATTTTCTCAACTGTGTAATAGATATGCTGATGTTTACATAGTTGTTAGGAATGATGCTGGTGAGCATAGAATGCCTTACACTTAGTAGGCATTAACTACTGTGTATTGCAGTAGGTGGATTGTTTGGATTTTTTCAGATACTGTGGCAAATTTGGGATAACTGAAACATATTTGAGGGTTTTGTTTGACAAACTGTTTATCTCAAGAATGCTTAAGTACTTTGGTTCCTTTCAGCAACTTGGAGTTGTAATTCTTCAGACAAAATATGTTGTCAGAAAAATTAATTGTTGGATGATGTTTGGACTTTGTTTACATTGATTCATTGAGTCAGTGCTAGGACTCCAAGTTGCTTTGGAGGTTTGAGTGTTTTACAGAGTTCCAGAAAACTATAGATGTCTTGTTATGGGACAGCCTTTGAATCAAGAGGGCTTCCCTTGTAGCTCAGCTGGTGAAGAATGAACCTGCAATGCAGGAGACCCTGGTTCAATTCCTGGCTTGGGAAGATCTGCTGGAGAAGGGATAGGCTACCCACTCCAGATTCTTGGGCTTCCCTTGTGGCTCAACCGGTAAAGAATCTGCCTGTAATGCGGGAGACCTGAGTTCAATCCCTGGGTTGGGAAGATCCCCTGGAGAAGGGAACTGGTTACCCACTACAGTATTCTGGCTTTAAGAAGTAAAGGGCTAAAGTCCACCAGCTCCAGAGACAAAGTGCCACACTTGGACATTTTCCATCGGAAAGTCACAGAAGCTAGTCACAGGAAATCTAACAATACTATTTCCTGAAATAATGGAAGTAATACTAGACAAGGAATTAGGACGCTGGGCTCTAGACTTATCTTTTTCACTGATCTGACTCTGTTCCTAGGCAGATATCCTTACTGCTTAGCTTGATTCTAGGATGCTCTCCTACATAATACTATTTCACATCTCTAATCCTGTGTTCATAAAATGTTTGAGATAAGCCTCAATTCCCACTTTTTACATGGAAATCTTATCTGTCCTTTAATTCTTAGGCCAGAAAGAGCCTTCTTGAGACAGATATCTTTGATCTACCAGGCTGGGGTTGTTCCTTTCTTCTCAGTACAATTGCTCAGTCATGTCCAACTCTTTGCAACCCCATGGACTACAGTATGCCAGGCTTCCCTGTCCATCACAAACTCTCAGGTCCTATTAAAACTCATGTCCATTGTGTCGGTGATGCCATCAAACCATCTCATCCAGTGTCATCCCCTTCTCCTCCCACCTTCAATCTTTCCCAGCATCAGGGTCTTTTTCCATGAGTCAGTTCTTCACATCAGGTGGCCAAAGGATTGGAGCTTCAGCTTCAGCCTCAGTCCTTCCAATGAATATACAGAACTGATTTCCTTTAGGATGGACTGGTTGGATCTCCTTGCAGTCCAAGGGATTCTCAAGAGTCTTCTCCAACACCATTTGAATAGATGTTCAAAAGCATCAATTCTTTGGCGCTCAGCATTCTTTATAATCCAACTCTCACATCCATACATGCTGCTGCTGCTGCTGCTAAGTCACTTCAGTCGTGTCCGACTGTGCGACCCCATAGATGGCAGCCCACCAGGCTCCCCCGTCCCTGGGATTCTCCAGGCAAGAACACTGGAGTGGGTTGCCATTTCCTTCTCTAATGCATGAAAGTGATAAGTTAAATGAAGTCGCTCAGTCGTGCCTGACTCTTCACGACCCCATGGACTGCAGCCTACCAGGCTCCTCCATCCATGGGATTTTCCAGGCAAGAATACTAGAGTGGGTTGTCATTGCCTTCTCCACATCCATACATAACTACTGGAAAAATCATAGCTTTGATTAGATGGACCTTTGTTGGTAAAGAAATGTCTCTGCTTTTTAATATACTGTCTAGGTTGGTCATAGCTTTTCTTCCAAGGAGTAAGTGTCTTTTAATTTCATGGCTACAGTCACCATCTGAAGTGATTTTGGAACTCAAGAAAATAAAGTCTCTCACTTTTTTCATTGTTTCCCCATCTATTTGCCATGAAGTGATGGGACTAGGAGCCATGATCTTAGTTTTCTGAATGTTGAGCTTTAGGCCAACTTTTTCACTCTCCTCTTTCACTTTCATCAAGGGGCTCTTTAGTTCTTCTTCACTTTCTGCCATAAGGGTGGTGTCATCTTCGTATCTGAGGTTATTGATATTTCTCCCAGCAATCTTGATTGCAGCTTGTGCTTCATCCGGCATTTTGCATGTTCTACTCTCCATATAAGTTAAATAAGCAGGGTGACAATATACAGCCTTGACATACTCCTTTTCCTGTTTGGAACCAGTCTGTTGTTCCATGTCCAGTTCTAACTGTTGCTTCCTGACCTGCATACCGATTTCCCAGGAGGCAGGTCAGGTGGTCTGGTAGTCCCATCTCTTTTAGAATTTTCCACATTTTTTTGTGGTCCACACAGTCAAAGGCTTTGGCATAGTTAGTAAAGCAGAAGTAGATGTTTAATGTTGGCAAGTTGATCTCTGGTTCCTCTGCCTTTTTTTCTCCTATGATCCTACAAACTCCTTGTCAACCTGCTAGGTCACACTGCACTGTAAACAACTCATGTCTACCTCTTTCCTATTCTACTGTAAGACCCTTGAGAATTGGGATACATCTTCATTTTTGTTTTATTCTCAATGCTTATACTCCATTATGTAGATGGTAGACCTCTAGAAGGAACTGAATGAGGGGTAGGATTTGGGTAGATAAGGAAGCAATCCAGGGAGACTTATGTGGTAAGAACAAAGGCATGGAGGATGGAATGAGTGAGCATAATACATTCCATTATTTATTAATAGATTCACTTATGCACTTATTGGTTTATTCTCTGATTAGCACAAATGTACACTAGGAGCCTATTGATACCAGGATACAAAGAATAAAAAATTTCATCCTTAAGAATTTTCTATTTGGGGGTAGCAGGGATCCAGACAAGTAAATAAACATTTAGCAATATTGAATGATGATTGCTGTGAAAGGACTTCCAGGTTGCAGAGAAAGCAATAGAGGAGGCACCTATGTGGGCTTGAGGGTTAAATAAAGTTTCTTGGTGGAAATGACACCTCAGCTGAGTTTCAGAACATGTGTAGGAGTGAACCAGGCTGACAGGAGAAGAAACATTCTAGAGCTATGTTTGGGGCTGTTGGTGAGCCAGGTCTGGCAGAAATAGTCTGGAGAAACTTGGAAACATGAGATTGGAGAGATTGATTTAGTGATATGGGATTCAAAACCATATTTAGATATGGCAAAGCACAGTTAAACTGAAAATTGGGGAGCTGTCATAGGTGTGCCACAGTTGGCAGCTAGAATCAGTTAAGTTTTGGTAAGACTTAACTGATGTTGAACTGGTCTGATGTGTAGTAGCCCCTCATTTTGCTCTAAGGAAAAAAAAATAGAGGAAATATTTTCCTTCAGCAGTATCGATTTTAGAAAGAAAATTATCTGTTTATGTCCCATGATATGTTCCAAAAGTATATACTTAGAATGCAAGTCTAGCATGTAGCTGTGTTTTTTGTTTGTTTGTTTGTTTTGTTTTTTTGCCAGAGCGATACACATGCATGTTTCAAGTGCCCAAAGAGTTTGGGCCATTGGAGAAAAATCCAAATTGAAGATAAATACTTCAAAAATCCTCTGGGAAAATGAATAATAATGATAATAAATAATAGGTCTTTGATGTACTCTATTCTCCTTGTAATATTGGAAGGTACATATTATTAACACCAATATATTACATTAGCCCCAAAAGATCATTTGGGTTTTTCCATAACAATGTATGGAAAAACCTGAATGAACTTTTTGGCCAACTTGATACCTAAGGAAACAAAATATGGAGACTTTAAATTATTTTTCCAAAATCATGCAGCCAATAAGTGATATATCTAGGACTATTATACAGTTTTTCACACTCTCAATTCTGGTTTTTTTCTACTATGTCATAAATTCTATGTCTCTAAATTTCAGGAACTCTGCTGTTGGCATTTCTATTTTTTTGTAACTGTAGAGGGTAAAACATTCAGTTACATAATTTGACATTTAGATTTAGCTTTCCTCCAGAACTGAAATATCATATATTTGTCTACCAAGTTGGCTTTTTAATATTTCATCTTTAGTTTTTTGTTGGCCCTGATATAAAAATATGCTATTGTCCTAATTAAAGCACTGGTTTACCTCTCATTACATAAAATTTCAAGAAAACTACCACCATTCAGAATAATTCATGGTCTTTCAATATTTTTCTCACTTAAGCTGTTATAACTATTTTTAGATGTATTCCATATTATCTAAAGCTTTTAGTGCTGTTTTTAGTGTTGATCTACCGTTGTTAGGGAGACATAGTAAAGGTTCTAACCAACTTGTAAAAGTTGGCAGTAGAAGCATAGGTTTTAAGAACTAGAAGAGATATTAACTATATGTTCAGAATCTCCTTCAGTTCAGTTCAGTCACTCAGTCATGTCTGACTCTTTGGGACCCCATGAACTGCAGCACGCCAGGCCTCCCTGTCCATCACCAACTCCCGCAGTTCACCCAAATTCATGTCCACTGAGTCAGTGACACCATCCAATCATCTCATCCTCTGTTGTCCCCTTCTCCTTCTGCCCTCAATCTTTCCCAGCATCAGGGTCTTTTCAAATGAGTCAGCTCTTCACATCAGGTGGCCAAAGGATTGGAGTTTCAGCTTCAACATCAATCCTTCCAGGACTGATCCTTCCAGTCCAGAACACCCCTGACTGACCTCTTTTAGGATGAACTAGTTGGATCTCCTTGCAGTCCAAGGGACACTCAAGAGTCTTCTCCAACACCATAGTTCAAAAGAATCAATTCTTTGGCCCTCAGCTTTCTTTATAGTCCAACTCTCACATCCATACATGACTACTTGAAAAAACCATAGCCTTGACTAGAGAGACCTTTGTTGATGAAGTAATGTCTCTTCTTTTTAATATCCTGTCACAGTTCAGTTCAGTTCAGTTGCTCAGTCGTGTCTGTGACCCCATGAATCGCAGCATGCCAGGCCTCCCTGTCCATCACCAACAGGGCAGGAGGAGAAGGTACTGCTATCCGTGGAATCTTCCAGACAAGAATAGTGGAGTGGGTTGCCATTTCCTATTCCAAGTATCTTCCCAACCCAGGGATTGAACCTACATCTCCTGCATTAGCAGGCAGATTCTTTACCACTGTGACACTTGGGAAGCCCTTAATTGAAATGTATCATTATAGTAAGTTTAGTTGTATAATACGATGGTTTGATATATCTATCTATTGAGAAATGATTACCAAAATAAGTTTAGTTAATATCTATCAATCACCACACACAGTTTTTTTTCCTTGTGATGAGAAACTTGAAGATCTACTCTCTTTGAGACTTTTGAATATATGATATAATATTGTTAACTATAGTCACCATGCTGTACATTACATTCCCCAGGACTTATTTACCATATAGCTGTTAGTTTGTGTCTTTTAACCAAATATTTTTATTAATAGTTTTATTCTTTCCATTAGCTTCTTACTTCATTTTATTATGCTTTTAGTAGTTTCCCTAGAAATTATATTATACCTTAAATAAATACTTTTATCATTTTTTGATAATATAAGGTTTTTACAATATTTTACCTGCATTTCCTCTCTGTATATATCCATGTATATATATATGTGGGTGTGTGTACATATTTTATATATATCTGTGTATATGTGTTAATATGCATAACCTGTCTCTTATACACATCTAGGACCATGAATGACAGACTAACGCAGAGAAGAGGTGATAAGTTTAAAATATTGAGGGAAGTGAGTCAAGGAAAGTTTCTATTGGTGCTTTGTTCCTAGCTCTACTGTCAGGAAACTCATGAGTAGTGTAGGACCCCAATGATAGTTTATTTCTTATAATTTCCCAGGAAGTTCTATACCCTCTCTTTCCCTTTTTTAAAAATACAGTTATTCCAGGAAGAAAGAGGGAAGGAGGTGAGGCTGGGCATTCCAGTGATCCAGGGCCAGTGGGAGGCAGTTCCAGTACCTGCTGCTGTTCAGGGAGGAGGAAGCAACTCTGATTTAGCATGATCACTGCTGAAGGTCTTTGGAACCTGGCCAGCCTGCATCCTTCCTGGGGTTCTTATTTTGCAATCTGTTTGCAAATAGGAGTACTGCCAATTTGACTGGGGCATAGAATCCAGCAGAGATGATGATGGTTATAATTCTGCAGTGGCTGGGCACTGATGCCATCAGGGAACTGGAGGGGAGTGTGGGCCTGTTGCTTTGAATAACAATTCGTGGCCCTATGGCCTTAGAGTGATAAGTGGGACTTTGAGCACATTCTCCTCCTGGGCCAGCATCTGTTCCTTGGATTAAAGAAAAGACTACCTGTTCTCTTCCAGAAATAAATACTCATTTGTTTGTTCTGAGCAAACTAGTGCCTGGCGCATGTCAACCTCTTCTGATAGGGCAAGGGAAATGTAGAGATGAATAGGCCCTGGAAAAGAAGCATGAATTTTGCCAGGTTTGTGCGTTACTGCTGGGGAAGGGCTGGCTCCAGGTATCAGGTTAGGCTTGCAAATTCAAAGGCAGACGGTTCTGCCTACACAGCAGCCTCCTGGCCGGAAGTCGGGGGTGGATCCAGATGGGAATCATATGCCTAAGCCATGTGTGTTTGCACTGGAGGGGAAGAATCTCATGGCTGACAACTTTCTTAGGGCTCTGTGCAGAACACACCGCACAGGGGGTGAGGAAGCTGCTGGGGCGACTCTGGGCTCTGAATTTTAGAAACCATAACAGATACAAGGCATGGGTACTTGTCATTTCCTTCTAGGATAATTTTTCTTTTCAGTAACTAACTCCCTTTTCTATTTATTATTACCTAGGTATTATGGCAATGAATATATTTTTTTCCTGAAAATGTGTTATCTTAACTTTTGAAGGATAATTTTGGATAGAATAGTATAAGTTAGCAATTTAACTTTTCTTTTTACACTAGAAAGATGCCTTTATGTCATCTTTAGCTTGTATTTCTTTGAGAGATCCTTTGTAGATATAAATAATTTTTCTCCATCCTCTTATAAGACTTTGTCTTTGCTTTCTAGTAGCTTTACTATGATATGCCTAGGTCTGCCTTGTTTTTCTTTTTCTTTTTTTTGGTATTTTTCCTTTTGGAGTGCATAGAACCTCTTGAATTTGAGGCTTTGATGTCTTTTGTCAGTTTGGGAGAATTCTTGGTTAATATTTCTTCAAATATTACTTTTGTTTCATTTTCTCTCATCTTCTGGGACACCAATGACATATATTTAGATCCTTTTACCATATCCATATGAGTCTTATGTTCTTTTTGTACTTTTTTTCCTTTCTTGTTTCAGTGCTTTGATATGTATATTTTCTACTAACAAAACTTCCTTTTCTCCATTTCTTTCTTCTTCTGGGACTAGTGTGTTATTAAAATCCACCTATGAAATTTCTAATTTCAGCTATAAATGTCTTTATTTCTGGATTACCACTTGCATCTTTATCTATATTCCAGTTATCAGGTAAATTTTTCTGCATTCTCAAAAATATAACAGTTGACCCTTGAACAATGCAGGGGTTAATCTGTGTATAACTTATATGTGGTCCTCTCTACCTGTGGCTCCTCCACATCTGCAGGTTCAGCCAGCCACAGACCATTTAGTATTAGTGTTTGCTATTAAAAGTATCCACGTATCAATGGACCCATGCAGTTCAAACACATATGGTTCAAGTGTCAGCTGTAGTTATAAATTTTTACAATTCCTGCTCATACTTGAACTATTTGGATAATCTGTGGGTCAAGTTCCTTTCTTCTTTCTTTTATTCTCATTTATTTCTTTCTATTTGTTGATGTGACTCATAAATTTGGTTGATGCAGGATATTGCTTTTGAAAAATGTATGTGCTTTTATTAACATTATTTTTCCCCTGGTGGATTTAATTTTCTTCTGGCAAGCAGATAGTTTTTGGGGAGATCATATTCATCCAGTCAAGGCTGAATTGCAGATATACAAGTTCAGGTCTATATTTAGCTTACCTTTACTCTAAGGGAATAACTCTTCTGGTATCTCAGACAGTGTGGAGTATTTACCAAGGTTTTTATTTTATTTTATTTTACTTTACAATACTGTATTGGTTTTGCCATACATCAACATCAATCAGCCATGGGTATACATGTGTTCCCAATCCTGAACCCCCCTCCCACCTCCCTCCCCATTCTCCAGCATTTATTGCTTGTAGACTTTTGGATCGCAGCCATTCTGACTGGTGTGAAAAGTTAGTGGAGTCTGAACTTCAATCTATTCTTCTGCAGCACTGTGAATCTCTGTTGAAATTGCCACTTGCCATTTTAACTTCTTTGATGGTGGTTTCTACTTAATTGATTAACATCTTACCCTGTATATGAGCAGCTTAGAATTTTGCAAATGACTTCAAGTGAAATGCATGCAAAATTTTCATCTCACTTTTCTGTGGATTCTTTAATTCCCAACTGCCTTGGCAGGCCCGAAAGTCAACTTTCATTTTGCCAAGCTCAGATTCACTAGATTCAACAAATGCTCTCTGTTGGATCTTGAATTCACTTACATTTTGGCCTGATAATTCCATAATATTTTGTTAGTTTACTCGTAGCTTTAAGAAAATTTAAAGTTGTTTTATGAAATAATATCTGCCCAGGTGGCATACTACCATACTCATACTTCTTTTTTGAGACTTGTCTCCCCAGACCCATTGAAGGGAAAATTAAAAAAAAAAAAAAAAAAACTTATTTGAATTTCTACAGGGTAAAATGGCATGGACTTTAGAACTAGACAGATCTGGATTTCACTCTTTCTGTGTCTGCTACATAAGCTCTATTATCTTAAGAAAATACATAAAGGACTTCTCTGGTGATCCAGTCATTGAGACTTAGCCTTCCGTTGTAAGGGGTGTGGATTAAATTCCTGATCGGGGAGCTAAGACATCACATGCCTCATGGTCAGAAAACTAAAAATGTAAAACAGAAGCAGTATTGTAACAAGCTTAATAAAGACATTAAAAATGATCCACATTAAAAAGAAAAAAAACTTTTGTTTTAAAAGAAAATGTATTAAATAGTCTGAGTCTATTTTTGTTTCCATATCTGGACAAGCTGATAAGGAAGCACTGGTGCCACCTCCTTTAGCCCTGGCATGGAATGCAAACTACATAAGCTCTTATCTGTGAAGTAAGTAAATATTAGTCGTTCAGTCGTTTCCGACTCTTTGAGACCCAATAAGACTTCAGCCCACCAGGATCCTCTGTCCATGAGATTTTCCAGGCAAGGATACTGGAGTGGGTTGCCATTTCCTTCTCCAGGGGAACCTGGCCCTTACTCCAACCCATCATAAAACTCAAATCAAGCCTCCTTTCCTGCTCTCTCAGGCCATTTTCAAACCAGTTTGGCAGACTATTCTACCGTCTCTGTAAATCCTCATTATCTGGGTAATAAACCTTTTTATATGCTCTTCATGCATCTGAACCAAATTTGCAGTGGGAGAGTCCATTTTATCTCTGAAGGGTGACCAAACAGAAAGTTACTTGATCTTTTAGTTTTCTGAATTTGCTTTCCTAATCTATAAAATGAATAATAATATATACCTGGAATATTTTTCTAAGGATTAGAAATAACATGTGATATTAGAGCATCTAACCATTTCTCTGGAACTTAGCAGGTGTTAAACAAATTCTGTATATAAAATAATAATTTTAAGCCAACCAGACCACAGACTATCTTCCACTCCATACCCTGACCTTTTATTATTTAATTTTTCTTCATAATTCTTATGACTATCTGCTATCGCATTATACATTTATTCATACATTTAATTATCTGTTTATTTGCTTGTATGCTGTTTGATTCTCTCACTAAAATATAAAGTATGCAAAGCCAGGAACGATGTATGTCTTATTTATTTGTGTATTCATAGCACATAAAAAGAGAGGGAAATGGCAACCCACTCCAGTGTTCTTGCCTGGAGAATCCCAGGGACAGGGGAGCCTGGTGGGCTGCCGTCTATGGGGTCGCACAGAGTCGGACACGACCGGAGCAACTTAGCAGCACAGCAGCAGCACATGAAATAATTTTGAGCTCTTAGGCAGAGTTCAATGAGTGTTTCTCGGAAAAATAAAGGAACGAGTCAATCAGATATGAGCCTCCCTTTTCACTCTTGACCTGATTTAACTATGTTACTCTGTTCCAAAATCCACATCCATGACTCTGGACCCTACTGAATTGTCTCTATTGTAGAAGTAAGAAAGTAAAGGATCAGACATAGGAAGTAATCTTCCCAGACTCAAATAACAAGTCAGTGGCAAAAACCAGGAAAGGAAGACAGGTCTCCTCTCAGTCCAGTTTTCTTCTCAGTATATCCTTTCATCTCCCACCCCAAAATAAGCATTTTCCCACAGAGCTTTTTCTGTTTGTTTCCAAAATCCACTGAATGATGTTCAATAAAGCAAACACTACTTTTTAGTACAAGTCAACCTTTTCCTAATTGATTTTTCTCATTTTTCAACAGACTTGTAATTGTCAATTTACTTGCTGAGTTGAAGGTGGCACCTGGGTTTGTCATTCTAACCCTTGGAGTAATTTAACTCTACCTTGTAAGACAGGTTTCTATGCTTGTATTATTCTCTGTTGGCATTGTCTTTTCAATCAATCAGTCATGAAAAATTCATGCCCAAGGTAAAGCCCTAGTGAAACACTCTCAGAAAAATGTGATTATCTTTAAACAAAGGGAAGATCTTGGTGTTCTGTGAAATTCATTTGAGAGAACAGCCTTTAATAAGGAAGCATTTTATCTGCTGTTTGCAATCCATAAGATACTCTGCTTTTTCCATTTAAAACTGATCTCTTCAAATTCTCAGGTTTCCAAAACTGCTAGAAGATGAAGCCCCATGAATGTGGATTCTAATAATTTGAAGTTTGTAAAGCTTAATGTAAGCCTTTCATGAATGATGAAAAACGTGTCAGCTACACATATAGCAGGGTGATGGTATAAATACAATTGGATAATGTTGCATCAACTTTCAAAACATGTTTATTTAAGGTTTTAATTGGAAAAATAGTTTGATTTATTGGACTGTCCTCTAATTATGGAGAGTGATTCCTTCTTCAGATAGACTGAAACAACAGTGGCTGCAGGCTGAGCCCTTATATCAGTTCTAGCACTGGCCTCAATCATAAAATGGTATATGGGCCAGGGTATAGCTGTCATACTGTCTGTGGACTAAACCCTCATCTCTGTCTCATCACTGATTCATAATCAGTTACAAGTTATCACTGGCCTCAGGGGAACTGGATGAGAGAATTTGCTTGACTTAGTATAGCTCTTCCTCCTGCTGGCAAACAACCTCAAGCACCTGGTCTGATAGCTGTTGGTGGCTTCATCACTCCTCTGGAAAGCATTACCATAAAGTTATGCTGTAGAATAGTCATCGCATAATTCCCAGGTGCTCTGGGAGAAGGAAAGGCCCTTTCTAAACAAGTGCTGCTCTCTCTGTCTTAGAATTATTACTCTACAGTTTGCTATATATCAAGAGCTTTTTATAAAAAAATCTTTGTCTCCAGAGGCAAATTGCCTTTTATTTTGCAACATGATTCTACATGGAAGGAGAGAAGTTTGCTATTACTTTAACCTAGGTTATTCAGAACTAAGAAGAGGGATACTGTGTTTTTTATTATATAGCACTCTGGCTTTTTAGTCAAATTAACCTGATTTATTTTTGGTCCTGATTCTACATCTTGTCAGCACTGTGCCCTTGGGCAAGTTACTTAATATCTGTGAGAAATTCAGTTTGCTCATCTGTAAAATGGGAATATTAAGATTGTACTCACAATTTTTGTTAGCAGTATTAAATGAGATTTTATACCTGATGTCTAATATTTGATAAAAATAGAACCATAAAAACCTACAACTTGGAGCTAAAACAACCCTCAGAAGAGTACTTAGCCATCTTACTGAAGACTGAAACCTCAGACATGTATAGTATAATTATGTTTTTATGGATAGGTTTACTGAGGTAAGGTAAAACACAATGAAGTTTAAAAGCATACTGTTAGAGGCAAGATTTGAATTCAAGTTTCTGCCTCCTAATTTTCAGACAGTACAGTTGCTCACTCGTGTCCAACTCTTTGCAACACCATGGACCACAGCATGCCAGGCCACCCTGTCCATCACCAAATCATGAGTTTGGGAGTTTACCCAAACTCATGTTCATCAAGTCGGTGATGCCATCCAACCAACTCATCCTCTGTTGTCCCCTTCTCCTCCTACCCTCAATCCCTCCCAGCATCAGGGTTTTTTGAAATGAGTCAGCTCTTCGTGGCCAAAGTATTGGAGTTTCAGCTACAACATCAGTCCTTCCAATGAACAACCAGGACTGGTCTCCTTTAGAATGGACTGGTTGGATCTCCTTGCAGTCCAAGGGACCCTCAAGAGTCTTCTCCAACACCATAGTTCAAAAGCATCAATTCTTCAGCGCTCAGCCTTCTTTATAGTCCAACTCTCACATCCATACATGACCACTGGAAAAACCATAGCCTTGACTAGATGGACCTTTGTTAACAAAGTTATGTCTTTTTAATATGCTGTCTAGGTTGTTCATAACTTTCCTTCCAAGAAGTAAGCGTTGTTTAATTTCATGACAGCAGTCACCATCTGCAGTGATTTTGGAGCCCCCCAAAATAAAGTCAGCCACTGTTTCCACTTACCCCGTCTATTTGCCATGAAGTGATGGGACCAGATGCCATGATCTTTGTTTTCTGAATGTTGAGCTTAAAGCCAACTTATTCACTCTCCTCTTTCACTTTCATCGAGAGGCTCTTTAGTTCTTCTTCACTTTCTGCCATAAGGGTGGTGTCATCCATGTATCTGAGGTTATTGATATTTCTCCTGGAAATCTTGATCCCAGCTTGTGCTTCATCCAGCTCAGCATTTCACACGATGTACTTGGCATATAGGTTAAATAAGCAGGGTGACAATATACAGCCTTGACTTATTCCTTTTCCTATTTGGAACCAATCTGTTGTTCCATGTCGAGTTCTAACTTTTGCTTCCTGTCCTGCATACAGATTTCTCAGGAGGTAGGTCAGGTGATCTGGTATTCCCATCTCTTGAATTTACCACATTTTATTGTGATCCACACAGTCAAAGGCTTTGGCATAGTCAATAAAGCAGAAATAAGATGTTTTTCTGGAGCTCTGCTGCTTTTTCAATGATCCAGCGGATGTTGGCAATTTGATCTCTGGTTCCTCTGCCTTTTCTAAAAACCAGCTGAGCACTGGGAAGTTCACAGTTCAAGTGTTGCTGAGGCCTGGCTTGCAGAATTTTGAGCATTACTTTACTAGTGTGTGAAATGAGTCCAATTGTGCAGTAGTTTGAACATTGTTTGGATTGCCTTTCTTTGGGATTGGAATGAAAACTGACATTTTTCAGTCCTGTGCCCGTGGCTGTTTTCCAAATTTGCTGACATGTTGAGTGAAGCACTTTCATAGCATCATCTTTTAGGATTTGAAATAGCTCAACTGGAATTCCATCACCTCCACTGGCTTTGTTCATAGTGATGCTTTCTAAGGCCCACTTGACTTCACATTCCAGGATGTCTGGCTCTAGGTGAGTGATCACACCATTGTGATTATGTGGGCAGTGAAGATATTTTTGTACAGTTCTTCTTTGTATTCTTCCCCCCTCTTTTTAATATCTTCTGCTTCTGTTAGGTCCATACCATTTCTGTCCTTTATTGAGCCCATTTTTGTATGAAATGTTCCTTTGGTATCTAATTTTCTTGAAGAGGTCTCTAGTCTTTCCCATTCTATTGCTTTACTCTATTTCTTTGCATTGATCACTGAGGAAGGCTTTCTTATCTCTCCTTTCTATTCTTTGTAACTCTGTATTCAAATGGATATATCTTTCCTTTTCTCCTTTGCTTTTCACTTCTCTTCTTTTCCCAGCTATTTTTAAGGCCTCCTAAGACAGCCATTTTGCTTTTTTGCATTTCTTTTGTTGGAGATGGTCTTGATCCCTGTCTCCTGTACAATGTCATGAACCTCTGTCCATATTTCACCAGATACTCTATCAGATCTAGTCCCTTAAATCTATCTGTCACTTCCACTGTATAATCATAAGGGATTTGATTTAGGTCAGACATGAATGGTCTAGTGGTTTTCCTCACTTTCTTCAATTTCAGTCTGAATTTGGCAATAAGGAGTTCATGATCTGAGCCACAGTCAGCTACTGGTCTTGTTTTTGCTGACTGTATAGAGCTTCTCAACCTTTGGCTACAAAGAATATAATCAATCTGATTTTGGTGCTCGCCATCTGGTGATGTCCATGTGTAGAGTCTTCTCTTGTGTTGTTGGAAGAGGGTGTTTGCTATGACCAGTGCATTTTCTTGGCAAAACTCTATTAGCCTTTGCCCTGCTTCATTCAGTTTGCTAAGGCCAAATTTGCCTGTTACTCCAGGTGTCTTGACTTCCTACTTTTGCATTCCAGTTCCCTAATCTTATCCAAACTCCTCATTTTACAGATAAGTCAAATGAAAGAAACTGACTTTTATTTATAACATTACTATGTCACCTCCCAACCCAAATGCAAAATTCTCAAGGGCAGGAACTGATTTTTCCTCACTAAAACTGAAAAATAAAAATCTAGAGAAAAATTAATCAAAAATAAATATTAGTATGCTCAAGTTTAAATGTATTTTTAAAATAAGTAGACAATATTTAAAGAAGAATAGACATGTATCAAAAACTATTAGACAGATAGGGATGAAAAAATCAGTTAATACAAATAGTGTGACTGCAAACTATAATGTGAAGTTAATTACTTTTTTTTTTACATTTTTATCCCTTTCTTTTCTTTTACTTTTAAAAATATTTTCCAGGTTTATTGACATATAATAGCATAGTGCAAGTTAAAGGTATATAAGGCATTAATTCAATACACTTATCTATAAAATGAGTGAGTGAGTGAGTGAAGTCACTTAGTCGTGTCTGACTCTTTGCGACCCCGTGGACTGTAGATTACCAGGCTCCTCAGTCCATGGAATTCTCCGGGCAAGGATATTGGAATGGGTTGCCATTTCCTTCTCTGCACGTATGTATTGCAAAATGATAATGACTATAGTGTTATCTAGCATCTCCATTGGGCTTCCCTAGGAATGCAATGGTGAAGAATCACCTTGCCAATATGGGAGGTGCAGGAGATGAGGGTTCAGTCCCTGGGCTGGGAAGATCCTCTGTAGTAAGAAATGACAACCCATTATAGTATTCTTTCCTGGAAAATTCCATGGACAGAGGAGCCTGGTGAAGTACAGTCCACAAGGTTGCAAAGAATCAGACATGACTAAGCATGAATGCAAGGAAATAATACCTCCATGATATTACATAATTCTTTTATTATGGTGAGATTTAAGATTTATTCTTTTAGCAGCTCTCAAGTATGTAAAACATTGTGATTGACTCTAATTACCCTGCTGTTCATTAGATCCCTATAACTTATTACAAGTGGAAGTTTACATGCTTTGTCCATCTCCCCCAGCTGCCCACCCCCCACTCCCCACGACACATACACACACCTTCTATCCCCAGGCTCTGATAACCACAATTCTGGTCTTTGGCTTTTATGAGTTCAGCTTTTTCTGTTTCATATATATGTGATTTCTTTCCCTTCTTTTTAATATTCTTTTGTTCTCTCTCTCTCTCTTTTTTGCATAGTTTTGGTTATTGAAGCAATACATAGGGTATCATTTGGATGTTGCTAAATGTTGGAGAAGACTCTTGAGAGTCCCTTGGATAACAAGGAGATCCAGCCAGTCTATTATAAAGGAAATCAGTCCTGAATATTCATCAGAAGGACTGATGCTGAAGCTGAAACTTCAATACTTCAGCCACCTGATGAGAAGAACTGACTCATTTGAAAAGACCCTGATGCTGGGAAAGATTGAAGGTGGGAGGATAAGGGGACTACAGAAGATGAGATGCTTGGATGGCATCACCAACTCAGTGGACATGAGTTTGAGTAAACTCCAGGAGTTGTTGATGGACAAGGAGGCCCAGTGTGCTGCAGTCCATGGGGTCGCAAAGAGTTGGGCAGGACTGACCCACTGAACTGAAATTACAAGGCACCCCCAGAGCTTACTGGCTTAAAAGAATAAGCATTTATCAATGCTCATGAATTAGCTGGCTGGTTCTTCTCTATTGGTGGTCTGTTCTGAATCATGTATATTTTGGCTAGGATCTTTCTGAGTTGGGCTGTACTTTACTGTGCCCATGGACAGAGGAATCTAGAGGGCTACAATCTATGGGGTCATAAAGAGTCAGACACAACTGAGCAACTAACCACTCACACATGTTGTATCACAACTTTTTGTAATTCTATGAACTGTAGTCCACCAGACTCCTCTGTCCATGGAATTCTCCAGGCAAGAATACTGAAGTGGGTTGCCATGCCCTCCTCCAGGGGATCTTCCCAATCAAATCCAGGTTTCCCACATTACAGGTGGATTCTTTACCATCTGAGACACTTAGGTTCTCTCGTATGTTTGCAAGTCAGCTGGCTGTAGACTGATGGTTTCAGTTGGAGCAACTAGGCTGTCTTCAATGTGTTCTTTTTATCCTCTGTCAACCTATTCTAGATGTGATCAAATGTTAGTGGTAGGATTTCAAGAAAGAACATGGAACATATTCTCAAGGCTTCTTGAGGTCTTGGCTCAGAAGTGGTATACTGTTACTTCCATCAGTTTCTACTGACCAAAGCCACGTTGGGTCACCCCAGATTCAAGAGGCTCACCTCTTAATGAGAGGAACAGCAAAATCATAGTTCAGCATACACACAGAGGAAATAATTGTGAAAAATGTTGCAGTTGTTCTACCACACATGATTTGTATGCACTGTAAGACAATAGACAAGCTCTAAGTGTCTCATTAAGGAAAAGTTGTGACATTAAACAAGGTAACACAGGAATCAAAATTATTTCCAATAATATAATAAAATTATATTACAAGCAAGTAGATTACAAACCTAATAGGAACCAGAAGTGGGTAGCACTATGGTACCACCCCAAGTGGGAGGTGGGGAGAAGGGTGATGGGTTCACCTTAAGAGAGGAAGAGAGGTGTTGAATAAACAAATAAAGGAGGAATTTTTTGTTTTGCTCAAGTATGGAAATCTATGCATTCCTGTTTAAGAATTTCAGAGACACTGAAGAAAGCCTGTGACTTCTTCCCTATAACTTATGAGTAGCACATTTAATAAGTAAAAAATGTGTATACACACCTGTTGTCCCACCTGTCCTATTAACTCTGTAGCACCTCTAGACAAGCGAAATGTGGAGTGGGTAAAAGTAGAGATTTACTCTCCTGTTGATTATAGTTTGGCCTATTGGAGCCATCCAGATAAGGTATTCATTCTCTGACTTTTTCATCATCCTGGAGAATAGGAAGTCAATTTGGGGTGTTCTTTCCAAAACATAGATCTGAACCTTTCACACCTATACTTAAAACTCTTCAGTAGCCCCTTCATGTTGCTTTTAGTAACAGTTAAAACTCCTTAACACAGCCCATGTTCCGGTTAATGCCATAGTCTCGTCTCTTACCCAGAATTCTCTGTTCTGTGCTGTGCTGTGCTTAGTCACTCAGTCGTGTCCGACTTTTTGCAACCCCATGGACTAGCCCACCAGGCACCTCTGTCCATGGGGATTCTCCAGGCAAAAATACTGGAGTAGATTGCCATGCCCTCCTCCAAGGGATCTTCCCAACCCAGGGGTCTAATCCAGGTCTCCCACATTGCAGGTGGACTCCTCACTGTGTGAGGCACCAGGGAAGCCCAAGAATACTGGAGTGGGAATCCATTCTCTCTCCAAAGGAGCTTCTCAACCCAGGAATTGAACTGAGTTCTCCTGCATTGCAGGCAGACTCTTTACCAGCTGAGCTACGGGGAAGTCCATGAAAGTGAAAGTGTTAGTTACTCAGTTCTTTGTTCTAGCCACAGGAAAGAGCTTGTAATTACACAAACCACTCAACCTTTGCTCTTGTTTTTCAGTCCGGCTGAAATGGCCTTCACACTTCCTTCTTCCCTGGTCAGTTCTTATTCATCAGTGAAGATATAGCTTTCTTCCCCTTGACTGGCTACAGATGCTACTTCAGCATTTTATTTTTGTGTGTGTGAGAGAAAGGGAGAGACAGAGACAGAGTGTGTGTGTGTCTGTGCTGTACAGTATTTCCCCTGCTAGGTAGTCTTAAGGACAAAGGATGTTACTCATTTCTACAATATGAGCACATAGAAGATTAAGAGTCCTGTAATTGTATATTAAATGCAGTGATTAAATGAATATTTCTTAATGAATGAATGAATGAAATTTATAACAAAGCTTTCTGTAGAAAATAATGTCAGATTGAGGAAAAGAGAGGCATTTTATTTTTGTCTGTATGTTGGTGAATATTTATTCTGAGTTATAGGGAGAAGAAAGAGCCTCCCTGGAAGGTCTTATTTTTCTTCTGTCTTGTTGCTAATGCCCTCGTTTGATATGCTAAACTTCCCTTGATGAGAATGCTTTGCTTCATTTCCCTTCTACTCTGGCTGCTTTGTCACAAGCCTTCAGCGAAAGAGAAAAATATTCTATTGTGCAACCTGTAAGCCATTTCTTTATTATCTCTATCGGACTGCAGTATCTGTGTGAAGATTTTGACAATTTCTAGTCCACAAGACACAGGTGCCGTGGATTAACAAACTTTGTTGGTTCCTTGTTACTTCCCAACAGCAACCTATAATAGATAAGGATTCATTTTTCACATAGTGTTTATCTATATGCCAGACTTTATGGTTTTGATATATCAGGTCCAGGATTTCCTAGTGCTTGAGTGGCAACCTGCCGTTTACACACACACACACACACACCCCACCACCACCACCCCCATACATATATGTATATAGCTTCTTGATGAAGGTGAAATAGGAGAGTGAAAAAGCTGGCTTAAAGCTCAAGATTCAAAAAACTAAGATCATGGCATCCAGTCCTACCACTTTATGCCAAATAGATGGGGAAAATATGGAAACAGTGTCACATTTCATTTTCTTGGGCTCCAAAATCAGTGGACAGTGACTGCAGCCTCAAAATTAAAAGATGCTTGTTCCTTGGAAGAATGGCTATGTCAAACCTAGACAGTGTTTTAAAAAGCAAAGACATCACTCTGTGGACAAAGGTCCATATAGTCAAATTATGGTTTTTCCAGGCGCTGTGTGTGGACGTGAGAATTGGACCATAAAGAAGGCTGAGTGCTGAAGGGTTGAAGTTTTGAACTGTGGTGTTGAAGAAGAATCTTGAGAGTCCCTTGGACAGCAAGGAGATCAAACCAGTCAGTCCTAAAGGAAATCAACCCTGACCATTCATTGGAAGGACTGATGATGAAGCTGAAGCTTTAATACTTGCCCATCTGATACAAAAAGCCAACTAATTGGAAAAGACCCTGAAGCTAGGAAAAATTGAAGGCAAGAGGAGAAGGGGGCAGTGACAGAGGATGAGATGGTTGGATGGCCTCACTGACTCAATGGTCACGAGTTTGGGCAAACTCAGGGAGATAATAATGGACATGGAAGCCTGGAACATGCTACCGTGTATGGGGTCACAAAGAGTCAGACACGACTTAGCGACTGAACAACAACTGCATATATAATGCACATGTGTATGCTGCTGCTGCTGCTAAGTCACTTCAGTCGTGTCCGACTCTGTGCGACCCCATAGATGGCAGTCCACCAGGCTCCTCTGTCCCTGGGATTCTTCAGGCAAGAACACTGGAGTGGGTTGCCATATCCTTCTCCAATGCATGCATGCATGCTAAGTCACTTCAGTCGCTTCTTACTCTGTGCAACCCCGTAGACGGCAGCCCACCAGGCTCCTCTGTCCACAGGATTCTCTAGGCAAGAATACTGGAGTGGGTTGCCATTTCCTTTCTAGCATATGTGTATAGTCTTTTATTATTTCCTGACCACATAGACTTGCAGTTATAGTGAATCCTATCAAAAACTCTACCAGACAAGTATGATTTTCTTCTTTGCAGATGAGTAAAACAAGGCTCAGAAAGATAATAAAACATGGTCAGAGTTGCACAGAGAGAGATAGGCTTGGAATGCCAAGTTTTTTCTATGATGCAGGGACTCAGATTTTACTCAGATTAGGTAATATAAAAATAAGAAATAAGGTTCTGAAGGAAAGTAGCTGATTGGTTGGAAAAACAGAGATCTAGATTTTATCCCCAACTCATCCCCATGGTATCTATATACCTGTTGATGCATCATAACACCAAGGTAAATTTACCCTAAACTCTTGTACAGTCCTGCCCAAGTCACACTTACCTGGCGACAGGTGACACATGATCAAACATGTAGCTAGACATACGCCAAACCAACTTTCCATCATTGTGTTATAGACCTCTCTGACTCTCAAGTGTTGTCTCAAAAGAAGTTACTGAAATCACTCAAAGGAAAACTACTTGCGCTTAAAGAATCAAATTCATTTTGTATTTAACAATAATAATTAGTAGAATAAAACTAGGATGAATAACTAGCAAATTATTAAAGAAAGAAGGAAAAGCATAAGGCAGATTTTAAGCAATTGTGAAATTAATAGATTTTATTGTAAAAAAGCATAACCATTATACCTTGTGAAAGAAGATAACTAATAAAAGGTTTTTAAAAATCACTGGATGTGATGCTATATAAAAGGGTTAAAAAAAACATTGACTAGAGATTTGCACAATGTAAACTGAGATGCATCATATAACCACAATTGTCAGAACAATGGCTGCCTGTCACTAAAATAAACACACAAATCAGTGAAGTAGAAATGGAAGTCCAGAAACAAACCCGAGCATTTAAAATTTTATTTTACGGAAAAAGTGACATCTGAAATAAGAAAGGAAAGTGATGACTCAATAAGATGTTGGAAAAAATAAGATTTGCTGCTTCTTCATATTTTACACTGAAATGCCTAATGAGGTGAAAGTATTTAAACTTTTGAAATTTAAATTAGGAAAATTTTAAATACATGTTAGATAATATAAAAACACTAAAGGATCCACCAGTAAGATTGAAGCACATGTTAACATTTGGTCACCCTTTAGATTCTGCTTTCTTTTGCTGATTTTGATAAATGAAACATTATGGCTACAGCTTTCCCTCTTACTTTACTTTCTCCCAGAAGTAGCCATAGTCCTGAAATTAATGAGTATAATTCCCATTTATGATTTTTTACTTTTATTATACATATATTATATTAAATTATGCTATATGTTTGCCTTCTATAATGCTTATCTTTTTCAGTAAACATAGTTCTTGGTGTCTATCCTTGTTCATAAACGTAGCTCTAGTTCATTCATTGTTGATTATAAGTGTTATTTCATTGTAGTAATTGATGAACCATAATTTGTTATTGTCATTGTTCAGTTGCTAAGTCATGTCCAGTTGTTTGTGAGCCCATGGACAGTAGCACACCAGACTTTCCTGTCCTTCACTATCTCCCTGAGGTTGCTCAAACTCATGTCCATTCAGTCGGTGGTGCCATCCAACTATTTCATCCTCTATCACCCCTTCTCCGCTTGCCCTCAATCTTTCCCAGCATTGACCAAAGTGTTGGAGCTTCAGCTTCAGCATCAGTCCTTCCAGTGAATATTCAGGGTTGATTTCCTTTAGGATTGACTGGTTTGATCTCCTTGCAATCCAAGGGGCTCTCAAGAGTCTTCTCTAGCACCACAGTACAAAATAATCAGTTCTTTGTCACTCAGCCTTCTTTATGGTCCAACTCTCACATGACTACTTACATGACTACTGGAAAAACCATTGCTTTGCCTATACGGACCTTTCTCAGCAAAACGGTGTCTTTGTTTTTTTAATATGCTGTCTAGGTTTTTCTTTTTTTCTTTTAATTTCATGGCTGCAGTCACCATCCACAGTGATTTTGGAGCCCAAGGAAATCTGCCACTGTTTCCACTGTTTTTCCATCTATTTGCCATGAAGTGACGGGACCAGATGCCATGATCTTAGTTTTTTGAATGTTGAATTTTAAGCCAGCTTTTCACTCTTCTCTTTCACCCTTCTCTTTCACCCTCATCAAAAGACTCTTTCCTTTCTCTTTACTCTCTGCCATTAGAGTAGTACCATCTGCATATCTGAGGTTGTTGGTATTTCTCCCTGCAATCTTGATTTCAGCTTGTGAATCATAATTTATCCATTCTCATTCTGAGTTAACTAGTTTTAGTTTTTAGTTTGTTTTACTATTAGAAAGGAATAGTACTATTAATAGAATGAACATTATTGTTGTATCTCCTTGTGTAATGTACAAAAATTGTTTTAGGAAATCTCATAGAAGTGGAATTGCTGGATCATAGATTATAAACATCTTTATCTTTATTGTCAAGTTACCCTCTAAAGAGTCTATTATATTTTGCATGTTCAACAGTGGTGTTAAAAAAGAAGTTATTTTTTCTTACAAAATTTCCAACACTTGGTGTTTTCAGATTTCCTATTTTTTTTTTTTTTTTTGCCAGTATGAGGGTAAGAAATGTATTTTGTTGTTTTGTTAACCTATTTTTTCTCAGTTACTAGTGGGGTGATCATGCTTTCATATATCTGTAGGCCATTTGTTTCATCTGGCCTTCAGATGAAATATTCATAGCAGCATGATTTACAATTGCCAAGGCATGCAAGCAACTATGTCTGATTATATCCTTCACCTATTTTCTATTGGATAGTTGGTCTTTTAAGTTTTCACTTCTAAGGGGTCTTTAAAGGTTTTTGTATTCTTTTCAATGATAAGCATTACACACATGACTTCTTCAACCACTGGCTTTTTTTTTTTTTTCATTTATTTATGGTATATTTTCATATAATAATTTTTTTGTGAAGTAATCAAATATATGTATCCTTTCCTTCAGGGGTTATACTTCTGGTGTTTTGTCTAAAACGTCCTAACATATCCTTAGTCCATAAAATAATATACTGTGTTTCACCTTATGCATTTTTTCCTTAACCCATTTGAAATTTATTTTTGTATTTGGTATGAGATAGAGATCCCACTTTATATTTTTTCCATATGGATGATCCATTGACCCAATACCATTTGTTGATTATTCAACTTTTCAATTGCATCTACAATGTCATCTCTGATATGTACTGAGTCTGTTCTTAAGTCCTCTGTTTTGATCCATGAAGTCTTATCTCTATTGATCTGTAGCAATGTTAAGTCACTTTGTTTTAATATCTATAACTTTATAGTAAATCTTCTTATCTGATAAGGCTGCCTTTGCTATTTTTTACCATCTGAATTCCTATAGATTTTTTTTTAAGTTTATACAATTTTTAAAGGTTACAGTCTACTTATAGTTATTATAAAATATTGGCTATATTCTCTGTGTTGTATAAGCCATTCTTATAGCCTGTCTTATACCCAGTACTTTATACCTCCTTTCTCACTCTCCCACCCCCACATTGTTCCTCACCCGCTCCCCACTGGTAACCTCTAGGTTGTTCTCTATATCAGAGATCCCCAACCCCAGGCCATGAACTAGTATTGATCAGTGGCCTGTTAGGAACCCAGGCTGCACAGGAGGAGGTGACTGGCAAGCAAGTGATTGCAGCTTCATCTGTTATTTATAGCCGTTCCCCCTTGTTCACATTACTGCATTATTGCAATGCAATAATAATAGAAATAAAGTACACAATAAATGTAATGCACTTGAATCATCCTGAAACCATCTCCAAGTCTTGCCCAACCTGGTCCATGGAAAAACTGTCTTCCACATATCCTGTCCCTGGTACTAAAAAGGTTGGAGACCACTGCTGTTTATCCATGAGTCTGATTCTTTTTTAGTACTCACTAATTTGCTGTATTTTTTAGATTCCACATATAAGTGATATTATATAGTATTTTTCTTTGTCTGAGTTATTTCACTTAGTTTAATGCCTTTAGGTCTATCCATGTTACTGCAAAAGGCAAAATTTCACTCCTTATGGCAACAGAATACTACCCAGCCATAAGGAGTGAAATTTTGCCTTTTGCAGTAACATGGATAGACCTGAAAGCATTCAGTTCAGTTCAGTCGCTCAGTCATGTCCGACTCTTTCCGACCCCATGAATCGCAGCTCGCCAGGCCTCCCTGTCCATCACCAACTCCTGGAGTTCACTCAGACTCACGCCCATCGAGCTGGTGATGCCATCTAGCCATCTCATCCTCTATGTCGTTTTTTCAAAAACAGGCAGCAGGCAGAATTTGGTTCTTGCTCTCCTGGTCTTGAGGCAGAGGCAGTCATATTTATTTTCATTGTTTCTTTTTTTTAATTAAAAATCTTTTGAATTTATTTTAATTGGAGGCTAATTACTTTACAATATTGTGGTGGTTTTTGCCACACATTCACATGAATCAGCCACGGGTGTACATGTGTTCCCCATCCTGACCTTCCTTCCCACCTTCCACCCCACCCCATCCCTCAGGGTCATCCCAGTGCACAGGCACTGAGCACCCTGTCTTATACATCGAACCTGGACTGGAGATCTGTTTCACATATGGTAATATACATGTTTCAATGCTATTCTCTCAAATCATCCCACCCTCGCCTTCTCCCACAGAGTCCAAAAGTCTGTTCTTTATATTTGTGTCTCTTTTGCTCTCTCACATACAGGGTTGTCATTACCATCTTTCTGAATTCCATATATATGCATTAATATACTGTACTGGTGTTTTTCTTTCTGACTTACTTAGCTCTGTATATATAATAGGCTCCAGTTTCATCCACCTCATTAGAACTGATTCAAATGCATTCTTTTTAATAGCTGAGTAATATTCCATTCTGTATGTGTACCACACCTTTCTTATCCATTCATCTGCCGATGGACATCCAGGTTGCTTCTATGTCCTGGCTATTGTAAACAGTGCTGTGATGAACACTGGGGTACACGTGTCTCTTTCAATTATGGTTTCCTTGGTGTGTGTGCCCAGCAGTGGGATTGCTGGGTCATGTGACAGTTCTATTTCCAGTTTTTTAAGAAATCTCCACATTGTTCACCATAGTGGCTATACTAGTTTTCATTCCCAGCAACAGTGTAAGAGGGTTTCTTTTTCTCCACACCCTCTCTAGCATTTATTGTTTGTAGACTTTTTGATAGCAGCCATTCTGACCAATGTGAGATGGTACCTCACTGTGGTTTTGATTTGCATTTCTATGATAATAAGTGATGTTGAACATCTTTTCAGGTGTTTGTTAGCCATCTGTATGTCTTCTTTGGAGAAATGTATGTTTAGTTCTTTGGCCCATTTTTTGATCGGGTCGCTTATTTTTCTGGAATTGAGCTGCATGAGCTGCTCGTATATTTTTGAGATTAATTCTTTGTCAGTTGCTTCATTTGCTATTATTTTCTCCCATTCTGAAGGCTGCATTTTCACTTTGCTTATAGTTTCCTTTATTGTGCAAAAGCTTTTAAGTTTAATTAGGTCCCATTTGTTTATTTTTGCTTTTATTTCCATTACTCTGAGAGTTGGGTCATAGAGAATCCTGATATGATTTACATCAGAGAGTGTTTTGCCTATGTTTTCCTCTAGGGGTTTTATAATTTCTGGTCTTACATTTAGATCTTTGATCAATTTTGAGTTTATTTTTGTGTATGGTGTTAGAAAATGTTCTAGTTTCATTCTTTTACAAATGGTTGACCAGTTTTCCCATCACCACTTGTTAAAGAGATTGTCTTATCTCCATTGTATATTCTTGCCTCCTTTGTCAAAGATAAGGTCTCCAGAGGTGCATGGATTTATCTCTGGGCTTTCTATTTTGTTCCATTGATCTATGTTTCTGTCTTTGTGCCAGTACCATACTGTCTTGATGACTGGCTTTGTAGTAGAGCCTGAATCAGGCAGGTTGATTCCTCCAGTTCCATTCTTCTTTCTCAAGATTGCTTTGGCTATTTGAGGTTTTTTTTTTTTGTATTTCCATACAAATTGTGAAATTATTTCTTCTAGTTCTCTGAAAAATATCGTTGGTAGCTTCGTGGGGATTGCATTGAATCTACAGATTGCTTTGGGTAGTATGCTCATTTTCACTATATTAATTCTTCTGATCCATGAACATGGTATATTTCTCCATCTATTTGTGTCATTATTGATTTCTTTCATCAGTGTTTTATAGTTTTCTATATATAGGTCTTTTGTTTCTTTAGGTAGATTTATTCCTAAGTATATTGTCTTTTTCGTTGCAATGGTGAATGGGATTGTTCCCTTAATTTCTTTTTCTGTTTTCTCATTGTTAATGTATAGGAATGCAAGGGATTTCTGTGTGCTAATTTTATATCCTGCAACTTTACTATATTCATTGATTAGCTCTAGTAATTTTCTGGTGGAGTCTTTAGGGTTTTCTATGTAAAGGATCATGTCATCTGCAAACAGTGAGAGTTTTACTTCTTCTGGATTTCTTTTATTTCTTTTTCTTCTCTGATTACTGTGGCTAAAACTTCCAAAACTATGTCGAATAGTAGTGGTGAGAGTGGGCACCCTTGTCTTGTTCCCGACTTTAGGGGAAATACTTTCAATTTTTCAGCATTGAGAATAATGTTTGCTGTGGATTTATCATATATGGCCTTTATTATGTTGAGGTATGTTCCTTATATGCCTGCTTTCTGGAGGGTTTTTATCATAAATGGATGTTGAATTTTGTCAAAGGCTTTCTCTGCATCTATTGAGATAATCATATGGTTTTTATCTTTCAATTTGTTAGTGTGGTGTATCATTGTTTCTTCTGATATTACTTCTGTATTTCTAAATAAAACTTGCAAAGTAAAAAAAAATTAAAAATAAAGAGCAAAAAAGAAAACCTTCTATACAGCTATTCTCTAGTCATTTTAGTTTTCAGTAGTATTTACCTACTTTGTATTATGAGATAATGTTTTCATCCTTTAACAGTTCTGCTACAAAACATAAGCACTTCTCCTTGTCCACATATTTATGTCATCTTTTGGTTAAAATAATATTCAATCTTTTATTATGAGTATGTAGCTAGGACTACCCTGGTGGCTCGGATGGTAAAGCATCTGCCTACGATGTAGGAGACCTGGGTTCAATCCCTGAGTTGGGAAGATCCTCTAGAGAAGGAAATGGCAACCCACCCCAATACTTTTGCCTAGAAAACCCCATGGACAAAGGAGCATAGTAGTCTACAGTACATGGGGTTGCAAAGAGTCAGACACAACTGAGCTTTCACTTCCAACTATTAATTCAGATGAGTCTTGTCATATATGATTAAAATTTTCTGTTCTGCAACAATTCCATCTGCCTCTGGCCTTTTGCTAATAATTATTTCTTATTTCTCTGTTAAATTGGTATTTAATGCACCTTTTGCAAATCGTTTCTGTCCCCCCTCCCCAACCGCCATCATATCTTCACTTGGCTACTTTGGTCTCTGTTTCTATTGATGTCTTTCATCAGTAAAAGATTGCCATTAAATTTTGAAATAGAGGTTCTAAATACATGTTTGGACTATGCTGATCTATTTCCTTGGGGGAATCGCCCATGCTAATATTTGTATATCCTTTATCTTTGATTGAGTTAATTTTCCCACAGAATATATTTTTTTAAACCACTGTCTATAGAGATAAGCTTGACTTTCAGTATTCTGGAATTTGAATCTGGAATCTCTTCCACCTCTCCAGAGAATGAGCCTCTAGTTTCCTGTCATGATGGATGAAGAGTGACTTGGGTGTTGATGTGAGGGAAGGAATTTGGGACTTAAGTTTTCTTTACAAGGACTATGAATCAAGCTCAGACTGGCATCCCAAGTACTTCCAGTGTTTTCCATTTCTGAGATTCTTTGGTATAAGTTGTTTTCTGTTTGTTTCTTAACTCTTTAAGTTAGGTACTTGGCACTCTCTTTTTTAATCTTTCTTCCTTTCTAGTATAGACACATAGGGCTAAAATTTAATTTCTCTGTATATATATTTTTTCTGTGTGATACTGCTCTGCTATATAGTGCTGAATCAATCATCCAAGGTTAAATACTTTGTACTTGCTCTCATTATTTCTTCTTTGATACATAAAAAACTAAGAAGAGTATATAAGAATTTCAAAATGTTTGCGAGTTTTGGGTCAACTCTTTTTTGTACCGGATTTATGATTTTATCACTGGATAGTAGGAAGTTGTGATTAGAAGAATATGAATTCTTTGATATTTGTTGAGATTTGTTTTGTGATGATATGTATGTACTTAATCTTTTACAAATATCTCTTATTACTTGAAAAAAAGTTTATTCTCTAATTGTGTATGTGGAAAGTTTTATAGATTTTAATAAGTGATCTTTCAATATTAGTTGCTCAGTCATGCCCAACTCTTTGCAACCCCTTAGACTGTAGCCAGCCAGGCTCCTCTATTCATGAAATTTTCCAGGCAAGAATACTGGAGTGGGTTGCCAATTCCTTCTCCAAGGGAATCTTCCTGACCCAGGAATTTAACCCTATTCTTCCACATTTCAGGCAGATTATTTACCATCTGAGCCACCAGGGAAGCTGGAGCTTATCAAATTGGAAGGTATTGGTTGTCTATAGCCTTTAAAATTTTTGGTTATTTACAGTATCAATTACTGAGATTAATCATTGTTGCTCCGTCAGTTTTTACTTGTGGTGTTGTCAATTTTTTATTGTATAGATTTTATGCTCTTATTCAGTTCAGTTCAGTTCATTTGAGTTCCTCAGTCGTGTCCGACTCTTTGCAAATCCATGAATTGCAGCACGCCAGGCCTCCCTGTCCATCACCAACTCCCGGAGTTCACTCAAACTCATGTCCATCAGTCAGTGATGCCATCCAGCCATCTCATCCTTTGTCATCCCCTTCTCCTCCTGCCCCAATCCCTCCCAGCATCAGAGTCTTTTCCAATGAGTCAACTCTTCGCATGAGGTGGCCAAAGTACTGGAGTTTCAGCTTTAGCATCATTCCTTCCAAAGAACACCCAGGGTTGATCTCCTTCAGAATGGACTAGTTGAATCTCCTTGCAGTTCAAAGGACTCTCAAGAGTCTTCTCCAACACCACAGTTCAAAAGCATCAATTCTTCGGTGCTCAGCTTTCTTCACAGTCCAACTCTCACATCCATACATGACCACAGGAAAAACCATAGCCTTGACTAGACGGAACTTTGTTGGCAAAGTAATGTCTCTGCTTTTGAATATGCTATCTAGGTTGGTCATAACTTTCCTTCCAAGGAGTAAGTGTCTTTTAATTTCATGGCTGCAATCACCATCTGCAGTGATTTTGGAGGCCAGAAAAATAAAGTCTGACCCTGTTTCCACTGTTTCCCCATCTAATTTCCCATGAAGTGATGGGACCAGATGCCATGATCTTTGTTTTCTGAATGTTGAGCTTTAAGCCAACTTTTGCACTCTCCTCTTTCACTTTCATCAAGAGGCTTTTTAGTTCCTCTTCATTTTCTGCCATAAGGGTGGTGTCATCTACATATCTGAAGTTATTGATCTTTAGCCCAGCAATCTTGATTCCAGCTTGTGCTTCTTCCAGCCCAGCATTTCTCATGATGTACTCTGCATATAACTTAAATAAGCAGGGTGACAGTATACAACCTTGACCTACTCCTTTTCCTATCTGGAACCAGTCTGTTGTTCCATGTCCAGTTCTGACTGTTGCTTCCTGACCTGCATATAGGTTTCTCAAGAGGCAGGTCAGCTTTTATTAGGTGCATACAAATTTAAAGTTGATCTTCTTGTAGAATATTTGCTTTTATATGGTGATTATATCCTTAATTTTACATTTTTCCTCAATATGTTTTGAGGAAAAATCAATATCTCATACTACCATAACTCTAACAACTTTCTTTTAGTGTTTTCATGTTATATCTTTTATATCTTTTTCTAGGTTTTCAATTTCAAAATTTTGTGCCTTTATTTCTTACGCTTGTCTCTGGGAAAGATGATAAGTGTAGATTTTTCTAACCGGATTTTTAACAAATAAATTTGTCAGTTTTCAATGTCTGTGATTATAGATATTTAGAATTACTTTTACTATCATTTTAAGCTTTCAATAATGTTTCTCTTTTCTTTTTATTCCCTATAATGTCTTCTATTATGTTTGTCATGCTATCTTTATTCTCTCTTTTTTTAAAAAAAAACTCATTTGGAATTTATTAATCCTGTTTCTTTTATTGTAATGAGTACTCTTGATTGTCACATTCTTGTTTAAAATAATTAAATTAATTAGGGCTTTCCTGGTGGTTCAGATCATAACGAATCTGCCTGCAATGCAGGAAACCTCTGTTTAATCCCTGGGTCAGGAAGATCCCTTGGAGAAAGTAATGACTACCCATTCCAGTATTCTTGTCTGGAAAATTCCATCGACAGAGAAGCCTGATGTGCTATAGTCCATGGGGTCTCAGAGAGTCAGACACAGGACTGAGTGACTGACACGTTCACTTTCATTAAGTTAATTGGCTTCCCTATCCTCCTTTGAAATCATAGAAAGACCTTATAATACTTAACTCTGATTTTGCCTCTCTCCATTTCACCAACATCTACTTTACTAACCAGTGTTTTGGGCAAAATTTTTAACAGCTCTAAAAATTAATCTTGTTATAGTTTTAGTCAGTTCTTATTTATATTTACTTGTTTCTCTGCCCAATGTTGCTTCTTGCCATTGTTACCTTTTGTGGTCAATTTCTTCTTCTGAAATTAGTCTTTTAGTAGCTCCTTCACTGAAATCTGAAATTGCTAAACTTCTCAGGCTTTGTTTGAAAATTTATTATACCCTTTTTCTTGGGTGATGTTATTCCATTGTTTTCTGATTTTTCGTGTTGCTGGTATTAAATTTCCTTAAGTTTAACTTTTGTTCCTTTGTACGTAATTCCTTTTATTAGTTTTGAAAACATGCTCTTCATTTTGGTGTTTTGCATTCAATAGTTTCACTATGATGTGTCTATATCTAGATTTTAAAACATCTTACTTTGGATGGACTTGTGATTCCTAAATCTGAATATTCCTCTGTTTCATCAGTTCTCGAATATATTCAGTCTTTTCTTGGTGGATTTTTCCTCTCCCAATTTCTCTTGTCTCTCTTTCTAGAACTCTTATCAGATACATATTTTTATTTATCCCTTCTGTGTCTCTTTTTGTATTTTCTATCTTGTTAATTCTCACTGTTGAATTTTGAAAATTTTATCCATTCTGCATCTTAACCTGTCTACTGAATTTTTTATCTTTTATAATTTCTAAAAACACTTTATAATTTTTTTCTAGACTATTTCTGGCATTAAAAAAAAAAACTTACTGTGTTTTGTTCTGTTCTCATGTATTTGGACATTCTTTTATTTTTTTAATCACTTAAAAAGTACTTTCTCTATAGTTCACCAGATAGTTTTATGACTGATGCTCCTTGTTGTCTAATTCAGTTGTCTATTTCTCTGACTGATTCTCACTTTTAGTGTGGATTGTTTTCTTTTATGTTTTATACATATATGTGAAAGGTTGGCCTCTTTAGGGCTTCATTATGGAAATTCTGTGTGCCTAGGCTGAAAATGTGTGCATTCAAATCAAAAGTATTCTTTTATTGCTTGAACCTGGTGCTCCAGGGATATATTCCTATAACGAAGTGAAAGTGAAAGTTGCTCAGTCCGGTCCGACTCTTTGCAACCCCATGAACTATACAGTCCATGGAATTCTCCAGGACAGAATATTGCAGTGGGTAGCCTTTCCCTTCAGGGGATCTTCCCAACCCAGGAATCCAACTGGGGTCTCCTGCATTGCAGGTGTATTCTTTACCAACTGAGCTATCAGGGAAGCCCTGTAACAAAATTTATTGTAAATGTTTGGCCTGGATTCTTAAGTGCTCAGTTTTGCTGGACTCTTTGCAACACCACTGGACTGTAGCCTCAGGCTCCTCTGTCCATGGGATTTTTCAGGCAAGAATACTGCAGTGGGTTGCTATTTCCTTCTCCAGGGGATCTTTCTGATTCAGGGATCAAACTTGTGGCTCCTGCATCTCCTGCTTGGTAGGTGGAGATTTTACCACTGAATCCACCAAGGGATTCAGGGAAGCCCCAATTCTTAAGCAGGTGGTGTAAATTCAAACTGAAAACTAAAAGTGTTCTGGCCCATGTTTTAAAATTATTTTCTACCCCAAGATCTAGGAATAGATACACATGTATCTTTGTCATCTCCCATTGTTAGTGAATGATTTCTTTCTAGATCACAATTCCACTAATACTACATCATTTTGAGGGTCCTATATTTGTGAAAGCATCTCATGCCAGATGCTTCCCATCTCAAGAAGGCTTCCCTGCTGGCTCAGACAGTAGAGTCTGCCTGCCGTGCGGGAGACTAGTGGTGACCCACTCCAGTATTCTTGTCTGGAAAATCCCATGGGTGGAGGAGTTTGGCAGGCTACAGTCCATGGGGTCTCAAAGAGTCAGACACGACTGAGTGACTTCACTTTCACTTTCACTCACGTCAGCCTTCCTCAAACAGATTCAGAGTCTCTTTTACTATCCTTGCATAGATTAAAAAAAAAAAATCTAAGTTCTTAGATACCAAGACCAATAATCTGCCTTCTGTACATCTATTTTTCTAGCATCTGTGGATTTATTTTTATTCATTAGGAGCTCTTCATGTAAATAATGTTCTTAAATATCTTATAGTTTCTGGCAGTTTGTGGAAGGTTATCCAGAGCTGTATTAACATTTAAACATATAGGGAAGATGATACCTATGCAGAATGTTGTAATGCCTGGGAATGTTTATAGGATGACCATATAAAGCTTGATTTAAAAAAATTAACACAAAATTTTAAAATAAAACAACAAAAAAACTACACAGAGGAAATCAAATCCTATTTTTTTTAATCTCCAAATTTTTAATTGAAATACTTTAGCTTTTGTCCATTGAACTTTCCATTTTTGTATGAAGTTTTGATTTCTGAAATGAATATATGAAATTCCTGATCAAGACTTAACTTTAATGAGAAACTCTTTAGTATCTAATAGTTCTCCTTTTTTCACTTATAATTGAAATATTGAAATTTCTTATAAAAATCAAATGATGTTAAAATCTAATCAAACCTTCAATATTATACTGATTTAAGGCTTTTTTGGTGGCTGAGTGGTAAAGAATCTGCCTGCAATGCAGGAGACTCGAATTCCATCCCTGGTTTGGGAGGATCTCCCGGAGAAGGGACTGGCAATCCACTCCAGTATTCTTGCCTGGAGAATTCCATGGACAGAGGAGTTTGGGCAGCCCATGGGACTGCAATAAGTTGGGCACGACTTAGCTATTAAACAAGAAAAAAGTAATAAAATGTTTTAAAATAATTATGACTCTCTAATTTGTAGAATATTCAAGCCTATTTAGAATAGTCGTTGAGACAGCTTAGACACCAATAAGTGGAAAATTTACTCTTGATTGGGCAAAGTATTGGATATATGGGAAGAAAAAGAATTGAAGCCACTGTCTGGGACTGCATGCAGGCGCCTTACTACACCATCAGCAACACTGCACCACTCCTTGGCTTATACCTGGGGTGGAGTTCTTGTATTCTTCCATAGCACCATGAGCCCCTTAGTCATGATGGGCAGAGCTCCAGGCCTCACACAAGACTACCTTGAGAGCTCGTGCTACAGGTCACCATTTGTAAAGCTTCAGTTTAGAGCTGCTGCTGCTGCTGCTGCTAAGACGCTTCAGTCGTGTCCGACTCTGTGCAACCCCATAGACGGCAGCCCACCAGGCCCCCCGGTCCCTGAGATTCTCCAGGCAAGAACACTGGAGTGGGTTGCCATTTCCTTCTCCAATGCATGAAAGTGAGAAGTGAAAGTGAAGTTGCTCAGTTATGTCTGACTCTTAGCATCCCCATGGACTGCAGCCTACCAGGCTCCTCCGTCCATGGGATTTTCCAGGCAAGAGTACTGGAGTAGGGTGCCATTGCCTTCTCCAGTATCCTATTACTAAAACAAGAAGCCTGGGTTAAATTTTTTAATATAGAAAAAGAAATAATGGAGAAATAATGGAAGGAAGGATGGGGAGGGGGGGAAGAAGGAAAGAGAGAAGGAAGGAAGCTGTAAAAAACTGAAAGATCTAGTTTTGTTGAAGATAAGGAAGGAAGTTCGATAAATATCAAATTCTTATTCTTATCTACATGTAATGTGCCAGTTGATTACTTATATAATCTCACAGATTCTTATAACAACTTTGTTAGAATGGTATTATCATCTCAATCCCAGATTGATTTTTAAAACAGTATCAAAAATGAGTAATTATCTTGCCCAAGTTCACAAAACCAGTGAGGAACTAGGTTTCAGTCTCAGATATATCTATCTGGAAAGTCCAAGATCTTATTCTCTTGAGTCAATGGACTTGGTTCAAATTCTAACTCTACTACAGACTACTATTAATTTTAAGTTACTTATTCTTGATACCACTTGCCTCAACCAAAGAGATAATAAATTGTCACTGTCTCAAAAAATTCTTTATATTCTCAAAATAAGTGAGCTAATACATCAGTTATCAGCTTTAGGATGAAAAGTGGAAGTGAAAGTTAGTCACTCAATTGTGTCCAACTCTTTGTGATCCCATGGCCTGTAGCCCACCAGTCTCCTCTGTCCATGGAATTCTCGAAGGCAAGAATTCTGGAGTGGGCTGCTATTTCCTTCTCCAGGGGATCTTCCCAATCCAGGGATCAAACCCAGATCACCCACATTGCAGGTAGACTCTTTACCAACTGAGCCACCAGGGAAGCTTAGGATGAGGTCCATAGGATGAGGTCCATGCATCTCTAGTAGCTTAAAAACTGTCCAGGTGATTTTGGCGCTAGTGGTAAAGAACCCACCTGCCAATGCAATTAGATGTAAGAGATGTGGATTTGATCTCTGGGTCAGGAAGATCCCCTGGAGAAGGGCATGGCAACCCACTCCAGTATTCTTGCCTGGAGAATCCCATGAACAGAGACTGGCAGGCTGTGGTCCATAGGGTCACACAGAATCAGACACAACTGAAGTGATTTAGCATGACTTAGCAAGCACAGGTTAGAATTAGGTGCATAAAAAGTCTCAGAAGTTGTTAGTTATTATTATAGTTGTTACTGTTATCATTACCTCGTAGATGTAGTTTTGTCCAATGTATTTTGAGTAAGTAACTGCCAAATAACTAGAAAATACGGAAGCCAAGATTTCCTGCACTGCTTGCTTCCAGATACCTTTGATTCTCACATGCTGCCTTGCTAAATAACCTACAAAACATTTTCAAAAATGCACAGGTAGAATACACAAAAATAATTTCAAAATTGATTAAAGACTGTGAGACCAGACACCATAAAACTCCTAGAGGAAAACATGGGCAGAATATTCTCTGACATAAATTGTAGTAATTTTTTATCCATCTCCCAGAATAATGGAAATAAAAACAAAAATAAACAAATGGGACTTACTTAAACTCAAAAGCTTTTTCACCCTAAAGGAAAGAATAAACAAAACAGAAAGACAACCATAGATTGGAAGAAAATATTTGCAAATGATGTGATTGGCAAGAGATTAGTCTACAAAATTTACAAACTGCTTATGATGCTTAACAGCATCAAAACAAATAACTCAATCAAAAAACAAGCAGAACACTTACCTAAATAGGCATTTCTTCAAGGAAGATATACAGATGGACAAGAGACACTTGAAAAGATATTCAACATCACTAATTATTAGAGAAATGAAAATCAAAACTATAGTGAGATACCATCTCACACCACTCAGAATGGCTATGATAAAAACAATCCACAAACCATAAAGGCTGGAGAGGGTGTGACGAGAAGAGAACCCTCCAACACTGTTGGTAGGAATGTAAACTGGTACAGTGACTACTATAGTTTTTTTTTTTTTTTTTCCTTAAAAACTCAAAATAGAGCTACCATATGACCTTACAATCCCACTCCTGGGCATTTATCTGGGAAAAAAACAGGATGAAAAGATACAGGCATCCCAATGTTCATTACACCACTGTTTGCAAGAGCAAAGACATGGAAGCCACCTAAATGTCCATCAACAGAGGAAAGGCTAAAGAAGATGTGGTACATATATACGGTGGAATATTACCCAGCCATTAAAAAGAACAAAATAATGCCATTGCAGCAACATGGATGGACTTGGAGAGTGTTATACAGAGTGAAGTAAGTCAGATAAGGAAGGAGAAATACTCTATGACATCCCTTTTATGTGGGATCTGAAAAGAAATGATGAACTTACAAAATAGAAAATGACTCAGAGACTTAGAGAATGATTTTATGGTTGCCAAGGGAAAGAATGGGGGAAGGGATAGTTATGGAGTTTGGGGTGGACATGTACACACTGCTGACCTACTGTATAGCATAGTGAACTCCGCTCAATGTTATGTGGCAGCCTAAATGAGAGGGGAGTTTGGATAGAAATGAATGCATGTATATGTATGGCTGAGTTCCTTTGCTAATCACCTGAAACTATCATGGCATTATTTATTAATCAACTATACCCCAATGCAAAATGAAAATGTTTAAAAAAAATTTTTAAAATGCATGGCTGAAGAATCATAAAAGAATGCGTTCACGAATTCCCTGGTGGTCCAGTGGTTAGGACTTGACATTTTCATTGCTGGGACCCGAGTTGGATTCCTGGTTGAGAAACTAAGATCCTACAGACATGCAGCCAAAAGAAAGAAAGAAAGATTGTTTTCTTTCTGCATTTGGTATCATAGAGAAAGTATATTTATTGTCTAGACACTTAGGATTTAAGTTCTAGCTCTACCAATTAATAGTTCTGGGATCTGGGAGTGGAGGTGTAGTTACCCTTTGTTAGATTCAGTTTCCTCATGTCTAAAGTTAGTCTAAAATAAACAATTTTATGAATAGAGAAGCTAAATAATATAGTATATTTTATATATTTGGGGAAGAGTTTTTGGCAAGTAGTAGGATATGAATGATCAATAAATATTCCACTTTTTCAATTTTTTATTCCAACTTCACATATACACATTCTTTCTGTATTAGATCTCCTCTTGCATTTAGCATTAGTCTAGATCCTAAAAGTACCTCATGGCTCCCAAATTCATTGGAAATGAATCTGACATCTGGAATTTCAGAAGAAAAAAGGGGGATTAAGCACTGTGAAGGTTCAAAGGCCATTTGTCCCCCTTGATAGTGATTTTCTTAAATCAAACAGTAGCCAAGACCCTAGGAGAAATAATTGAACTGACAACAGGCAGGTCTGGTTTATTAATAATGGAATAGCTTTGGACATTCTTGATGACTTAACGTAATGACAGAAAAGAGGTTGGAAACTGAAATGCCTAGAGAGAGGGTCAATGGCTAGGTCTCTGAGGAGAAAGGAAAACATGAGTTATTCCTAAGACCTTATTTCATAGAACAAAGCATTTTATGGTAGTCCCAAATATGAATCCAGAGGAAATGGTTCTATTTTATTTTTAAATGAAAACAAGTTTTAAAGGCTTCAAAAATTGCCCACTATATTTATATTTATTTTTGCCCTTATTTTGGAAAACAGACTTGATTGGAGTTATGAAATTGGAACCTTAGCAAATAACTTAGAGATCTTGGCTGTCTTAACTCTTTTATTCCTTGAGTTTAGATATCAGTTCTCCATCTGTTAATTGCACAACTTAAGACAGGTTAATTAACATCACTGAACCTCAATTTCCACATCTATAAAATGGAGATGTTTATATTTTAATATAATTGTAAGAGAATATAAAAAAAAATAAGTGTATACAATTTCTGGCACTTGACATTAATACCTCACACAATAAATTTTTATTCAGTAAATTAATACATGATTTTTGATGCTTCTGTTTTTCACTGCCTTTGGACAGAAAGGCCAGCCTATGGTAACCTCTTGAAAGCCTTTCATTTTCTCTAACTATTCAGGCTGCTCTTGCCCTGATCCTCATCCTTTTTCCTTTGGACTATTTCAGTGGTCATTTAATGTCTTTTAACCCCAATTCTCTTTTCTTTCCCCATCTGTCTTCCTCACTTGTGATAAAGTGGTTTATTAAAACAAAGACTTGATTTCTTTTAAGTCTACTAGACTTCTGGAAGGGTTTTAGTCATCTAAAACATTCCATGCCCCCAAGGTAAAGGTCCAGGGAAGGAAGGAACTCACCTATGTGTCTGTGCTCCTATAAACTGATACTATGATCAGGATTGAGCCCAGTAGTCTTCGCCCCTAGCAGAAGATAACAAAAAGGGAGAAAACATATATTCTGTAGTTGTAGTCAAAGGGGTGCTGAGCAGCTACAGAAGTTTTTAAATTCAATTTTTCACTAAGTTATTATCTTTAGTTTTGTTGAACTTCAAATGCACCACTGTTATTATAATGATATTATTCATTTCCACGGAAATTCTAGGTGAGCCTAGAGAAAAGGCATAATTAATAAAATAACTAAAACTTATATAGCATTCACTATGTACCAAGCAAAGTTCCAAGCACTGTACATTAAATCATTTCTCATCAGTAACCCTAGGTACCATTATCATCCCAATTTTTCAGATGAGGAAACTGAGGCAAAGAAAGATTTAGTAGCTTGGCAAGGTCACAGACTGAGAGTGGTAGAGTGAGATTAAAACTAAGCCTTCCAGATTCCAGAGTCTGTGTTCTTGATTACGATGCTGCTGCTGCTGCTGCTAAGTCACTTCAGTCGTGTCCGACTCTGTGTGACCCCATAGATGGTAGCCCACCAGGCTCCCCCGTCCCTGGGATTCTCCAGGCAAGAACACTGGAGTGGGTTGCCATTTCCTTCTCCAATGCATGAAAGTGAGAAGTGAAAGTGAAGTCGCTCAGTCGTGTCCGACTCAGCGACCCCATGGACTGCAGCCCACCAGGCTCCTCCGTCCATGGGATTTTCCAGGCAAGAGTACTGGAGTGGGGTGCCATTGCCTTCTCCGTGATTACGATGCTAAGCTAGCAAAAACACTGAATTTCTATGAATATCATTTATTCTCACTATGGTTGGTAGCTAGTCCATATGGTTTCCCTTAACCCTGCTTTTTATTTACAGTTCTAATTATCAGAAAGGGGCAACCTGAATAGCACAGTCTTCTGATAAACTTTTCCCTCTTTCTTTCTCAGAGAGTAATTTTCAACATTGTTAACTTCAGCAAAACTAAAAGTCTTTATAGAGATGGGATGGCCCCTATGGTGAAATCTACCAGCAGACCAAAATGGTAAGTGACCCACAGAATGGACCTCCTTTTGATTGGAGAATGCGACTCAGGGCTCCAATTTATCTGCTCTCCTGGCTCTAAGAAGAGTTCAATGAGTTTCTGCATGTTCATTGTCTGGGCTCTAGGCACTGCTCTTTGAGAATGTTGGAAAAGAAAACATGGTTTCCATGTTTGGAATTATTAGCATTCTCTTTTGAGATAATGTACAGTCTGTTATTTGATAAGATAAACTTCCTGTCTTATTTGGCTTTTATCATGACATCTTTGGAAGCATAAAGCTGACTCTGTTTTTGTTTTTTCTTTTCTAACCTGGGCAGAGATATTGTACATTAACCTGGGAGGATATTGGGAGTTACAGTTTTGCAGAGTTCCCTTGTTTTGCTTGTTTGTTGTGGTTTCTTCATATAGATATGGTGCGAATATTTCTGGATGCTAAAGTTCTATTTGTCCCATTTCTATAGTGTAGCTGGGGACAGTTGGATAGGATTACTTAACAACAGTAATGATGATGATGATGATGTTAATAATAACTACTGCCACTTACTGAGAAAATCTGTTCTTTATCAGATGCTTTATATTTGATGTTACTATTCTCACAACAAGCAAGGGAGATTATTTTAAAGATCCGTATATTACAGATGAAGACACTGGAGCTAGGATAGGTTAAGTACTTTCTCATGACCATAAATGCTAAGGGGAAGAGCCTGTGTTATTGTTATTATCCCCCCATTGCCATTCAAACTGATTACTTTATTCATCCATTTATTCATTCAACACTGATTGAGTGCACCAAAATGAGAGTTTTTAAAGCCAGAAACCAAGTGTTATTCACCTATCACACAGTAGGTGTTAAGTGAATGCTTGTTGAGCTGAACTGAATTCATGATGAGAATTTACATGTAAAGTGCCTGACACTTGCGAAGTACTCAATAAATGTCATCTGTTATTAATAGTATTTTGTAGAATACTCTACAAATGCAAGGAATTGTTAATATTATTCTAGCTTTGATCCCTGTTCAAATTTTAATGACTAGTGAGAAGATCATCTCCAAATGTCTATATTTATAGAAAGCTAGCTATTCATAAATATTGAATTGTGCTTTTATCTAGAAATGATACTTGGCAATTTTCTATAAATGCTGGGCTGAGAAACTCAGGTTTGTAAAAGTGTAGGCATTTGATGATAATAATCAAAGCTGTTTATTATAGGTAAAAATATCTTCCTGGGCTTTTTTTTTTTTTTTTCTTTTCACTTTACTAAGTAAAATTAACTATACTGCTGTTTCTCAGTTTTCTTTCAACATTGGGATCTGAACAGGAGGCAGACCTTTGCTGTGAGTTTCTGAATTCAGCCTGAGTGGATAATAACAAAACACTTCTTTCTGTTAATAGTCATATATGTAGATGTGTGCTTCAAATCTTGTCAACAAAGCATATCACTGTTGTTCTGCTCACGGGGACCTTAAAATAACATCGTACTTCTTTTATGAGACTGTGTTGAAATCTTACATAGCAGTAGTAAGAACCATTTGGTTTCCTCAAGTGTTCAGTTCTGGAGTCTTTTTATTGCTTTTGAAAACCTTTCTGCCTTAATTATTTCATTTTGTTTTGTTTCTCATGCACTACCATTTGGGTCCTCTCTTTTAGGGCTCTTGACAAGATTTTGAAATATTAATGACTCTATATTTATATTATAATGTCTTAGAATTAAGTCAGCATTCTCATCCAGTGTTGGCAGGCTCTGAGCAGAACCCGCTATGGGGTCACTGCACTTCTCTACGGTCTAAAGAGGTTTAAAGTTTCAGAACCAAATTTGTTGTAGTTGAAGCCAATAAGGTACAAGGTACCAGAATAAGTCAAGTCGTTGACATGTTTAATCTCTCAGAGAGATTTTTACTTTTCTATTCCTAGACATTGAATGGGAAGCTTTTCATCTTCTTTCACACTATCCTTTCTTCAAACAAGATATTTGGAGATTTATTTAGCTAATAGGACTTTATTGAACACCTTAATGTTCCATGTGCTATAGATATAGATACTGGGAATATACTGTATGAATATGATAGAAAACAATCTGTTCCAAAAGGGAAATTTCACATTAGAATTTTATTAACTGATCTCTGTAGGCCATGATTATTACCCTTCTTTCTACTGCTTTGTTCTGAAGATCCTTGCTGTCCCTTTGGTGCTTTCGGCCTAGGACTTTCTTCTGCTTCTTGTGTTTATTACTGGTACCAGAACCTATTTTCCAGTAACCATCATCCTAAATGTTCCCAGAGTAACATAAATAAATGTGTGTGACTGTTTGGCTCTCAGATTATTAGATTTTACTGGTGCTATGGAGTTGGTAGCCCGCCAGGCACCTCTGTCCATGGTGGGATTCTCCAGGCAAGAATACTTGAGTGGGCTGTCATGCCCTCCTCCAGGGAATCTTCTTGACCCAAGGATTGAACCTGTATCTACTGCTTAGCAGGCAGATTCTTTACCAATGAGCCACCTAAGAAGTCCCTATGGGCATTGTGCATGCTAACTCACTAAAGTCGTGTCCAACTCTTTGGGACCTTATAGACTGTAGTCTGCCAGGCTTCTTGGTTCATGAGATTCTCAAGGAAGAATACTGGAATGGGTTGCTATGCCCTCTTCCTAGGGATCTTCTAGACCTAGGAGTTGAACCTGACTCTTATGTCTCTGGCATTGGCAGGCAGATTCTTTACCACTAGCACCACCTGGGAAGCCCCTATGGGCTTTACCTAATTTAATATTATAAGCCAGCCTTGAAAATATCCCTACTTCATGACAAACATTAGAAACCCTAAATTTTCTGGATGAAATATATACCAAATTGAGAAAACAAACTTTCTTCACATTTTCAAGGTGAAATAAGCTTTCCTCTTCACCTGGCACAGAGGTCTGTAATTGATTCTAAGCAAAGATACCTTCAGGACTTAGCATGAATCTGCTAATCAATTAACTGTGGAAAGTAAATGAGCAAAAGAAGCAACTAAAAAGCCATTATGCAGATAAACATATGACCTCTCAAGGCCCTTGAGGATGTAAAAATCAGCATAACTAGCAGAAAAATGGAGAAGCTGAAAGATTTAGAAGTTTTCTGCCTATTTTAGTTCATTCTATTTCTGTTTACATATTGTACTTCTAAGGATTGTTGGTTGTTAGTGGAGGTGATAGAATTCCAGCTGAGTTTTTTCAAATCCTAAAAGATGATGCTATGAAAGTGCTCCACTCAATATGCCAGCAAATATGGAAAAGTAAGCAGTGGCCACAGGACTGGAAAAGGTCAGCTTTCATTTCAACCCCAAAGAAAGGAAATGCCAAAAAATGTTCAAACTACTGCACAATTGCACTCATCTCACACTCTAGCATAGTAATGCTCACAATTCTCCAAGCTATGTGAACAGTATGTGAATTCAACAGTATGTGAACCGAGAACTTCCAGATGTTCAAGCTGGATTTAGAAAAGGCAGAGGAACAAGAGATCAAATTGCCAATATCTGTAGGATCATTAAAAAATCAAGAGCGCTTTAGAAAAACATCTACTTCTGCTTCATTGACTATGTCAAACGCTTTGATTGTGTATATCAGAGCAAACTGTGGAAAATTCTTCAAGAGACAGGAACACAAGACTGGAAGCTGCTGGCTTACCTGGCTCCTGAGAAATCTGTATGCAGGTCAGGAAGCAACAGTTAGAACCGGACATGGAACAACAGACCGGTTCCAAATTGGGAAAGGAGTATGTCAAGGCTGTATATTGTCACTCTGCTTATTTTACTTACATGCAGAGTACATCCAGAGAAGACAATGGCACCCCACTCCCGTACTCTTGCCTGGAAAATCCCATGGGCGGAGGAGCCTGGTAGGCTGCAGTCCATGAGGTCGCTAAGAGTCAGACATGACTGAGCAACTTCAATTTCACTTTTCACTTACATGCGTTGGAGAAGGAAATGGCAGCCCACTCCAGTGTTCTTGCCTGGAGAATCCCAGGGATGGGGGAGCCTGGTGGGCTGCGGTCTATGGAATCACACAGAGTCGGACACGACTGAAATGACTTAGCAGTAGCAGCAGCAGAGTACATCATGCAAAATGCCACTCTAGATGAAACACAAGCTGGAATCAAGATTGCCGGGAGAAATATCAATAACCTCAGATATGCAGATGACACCACCCTTATGGCAGAAACTGAAGAGGAACTAAAGAGCCTCTTGATGAAAGTGAAAGAGGAGAGTGAAAAAGCTGGCTTAAAACTCAACAGTCAAAAACGAAAGATCATGGCATCTGATCCCATTACTTCATGGCAAGTTGATAGGGAAACAACGAAAGCAATGACAGTCTTTATTTTCTTGGGCTCCAAAATTGTGCAGATGGTGACTGCAGCCAAGAAATTAAAAGACATTGGCTCCTTGGAAGAAAAGCTATGACCAATCTAGACAGTATATTAAAAAACAGAGGCATCACTTTGCCGATAAAGGTCTGTCTAGTCAAAGCTATGTTTTTTTCCAACAGTTGTATATGATTGTGGAGTTGGACCTTAAAGAAAATTGAGTGCTAAAGAATTATGCTTTTGAATTCCGGTGTTGGAGAAGACTCTTGAGAGACCCTTGGACTGCAAGAAGATCAAACCAGTCAATCCTAAAAGAGTTCAGTCCTGAATATTCATTGAAAGGACTGATACTGAAGCTGAAGCTCCAATCCTTTGGCCACCTGCTACAAAGAATTGACTCACTGGAAAAAACTCTGATTCTGGAAAAGATTGAAGGCAGGAGGAGAATGGGATGACAGAAGATGAGATGTTTGGATGGCATCACTGACTTGATGGACATGAGTTTAAGCAAGTTCCGAAAGTTGGGGACACCAGAGAAGCCTGGAGTACTGCATTCCATGGGGTCACAAAGAGTTGGACATGACTGAGCAACTGATCTGACTGAATGACTGAGGACTCTATAGCATCACATTTTTTCAACCATAACTGATTAATATTTTTTACTATTGTCAAATGCTGAAATTTCTATGTGCTGGAAGCTGCTGGAAACCAGCATTAAAAAACAGCCAATATCTGTATCCTAACCTATGAAGAAACTAAACCTAAGATGTTTTCACAGCTTGTGATTGGTAACACTAGTCAGAGATCTCAGGACTCCATCTTTACTGTTTCTTGAATTTTCCATGCATGGGAAGGTTGGATGAGAGGGCACAGAGTCAGGGAGTAACATGAAGCTCTGTGCTGCTGCTGCTGCTGCTAAGTCGCTTCAGTCGTGTCCGACTCTGTGCAACCCCATAGACGGCAGCCCACCAGGCTCCCCCGTCCCTGGGATTCTCCAGGCAAGAACACTAGAAGTGGGTTGCCATTTCTTTCTCCAATGCATGAAAGTGAGAAGTGAAAGTGAAGTCGCTCAGTCATGTCTGACTCTTAGCGACCCCATGGACTGCAGCCTACGAGGCTCCTCCGCCCATGGAATTTTCCAGGCAAGGGTACTGGAGTGGGGTGCCATTGCCTTCGGCCTTTGGTAAATCTGAAATAGCTTCTCTGATTGACTTGTCCATTGTAGCAGATTGAGGAAATTGGACTTAATCTTAGAGGTAGCTTTCATATAACACACTTTTATTGAGCATCTAACTGAGCTTGGTACTGGGGTAATAAATATTAATATGACCTGTATTATATCTTTAAAATTTTGTTTTTAAGAGGTTTAAATGAAACATAAATAGGTACAATGTAAGAAGCATGGTACTTAAAACCATTAGGAAGGTATATAAAGTGTGCTGTGGATTAGAGATAAAGAAGAAAACGATGATATTAGGACTTGAAAAGAAAAGAAGTTTTTGGGGTGGGTGCTATTTTAGCTAGATCTTAAGGAAATGAGGCAAGAGCAAAAACTTAAGAAAATGGGATTTCAAATAGAAGATACAACCTGATGAGCCATGATACCTCTTTTATAAGCCTCAGTTTCCTCACTGTAAAAAGTGCATAATAATACACTTATGAATATGAATAATAATACACTTATGAAATGAATATGAAATGGATGTCTAAATATTTTTTTAATCTCAAGGATCTTATTCAGTAAATTTTCTGACTAGTTCTTTTATTTTCCTCTCTCACCCAAAACTGACTGAATAATTATTGTTCCTTCATTTCTTCCCTTTCACCTTCCTTCCTCTTTTCCTTCCTTTATTCTTTTCTCCCTTCCTTCAGCTTGTCAACAGATGCTTGCTAAGTGGTCACAATGTACGGGATTATGTAAGGGGTTAGAATATAACAAGACAAATATGGTTACTGTTCTCACAGAGCTCATAGTCTAAAGGGCTAGACATTAAATATGTAATCTGATAAATATGATAATCATTAAAACAAAGGGGAGATCTGCATGCTTGGACTACTCAGCTTGTGTTCAATCATTCAGTTGTATCAGACTCTTTGCAACCTCACACACTGGCCTGTCCTCTATCCATGGCATTTTTGAGGCAAGAATACTGCAGTTGTTTGCCATTTCCTCTTCCAGTGAGTCTTCCAGACCCAGGGATCAAATCCCTATCTCCTGCATCTCCTGCATTGGCAGGCAGATACTTTACCACTGAGCCACCTGTGAAGCCTATTCAGCATGCTATATATAGCATATAAGACTGAGTCTGCTTTAAGGATAAGAGACCTTATTTAAGGATATTATTTATTGTGATAGCTGAAAGATGAATAAAAGTTAGATCATAGAGGGCAGAGATATATGTGAAGTATTTATCTTTGATAAACAAAGTTCAATGTTATTGGAGCATGAAATTCTAAGAAGAAAGCGTGGGGAGTTATGTTGTTCAGTCACTCAGTCATGTCCAACTCTGCAACCTAATGCACTACAGCAGGCCAGTTTGCTGTATCTATCCTCCACCATCTTCCAGTGTTTGCTCAAATTTTTGTCCATTGAGCCAGTGATCCTATCTTAACCATCTCATGCTCTGCTTCCTTCTTCTCCTTTTGCCTTCACTCTTTCCCAGGATCAAGGTTTTTTCAAATGAATTGACTCTTCACATCAGGCAGACAAAATATTGGAAATTTAGCCTTAGCCTCAGTCCTTCTAATGAGTATTCAGGGTTGATTTCCATTAGTATTGACTGGTTTGATATCCTTACTGTCCAAGGGACTCTCAAAAGTCTTCCCCAGCACCATAGTTTGAAAACATCAATTCTTCAGTGTTCAGCCTTCTTAAGGGTCCAACTCTCATGTCTGTACATGACTACTGGAAAAATCATAGCTTTGAGTATATGGAGTTTGCCTGCAAAGTGATATCTCTGCTTTTTAATATGTTGTCTAGGTTCATCATAGCTTTTCTTCCAAGGAATAAACATCAATTTCATGACTATGGTCACCACCTGCAGTGACATTTTAGCATGAGAAAATAAAATCTGTCACTTTCTACTTTCCCCCTTCTATTTGCCATGAAGCAAAGGGACAGGATGCCATGATCTTAGTTTTTGAATGTTGAGTTTTAAGCCAGCCTTTTCACTCTCCTGTTTGACTCTCATCAAGAGGCTCTTTAATTCCTCTTCACTTTTTGCCATTTAAGTAGAATCATCCTCATATCTGAGGTTGTTGATATTTCTCCCAGTTTGTGATTCATCCAGCCCTGCATCTCACATGATGTAGTCTGCTTTAAGTTGAATAAGCAGGGTGACAATATACAGCCTTGTTGAACTCCTTTCTCAATTTGGAACCAGTCCATTGTTCCTGTCCAGTTCTAACTGTAGCTTCTTGAACCACATACAGGTTTCTCAGGAGATAGGTAACGTGGTTTGGTACTCGAATTTCCTTAAGAATTTTTCATGGTTTGTTGTTAACACATAGTCAAAGGCTTTAGCATAGTCAATGAATCAGAAGTAGATGTTTTTCAGGATTTTCCTTGCCTTCTCCATGATCCAACAAATGTTGGCAATTTTATCACTGGTTCCTCTGCCTCTTCAAAACCCAACTTGTACATCCAGATGTTCTCGGTTCACGTAATACTAAAGCCTGACTTGAAGGATTTGAAGCATAATCTTATGAGCATGTGAAAGGAGCACAATTGTATGGTAGTTGGGATATTGTTTGGCATTGCCCTTCTTTGGGATTGGGATGAAAACTGACCTTTTCCAATCTTGTGGCCATTGCATTCACCTATGGAACAAACATAGAATGACTCTGAAAGGTGAGGTAATGAGGGAAGAATGACTAGGTTTCTCAGAGATTGGGATATGATGTAGTGGTGAGAATCCTGGATCTTACTGTTGCCTCATAAATGGCAGAATGGTTGCTTAAGAAGCCAGCAACCTGGAAATACCAATGGGCACAGGCAAAAACAATCCTTCCCAAAAGCCTGTTTGGGCTAAACAAAGCACAAGAAAAAGGCAGCCCAGTAAGACAAAAACATTGAGACAATGATTACTTATTCTAATCGAATACTGTGGAGGAAAAAAAAAAAAATAATAACCTGTCGCTTCTCTTTCTCCCTTACCAACAAATGTCAAGCAGGAAGCCTAAACTTCCATTTTTGCTTCAAACCCCATCCAGGTGGTGTCAGAGAAAAGTAGGGAGCTGAGACTTTCATTCCAGCTGGTCAGTGATGAACCCTCTCTCTGCTCTATGCTGTCAGACTCCTTGAGGAATCTGGATTTCCATCACCCATTTAAGGATGGGATCAATAGCAGAGTGTAGGGAAACAGAAGAAAGAATAAATAAATGTTAGGATGGGACAATAGAAGTTACCCCTTTGAACAATAGAGAAAAAAAAAATAGATCAATAAAAATGAACAGAGCCTTGGGGACTGATGAGGCAATAAATGTAGCATTTATTTCATTAGTTTCAGAAGGAAAGGAGAGAGTGGGACTGAAAAAATATTTTAAATGGTGGAAATCTTCTCAGATTTGAAAATATAATGTAAACCTATAGATTTGAGGGACTGAGTAACCAGAAAAACTCCAAAAAGGAAAAACTGAGGGAAATCTTTGCCAAGAAGTATCAAAATTAAACTTCTGAAAACTAAAGACAAAAGAATCTTGAAAGTACTAAGAAAAGCTAAGTTAAAGGGAAGTGGTACAATGTTTGTCAAATGCTGAGAAGACAGTAGTTGTCAACCCTGACTTCTATATCTAACAAAAATATCTTTCAAGCATGAAGGGAAAATTAAGACATTTGTGATGAAGACAAAAACTAAGAATATTTGTCACTAGCAGACCTACTCTTATGCAAAGTTCTTGAAACAGAAAAGATAATAAAGAAGGATTCTTATAATATCAGGAAGAGTAAAAAATACCTCTGGGACAATATTAAGCACACCAACATTCAAACTATAGGAGTCCCAGATGAAGAAGAAAAAGAGAAGGAGCCTGAGAAAATATTGGAAGAGATTATAGTAAAAAACTTACCTATTATAGGAAAGGAAATAGTCACCCAAGTCCAGGAGGCCCAGAGATTACCATACAAGATAAATCCAAGGTGGAACACACTGAGACACATATCAGTCAAACTAACAAAAACTAAATACAAAGAAAAAATATTAAAAGCAACAAATAACATAGAAGGAAATCCCTTTAAGTTTATCAGCTGATTTTCAACAGAAACTCTGCAGGCCAGAAGGGAGTGGCAGGATATATTTAAAATGATGACAAGGAAAAACCTGTAACCAAGAATATTCTACCCAGCAAGGCTCTCATTCAGATTTGACAGAAAGATCACAAGCTTTGCAGAAAAGCAAAAGCTAAGAGAATTCAGCACCACAAAACTAGCTTTACAACAAATGCTAAAGGAGATTTTCTGGGTGGAAAAGAAAAGACCACAACTAGAAACAAGAAAATTATGAACTAAAAAGCTCATCAGTAAAGGCAAACATACAGTAAATGTAGGAAATCATCCACATGCTAATATGATATCAAAACCAGAAAACGTGAGAAGAGGAGAGTACAAATGCAAGGTATTACAAATGCATTTGAAATGAAGAGATCAACAACTTAAATCAGTCTTGTATAAATAGAGACTGCTGTATCAACACTTCATGGCAACCACAAACCAAAAATCTATAATAGATATACACCCAAAAAAAGAAAGTACAATTTAAACACAACACTAAAGATAGTCTTCAGATCACAAAAGAAGAGAACAAAAGAGGAAGGGGAGAAAAAGACCTACAAAAACAAACCAAAAACAATAAAATGACAATAAGAACATATATATCAGTAATTACCTTAAATGTAAATGGATTAAATGCTCCAACCAAAAGACATGGACTGACTGAATGGATACAGAAGCAAGATCCATATATGTGATATCTATAAGAGACCTGCTTCATATCTGGGGACTGATATGGACTGAACATGAGGAATGGAAAAAGGTATTCCATGCAAATAAAATCAAAAGAAAGCCAAGGAGCAATACTCATATCAGATAAAACGGACTTTAAAATATATTTCGTCTCTGGATCTTCTAATTCTTGGAATGAACCAGGAGTAAGTTATATAATCTCTCTGTTCTCTTTTCTCCCATCAGTTCAGTTCAGTTACTCAGTGGTGTCCAACTCTTTGCGACCCCATGAATAGCAGCACGTCAAGCCTCCCTGTCCATCATGATCTCCCGTAGTTCACTCAAACTCACATCCATCAAGTTGGTGCCATCCAGCCATCTCATCCTCTGTCGTCCCCTTCTCCTCCTGCACCCAATCCCTCCCAGCATCAGAGTCTTTTCCAATGAGTCAACTCTTCACATGAGGTGGCCAAAGTACTGGAGTTTCAGCTTTAGCATCAGTCCTTCCAAAGAACACCCAGGACTGATCTCCTTTAGAATGGACTGGTTGGATCTCCTTGCAGTCCAAGGGACTCTGAAGAGTCTTCTCCAACACCACAGTTCAAAAGCATCAATTCTTCCTCAGGACCCAGCAAATTTGTCCATCCTGGATGATCTTCACACTGTGCTGCCTGGAGAGTTCTTGCCCAGGCAAGTGTGGTACTCAGACAAGGTGTGAACCATTCTCTCTTATTTCCACCAGAGATGATATGCTCTTGTCCTCTTCCCTGATGAGTGATTTGAGTTTAATTTTGTTTATGAGAGATACACTGACATTCCTCCCATCTTTATTTAGAAGGTTATTATCCACAGTCTTTCAGATTGGAGAAGAGAAACCAGAAGATAGATGAGTTGCCCAAAATTGTACAGTAAGCAAATACCAACAGAGCCTGGAGCCCACATGGGACTGACTTATAGGCCTATCACTTTCTTTGCTGCTGCCACATTGTCTTCAAGTAAAGCTTGAGAATTTTGAGCTTTGTAACAACTTCTACCAACTTCTAACCATTTAGTTTTATACTATGCATCCTACCAATAGGAGCTACCCAACAATGGAGGGCTGTCAGTATATGAAGAGTTCTGGAGCTGCTTCAGTTAAATGAAAATTGTCCCCCATCAGGGAGACATGGAGAGGGAGGGTGGACCCTATCAGTGTGTGTTCCCAATTAAATTATAGGGAATACTGGCCAAGTGTTATAGTCACTGGTATTGTTTTAACCTCAATACTCAAATGGTAAGAAGCATAGAAAGGAAGAGGAAAAGAAAAAATCCATGCTACAATCCTGGTCATGGGACAATGAGCCAAATGGGGAAATGAGTGAGAGCTAACGAGAATTTGCTGATCAATGATCCAGAAGGTGGTGCCTTCTAAAATCCCCTCAAAGTCATATTATGGACTAAATTACTAGCATTCTAGGCTCTTTGTATGGAATTCAAGATTAATGCATATCATTCTATCATAAACAGCTTTCATACACTGTGCTAGTTTATTTGATTCTCTCAGAACTTTGGAAAGGGCATCTATTACTTTCTCAGTTTTACAAATGAGGCTACCAAGGCTCAGGGTGATTACGTAACTTGCTCTAATAGTTTAGTAATGCTAGTAAGTGGCAGAGCCTGGATATGAATACAGAGTCACTAATTTAAATCTTAACCCATTTTCCCTATTCTAATTTAGTAATAGTTAAGAGCTTAGTTATGGCTTGAAGAGATCTGAATTTAAACCTGACTCTGTCGTGTCTGTCCTGAGGAGGATATGTGACTTGCTAATACAGCAAGTTAGGGCAGTACAAAGTCTGGCATCCATGTAAGATTGACTAGCAGGCCCATAACTTTCCTCCATGCTGCCCCACTGCCTCCCTTTGCTTTTACTGCAAGAAAAGGGACTGAAATACGATAGCTTGGTGTAGGGAAAAAAAAACCACTGGCTTTCTAGTCAAACAGTTGAAACTGAACTATTGCCTTTGGGCAAAATCAGCGATGGTTACGATTAATTCACTTCAAACAATACAGACAGTGTGCAATGTGCAGCATGAATGATCTCTTTCACATTAGACAGACCAGGACTTGAGGGAGAGGACACAGTGTTTGTGATATGCTGTATCAATGTCCTAGAAGGAAGTTTTAGTGATTACCTAGCAAAAAGCCTTCATTTTGCACATGATAAAACTAAGGCTATAGCATCATTCCTTCCAAAGATATCAACCCTGGGATTTCTTTGGAAGGAATGATGCTAAAGCTGAAACTCCACTACTTTGGCCACCTCATGCGAAGAGTTGACTCATTGGAAAAGACTCTGATGCTGGGAGGGATTGGGGGCAGGAGGAGAAGGGGACGACCGAGGATGAGATGGCTGGATGGCATCACGGACTCGATGGACGTGAGTCTGAGTGAACTCTGAGAGATGGTAATGAACAGGGAGGCCTGGCGTGCTGCGATTCATGGGGTCGCAAAGAGTCGGACACGACTGAGCGACTGAACTGAACTGAAAACTAAGGGCCAGAGATTTGAACCCAGTACCTCTAACACTTTGGGCACAATATGAAACCGTCTCATAGCACTTTATTGTTATAAAATGATTTTGCATCATGGTATTGATAGCTTACGGTAAATGGTGTTGGATTCTTGATCTCCGAAGAAGAAGATTTAGCTTCGGGACCAGGGACCAGTCTTGATCATTCAAAAGCTTTGTGTCTCAGAGTTTTATTAAAGTATGAAAACAGACAGAGAAAGCTTCTGACGTAGACATCAGAAGGGGGATGGAGAGTGCTCCCTCACTAGTGTTAGCAAGGGAGTTATATACTTTAATTAGTTATTATAATAAATCAAAAGAATGTCTCAAGGTTGTAAAGACCTTACTAGACACATTCCCATAATTTACATTTTAAGATAACAGGATTAGCCAGAAAGTTTTCAGGAAGGAGAAATTGTCCTCAAGCAGGATACATTGTTGTTATATAATCCTTAGTACAGAGTTTAAACTGAGTTTTTGTTGTGTAATCATTCGTTGCAGGCTTAAAGAAAAAAAGTTTTATGTGACTAAGACTAAGGAACGTAGGTGGGGGGGAAGCCATTTGTTCTTTCCTGGGGACCCCAGACTTCTTATCAACCTGCCTAGGAATTAACTCTCTCAGTATCAGCACAATAGCTCCAAGAGGTAGGAAAGCCAGAGGTTATCACCTCCAGCTGAGGAAACCCAGGCTCAGAAAAGGTTGTCATAACTACTCAGGGGCATAGTGCAAAGACTGCCTCAGATCTATGTGACCCTTAGCCATGCTGCTTTTATTATCCATTCCTAACTGGCAAGGTGACCAATCCACCTGGTTTGCCTAGCAGTATGGAGTTTCTTGTGATGTAGGTGTTTAGACTTTAGCTTTAAAGTGAGGATTTCCTGGGAAAACTAAGACAAATTGGTCACCTAACTCCTAAATGAAGAGGCAGAAATGAAGAACCAGGGAGTTAACTCTAAAGGCAGAATAGAAGAAAGACCCTGTGTTAATATTAAGAAGAAAAAAACCAAAGGTCATGGAAAAAATTAGCATAATCTGCTAATACTCTAATTAGTTTTATCATTAATGCTAGTGTTATTACCAATTACCCTTGAAAATTTTCATATAAAATAATAGTACCAAGAGCTATGTTTGCATTTAAGTTAAGTTTCAAAGTGCTCCCTTCCACTGTCAGTTAGGGATCACTAAGAAAACCTGAACATTTCCATGCAATGGAAACTTGCAATGGCATTGTATTAAAATGTCCATGTAGTTTACTATTTTAAGAATTGAAAAATAAAGAAGAAAGAGATCTAAAAATCCAAATCATAGGCCTGCCAATACTTTCTGAGATTTAAACAATCAAAACAGATCCATATTATAGAAAAATCTTTAAGAAGATGTTCATTTTAGAGTAGTTGATAATGTCAGAAACTCAAACCAACCTAAATGTCCAAAACTAGGAAAATTATTAAGTAATTATAATGTGTCAACTTGAAGCAGTATTATATAGGCATTAAAAATAGTTTTCAGTAGCTAATAATAACATAGGAAAATGCTGATGTTATATAAAGTAAAAAGTAGGATATAATACTATATATAATTGTGATAATAGCATGAAATGTATGTATATACATATATTTGTACCTGTCCATGGAATTCTCCAGACAAGAATACTGGAGTGGGTAGCCATTCTTTTTTCCAAAAGATCTTCCCAATCCAGGGACTGAAACCGGGTCTCCTGCATTACAGGTAGATTCTTTACAATCTGAAGCACCAGAGAAGCCTATATATTAAATACACTCATAATACTGTTAACTGGTATCTTTAGATGGTAGGATTATGGTAGATTTTTATTTCTTCAGAGTTTTTTTGTATTTTTAGATGTTCTACAACTTTATATTTGTGAAAAATCAAAGTTAATATTAATTAAAAATAAAATAATAGCTTCTTAGATGATGTTTAAAATGTACTTACATTTGGGGTGAATCATATCAGTTTCACAGGACCAAGTTTCCTCATTTATTAAAATGAATATAATGTACCCTTTCCTTCTGACCTCCCAGAATATTATTAACATTGGTAAAGACTCTGGAGGTGAGAGAGTAAGAGGTGTTTGGAAATGCAAGCTATGACCAAGAGTGAAACTCTTATTAAAAGATGAGACAGATGGATATATCTTACCAATCACCTGTGACAACTGTGTACTAGAGCTTCACCCATCCACTTGCAGAAGCTCATTATTAAGTTTTCAGCAATTTTGTGAACTGCTTTTAAAACCATTGGTAATTTTAGTTTGAAATTGTCACATATTTATACCATGAAAACTGGACAAAGCTACAAATCATGTCTTTACATGGCCTTTAAGCCAGAAATTCAGATAAATAGCTTTTAAATTAAATTCTGAAAGAAGTCATGGAGGAAATTTCTGTAGGTAAAACTGATCAACAGTGGTCCAGACTACATTCACCACTCTCTGGTCCTGAGGTGTCTGTTTGTCAGGACTCATGATCCAGGCCTCAAGGAAATGAACCACCAGAGGACGATAACCCTATGGGAGAGAAGGCAGAGGATGTTGTGAAATCATGCTTTGGGCAGCTAGAGCTCACATCTACTATAGCTGGAGAGTTAGTGCTACATCTCAGAGTGACCCAAGACCTCTTGAGAGGCTGAAGAAATGAATGAAAATGCAGTTTCTTATGTATTCACAGGATTGTGTTTCATTGAGACTTCCAAAAGGAAACAGATGGCATACCCAAGTTAAAATAATTTGTGGAAGATTTACCATTATGTTAAAAGTAGGTGGGTAAGTTGAATGGTTTTATGAAGACCTACAAGACCTTTTAGAACTAACACCCAAAAAAGATGTCCTTTTCATTATAGGGGACTGGAATGCTAAAGTAGGAAGTCAAGAAACACCTGGAGTAACAGGCAAATTTGGCCTTGAAATGCTGAATGAAACAGGGCAAAGACTAATAGAGTTCTGCCAAGAAAATGCACTAGTCATAGCAAACACCCTTTTCCAACAACACAAGAGAAAACTCTACACATGGACATCACCAGATGGTCAACACCGAAATCAGATTGATTATATTCTATGCAGCCAAAGATGGAGAAGCTCTATACAGTCAACAAAAACAAGACCAGGAGCTGACTGTGGCTCAGATCATGAACTCCTTATTACCAAATTCAGACTCAAATTGAAGAAAGTAGGGAAAACCACTAGACCATTCAGTTATGACCTAAATCAAATCCCTTATGATTATACAGTGGAAGTGAGGAATAGATTTAAGAGCCTAGATCTGATAGAGTGCCTGATGAACTATGGAATGAGATTCATGACATTGTACGGGAGACAGGGATCAAGACCATCCCCATGGAAAAGAAATGCAAAAAAGCAAAATGGCTGTCTGGGGAGGCCTTACAAATAGCTGTGAAAAGAAGAGAGGCGAAAAGCAAAGGAGAAAAGGAAAGATATAAGCACCTGAATGCAGAGTTCCAAAGAATAGCAAGAAGAGATAAGAAAGCCTTCTTCAGTGATCAATGCAAAGAAATAGAGGAAAATTCTTTGGAAGGAATGATGCTGAAGCTGAAACTCCAGTACTTTGGCCACCTCATGCGAAGAGTTGACTCATTGGAAAAAACTCTGATGCTGGGAGGGATTGGGGGCAGGAGGAGAAGACCGAGGATGAGATGGCTGGATGGCATCACTGACTCGATGGACGTGAGTCTGAGTGAACTCCGGGAGTTGGTGATGGACAAGGAGGCCTGGCATGCTGTGATTCATGGGGTTACAAAGAGTTGGACACGACTGAGTGACTGAACTGAACTGAGAAGCATCAGAATTGTCACAACAGGAAGGGGTTATTTTAACCTAGAAAGGGAGAGTTGTATAGAGTATGCTGCTTTGAGAGTAGTAGTGACCTTCTATCAAGAGAAAAGCCAGCCTTAGATGACTTTACAGGAAGAGATCCAGAGAAATAAACACCTCTGCCACCTTCCTGACTCTACATATCCCCACAGGAGGACCTAAGTAGAAGCCAGAAGCTCAGAATGCGGTTGATATAACCCATAGAGGTCAGCCATCTCAGGCAAAGACAAGGGTAGAGAAGGATGAAGAGTGTTACAGAGGGGCAAATAGAATATATTCAGCAGTTTGGATTCAGTTTTTAGCTGACACTGACTTGAGTCCTTGTTTTCTTATGAAAAAGTTGTGTAATAATATCCTATTTTTTCAGTATGGTTTTGAAGATTTAATAGAATATATGTGAATCACTTTACTGGAAGCACCTGATGTACAGTAATGGGTCCAGAAATAGTGGCAATTATTATTGTACTATATGTGAGTCTGAGTGAACTCCGAGAGATGGTGATGAACAGGGAGGCCTGGCGTGCTGCGATTCATGGGGTCGCAAAGAGTCGGACACGACTGAGCGACTGAACTGAACTGATATTACCTTGTATCATTGAACTTAATTCTATTATCAATAAAATAGATAAAATACTGTGCATGTGAGAAATGTGTGCTCAGTCATGTCTGACTCTTTGCGACCCAATGGACTGTAGCCCATCAGGTTCCTCTATCCATGGAATCTTCCAAGCAAGAATACTGGAGTGGGTTGCCATTTCCTAATCCAGGAGATCTTCCTGTCCCAGGGATCAAACCTGTGCTACTTGCTGCCTAAAGTTTATTGTAATTATAAACATTAACCGTTGGATATATAAAATCACTCTGTAAGATATGATGCATTAAAAATATATTAAATAAAAGATTGGCTCTATACTCTTTATCAGAACTGAAAACTCAGCTTTCTCTTTCTAGATCCATTGAATTGGAAGCTTCATGAGGTTAGTCTTTGTTTACTGCTGTACCTTCTGTACCTAGACAGTACTTAACAGACAGTAGATGCTCAGTAGATAATTGTTGATTTAATTTAAAACTCTTTCTAAAACTCTTTCTGGTCTTTCTCATTGACCAGATACTCAGAGAATGCTCCTTGGTGCTGACACTTCCTTGCAGCTGGGACTTTCTTGTTCTTTCAGTAGTTAGCTTCTATCTAGGCTCTTCAATCTAGACTCTCTCTTGTCTGTCTGTGTCCCTATTCCACTCATCTGGCATGAGTCAATGTATTTAATAAGATGGTTGGATGCATCACAGACTCAATGGACATGGGTTTGGATGAACTCTGGGAGTTGGTGATGGACAGGGAGGCCTGGTGTGCTGTGGTTCATGGGGTCACAAAGAGTCAGACACGACTGAGCGACGAACTGAACTGAACAACCACATCATCTTGGGAGCTCTAGCAACCACCTTGTGCTTGCCATGTACCCCAAAGGTATACAGCCCACCCTCTTACACACTGTATTTGTTCTTTCTACCGAGAATGTCTCATCCCATTCTCTACCTGTGGAAATCCTATACCCCAGGGTTCTTTCTTAATACTCAGACTTTTACTGAGGCAAATACACTTCTTATGCTTGGAATACACTTCTTTTTCCCCTTCCTTCTCCTTTTCCTGGTTAACTTCCATATTTGCATCAGACCTCACATTAGATGCTGTTTCTTTGGGGAAAGCATCATCACTAGAATCACTAAGATGAAATCAAGCACTCATGTCTTCCTCCTATCATATACTATGTCCTATATTCCTACGAAGTTAATTTCCCCTATAAAATTGTAAGATTCTTAAAGGCATAATAAGTTTCTGTCATGCCACAGTGTCTGTATATATTAGGGTAAAGTTATGACCAACCTAGACAGCATATTGAAAAGCAGAGACATTACTTTGTCAACAAAGGTTCATATAGTCAAGGCTATGCTTTTTCCAGTAGTCATGTATGGATGTGAGATTTGGACTATAAAGAAAGCTGAGCATGGAAGAACTGATGCTTTTGAACTGTGGTGTTGGAGAAGACTCTTGAAAGTCCCTTGGACTGCAAGGAGATCCAACCAGTCCATTCTAAAGGAGATCAGTCCTGGGCATTCATTGGAAGGACTGAAGTTGAAGCTGAAACTCCAATACTTTGGCCACCTCATGTGAAGAGCTGACTTCATTTGAAAAGACCCTGATGCTGGGAAAGATTGAGGGCAGAAGGAGAAGGGGATGACAGAGGATGAGATGGTTGGATGGCATCACCAGCTCAATGGACATGGGTTTGAATGAACTCCGGGAGTTGGTGATGGACAGGGAGGCCTGGCGTGCTGCAGTTCATGGGGTTGCAAAGAGTCAGACACGACTGAGTGATTGAACTTAATTATTGTGTTAGATTGAAATGTCTAATGGATCAAAGCAAGTACAATTATTTTCTTCATCATGAACAAATGGACAGGGCATCTCTTAAGTATAGAGCCATTCAGAGACTCAGGGTGACTGTTATCTTGAATAAATAGTTTCAGGGTTACCTGGGCATCACCTCCATTCTAACTAGCTAGATGGGAAGATCCCACGTGGGAGCTTTTCATTAGCAGTCCTGAAAGTAGCTCATAACACTTTTGGTCCAATTCCATAGGCTAAAGTGTAGTTTAAGGCCATAACTAACTATAAAGAAAGTTGTGAAATGATGTCTGGCTGTGTGTTCAGGAAAAAGCAGAAAGCAAGGATTTTCCTCAATAGCTGGAAGAGTTGGCTCCACTTAAACATTCAATTTAGTTCAGTCGCTCAGTTTTGTCTGACTCTTTGAGACCCCATGAATTGCAGCATGCCAGGCCTCCCTGTCCATCACCAACTCCCAGAGTTCACCCAAACTCTTGTCCATCAAGTCGGTGATGCCATCCAACCATCTCATCCTCTGTCGTCCCCTTCTCCTCCTGCCCCCATTCCCTCCCAGCATCAGAGTCTTCTCCAATGAGTCAACTCTTCGCATGAGGTGGCCAAAGTACTGGAGTTTCAGCTTTAGCATCATTCCTTCCAAAGAACACCCAGGACTGATCTCCTTTAGAATGGGCTGGTTGGATCTCCTTGCAGTCCAAGGGACTCTCAAGAGTCTTCTCCAACACCACCATTCAAAAGTATCAATTCTTCGGTGCTCAGCTTTCTTCACAGTCCAACTCTCACATCCATACATGACCACAGGAAAAACCATAGCCTTGACCAAAGGGAGCTTTGTTGGCAAAGTAATGTCTCTGCTTTTGATATATGCTGTCTAGGTTGGTCATAACTTTCCTTCCAAGGAGTAAGCATCTTTTAATTTCATGGCTGCGATCACCATCTGCAGTGATTTTGGAGCCCAGAAAAATAAAGTCTGACACTGTTTCCACTGTTTCCCCATCTATTTCCCATGAAGTGATGGGACCAGATGCCATGATCTTAGTTTTCTATATGTTGAGCTTTAAGCCAACTTTTTCACTCTCCTCTTTCACTTTCATCAAGAGGCTTTTTAGTTCCTCTTCACTTTCTGCCATAAGGATGGTGTCATCCATGTATCTGTGATATGTTGGTGGGGGCAGGTGGATGTGGGTGAATAATGTATATGGGGTGTGTGTGTGTATGTATCAACACAGTTTTGCCTTTTTTGCATCAGAGTCAGGGCTGGTGATACTATTTAGGTACAACATTTTCCACTCCCTCCCTGAGAATACTTCTTTGGGGTCTGTTTGAAACAGATCCTACTTGGTAGCAGCCTACACCCATCTCATAGCATGGCAGCCACCAGCTAGGCAGATCTACAGTTGGCCATATGGCTTTCAAGCTGTGGAAGGGAGAGTATCTCCTGTTCTTTCTAATAACTACCAGGCAGAGTAGTCTGGAATGGGGTTCAGTTTGCCAGCAGTCTCTTAAAGTAGTTTTTGAGCTTAATTATCTTGGATGATTTCAAAGACAAACTCCTTCCTCTTTTCTTTTTGATCCATCTCTCTGAAACCAACATCTAAAAGCCAGATTCCATCACTCTCTTTGTTGGATTATTAAGCAGTTTATATAACCTCTCCAAGCTTCTGTTTCCTGAGATATAAAATGGAGCTAACAATATCCATCTTACAAGGTAGTTGTGGGAATTAAAGCTGTGTGAGCCCCCAAAATATCATTGCTATAAGAATTATTGGTACAGTTTGCTCTTTTTTCACAAAAACCCTGCATTATCTCTGGAACTTAATGCCTTTCCATGAAAGTTTGCTTTTGTTGTCAAGCCTATATTTTCAACTAATTCCAGAAAGCTTTATTTGATATAAGCACTTAATAAGGATACTTGGATCATAAGCAGAATACTTATTATTCTTTGGCTTATGATCAAGTATATCTGGAACAATAAAATGATTTAACTTGAACCCAGAGGTGTTTTAACATAAGCGAATTTAAAAAAAAAAAAAAAAGGAAGAATCTCTGTTCACAAAATAGCACACTATAAAAACTCCAGTCATTTAAAGAAGATGTAACTGAAATAGAAGGGCTTACCTCCCACTCACTCTGATGAGAAGAAAAGGAACAATTAGAATGAATATATTAGGGAGAATATTATTTTTATTTCAATATTTCCATTATATTTTCTCCAATTACATGCTGAATAGGGTTATTTAATGTAACTGAAACCCCAAGGTAGAGTTTAAAAAGAGTGAATTTTATAGAAGATAAAGGCAGCTCTCTTTTTCTAGGGGGAGGCTTGCTTTTCCTGGCATAAACAAAGAAGATCAGGCAGTAAGTGGTGGGGGAGGTGTGTAGTTTTGAGTGAATCAACAGTGATAAAGTCCTTCAAGTCTCTATGCTTTGTCAAGCTTCTTTTTTCAAACTGGATAATATAAAAAGATTCTTTATACACCACTTTGAGAGGGCATGTGGGTGTGTGTAAAGGATGGTGGGAAAGAATGTAGGGAAGGAGAGAAGAAGTAGCACCTTTAAAATTCTTATAGCTCTCATAGAATTTGAGTCTGAAGAGTCTGTAAAGGTCACCTGGTTCCAACTCTTAATGAACAAAAGATAAAAATGAGTCTCAGAGAGAGGGCATTATTTTCCCAGAGACATGTAGCAAGGTGGACAAAGCCACATCTGAAACTTGGTCTCCGCTCACGCCACAGTCAGACCCCTAAGCTGAGCAGACACATGGGTAGCTTCATGCTGTGACTGAAAGAGATCCTGATGGGGATACAGGCTCTACCTGGTATGTATCTCGCTCTAGACAAGTTGCTTCATGTCCCTATACCTCAGCTTCTGTGTTTTCGGAAGATAACCATGCCTAGCTTTGGGGGTAATTATGAGGATTAAGTGAGAGAAAGTGGGATGAGTCCCCCAGTACAACAACTAGTATCCCCCTTAAATATCCATTCTTCTTAAACTTTTAGATTATACCCTTCACCATGACCAGGCCTGGCTAGTTTTCCAGAACTTCTCAGCCTCTCCCCAGCCCAACCCTTTTCTCTCTGGCCTAGTGCTGGCCCCAGGCAGTGCTGAATCACTCTCCACAGCAGAGGCTAGTGGCTCACTCTGTGCTGCTCAGCACATTTGTATCCCCCTTACAGCTCAGCCAGGTCCAAAGGTCAGGAACTGCCCACCCCACCCCCCC